>CM069085.1:14931758-15264258 GCA_035578085.1 Solanum pinnatisectum | reverse complement strand
ACGAATATGCTAAGATAAATAATGTGGTTTGGTTGGTTGATTCGTTGTTGGTTTAAGTCTAAACTAAACTAGTTTAGGTTGTTAAGTTGTGCGAATATGCTAAGATAAATAATGTGGTTTGGTTGGTTGATTCGTTGTTGGTTTAAGTCTAAAGTAAACTAGTTTAGGTTGTTAAGTTGTGCGAATATGCTAAGATAAATAATGTGGTTTGGTTGGTTGATTCGTTGTTGGTTTAAGTCTAAAATAAACTAGTTTAGGTTGTTAAGTTGTTCGAATATGCTAAGGTAAATAATGTGGTTTGGTTGGTGGATTCGTTGTTGGTTTAAGTCTAAACTAAACTAGTTTAGGTTGTTAAGTTGTGCGAATATGCTAAGATAAATAATGCGGTTTGGTTGGTTGATTCGTTGTTGGTTTAAGTCTAAACTAAACTAGTTTAGGTTGTGTGAATATGCTAAGATAAATAATGTGGTTTGGTTGGTTGATTCGTTGTTGGTTTAAGTCTAAACTAAACTAGTTTAGGTTGTTAAGTTGTGCGAATATGCTAAGATAAATAATGTGGTTTGATTGGTGGATTCGTTGTTGGTTTAAGTCTAAACTAAACTAGTTTAGGTTGTTAAGTTGTGCAAATATGCTAAGATAAATAATGTGGTTTGGTTGGTTGATTCGTTGTTGGTTTAAGTCTAAACTAAACTAGTTTAGGTTGTTAAGTTGTGCGAATATGCTAAGATAAATAATGTGGTTTGGTTGGTGGATTCGTTGTTGGTTTAAGTCTAAACTAAACTAGTTTAGGTTGTTAAGTTGTGCGAATATGCTAAGATAAATAATGTGGTTTGGTTGGTTGATTCGTTGTTGGTTTAAGTCTAAACTAAACTAGTTTAGGTTGTTAAGTTGTGCGAATATACTAAGATAAATAATGTGGTTTGGTTGGTTGATTCGTTGTTGGTTTAAGTCTAAAGTAAACTAGTTAAGGTTGTTAAGTTGTGCGAATATGCTAAGATAAATAATGTGGTTTGGTTGGTGGATTCGTTGTTGGTTTAAGTCTAAACTAAACTAGTTTGGGTTGTTAAGTTGTGCGAATATGCTAAGGTAAATAATGTGGTTTGGTTGGTGGATTCGTTGTTGGTTTAAGTCTAAACTAAACTAGTTTAGGTTGTTAAGTTGTGCGAATATGCTAAGATAAATAATGTGGTTTGGTTGGTTGATTCGTTGTTGGTTTAAGTCTAAACTAAACTAGTTTAGGTTGTGTGAATATGCTAAGATAAATAATGTGGTTTGGTTGGTTGATTCGTTGTTGGTTTAAGTCTAAACTAAACTAGTTTAGGTTGTTAAGTTGTGCGAATATGCTAAGATAAATAATGTGGTTTGGTTGGTGGATTCGTTGTTGGTTTAAGTCTAAACTAAACTAGTTTAGGTTGTTAAGTTGTGCAAATATGCTAAGATAAATAATGTGGTTTGGTTGGTTGATTCGTTGTTGGTTTAAGTCTAAACTAAACTAGTTAAGGTTGTTAAGTTGTGCGAATATGCTAAGATAAATAATGTAGTTTTGTTGGTGGATTCGTTGTTGGTTTAAGTCTAAACTAAACTAGTTTAGGTTGTTAAGTTGTGCGAATGTGCTAAGATAAATAATGTGGTTTGGTTGGTTGATTCGTTGTTGGTTTAAGTCTAAACTAAACTAGTTTAGGTTGTTAAGTTGTGCGAATATGCTAAGATAAATAATGTGGTTTTGTTGGTGGATTCGTTGTTGGTTTAAGTCTAAACTAAACTAGTTTAGGTTGTTAAGTTGTGCGAATGTGCTAAGATAAATAATGTGGTTTGGTTGGTTGATTCGTTGTTGGTTTAAGTCTAAACTAAACTAGTTTAGGTTGTTAAGTTGTGCGAATATGCTAAGATAAATAATGTGGTTTGGTTGGTGGATTCGTTGTTGGTTTAAGTCTAAACTAAACTAGTTTAGGTTGTTAAGTTGTGCGAATATGCTAAGATAAATAATGTGGTTTGGTTGGTGGATTCGTTGTTGGTTTAAGTCTAAACTAAACTAGTTTAGGTTGTTAAGTTGTGCGAATGTGCTAAGATAAATAATGTGGTTTGGTTGGTTGATTCGTTGTTGGTTTAAGTCTAAACTAAACTAGTTTAGGTTGTTAAGTTGTGCGAATATGCTAAGATAAATAATGTGGTTTTGTTGGTGGATTCGTTGTTGTTTTAAGTCTAAACTAAACTAGTTTAGGTTGTTAAGTTGTGCGAATATGCTAAGATAAATAATGTGGTTTGGTTGGTTGATTCGTTGTTGGTTTAAGTCTAAACTAAACTAGTTTAGGTTGTTAAGTTGTGCGAATATGCTAAGATAAATAATGTGGTTTGGTTGGTGGATTCGTTGTCGGTTTAAGTCTAAAGTAAACTAGTTTAGGTTGTTAAGTTGTGCGAATATGCTAAGATAAATAATGTGGTTTGGTTGGTTGATTCGTTATTGGTTTAAGCCTAACTAAACTAGTTTAGGTTGTTAAGTTGTGCGAATATGCTGGGATAAATAATGTGGTTTGGTTGGTGGATTCGTTGTTGGTTTAAGTCTAAACTAAACTAGTTTAGGTTGTTAAGTTGTGCGAATATGCTAAGATAAATAATGTGGTTTGGTTGGTTGATTCGTTGTTGGTTTAAGTCTAAACTAAACTAGTTTAGGTTGTTAAGTTGTGCGAATATGCTAAGGTAAATAATGTGGTTTGGTTGGTTGAATTGTTGTTGGTTTAAGTCTAAACTAAACTAGTTTAGGCTGTTAAGTTGTCTTGAATATGCTAAGATAAATAATGTGGTTTGGTTGGTTGATTCGTTGTTGGTTTAAGTCTAAACTAAACTAGTTTAGGTTGTTAAGTTGTGAGAATATGCTAAGATAAATAATGTGGTTTGGTTGGTGGATTCGTTGTTGGTTTAAGTCTAAACTAAACTAGTTTAGGTTGTTAAGTTGTGCGATTGTGCTAAGATAAATAATGTGGTTTGGTTGGTTGATTCGTTGTTGGTTTAAGTCTAAACTAAACTAGTTTAGGTTGTTAAGTTGTGCGAATATGCTAAGATAAATAATGTGGTTTTGTTGGTGGATTCGTTGTTGGTTTAAGTCTAAACTAAACTAGTTTAGGTTGTTAAGTTGTGCGAATGTGCTAAGATAAATAATGTGGTTTGGTTGGTTGATTCGTTGTTGGTTTAAGTCTAAACTAAACTAGTTTAGGTTGTTAAGTTGTGCAAATATGCTAAGATAAATAATGTTGTTTGGTTGGTTGATTCGTTGTTGGTTTAAGTCTAAAGTAAACTAGTTTAGGTTGTTAAGTTGTGCGAATATGCTAACATAAATAATGTGGTTTGGTTGGTTGATTCGTTGTTGGTTTAAGTCTAAAATAAACTAGTTTAGGTTGTTAAGTTGTTCGAATATGCTAAGGTAAATAATGTGGTTTGGTTGGTGGATTCGTTGTTGGTTTAAGTCTAAACTAAACTAGTTTAGGTTGTTAAGTTGTGCGAATATGCTAAGATAAATAATGTGGTTTGGTTGGTTGATTCGTTGTTGGTTTAAGTCTAAACTAAACTGGTTTAGGTTGTGTGAATATGCTAAGATAAATAATGTGGTTTGGTTGGTTGATTCGTTGTTGGTTTAAGTCTAAACTAAACTAGTTTAGGTTGTTAAGTTGTGCGAATATGCTAAGATAAATAATGTGGTTTGGTTGGTTGATTCGTTGTTGGTTTAAGTCTAAAGTAAACTAGTTAAGGTTGTTAAGTTGTGCGAATATGCTAAGATAAATAATGTGGTTTGGTTGGTTGATTCGTTGTTGGTTTAAGTCTAAAATAAACTAGTTTAGGTTGTTAAGTTGTTCGAATATGCTAAGGTAAATAATGTGGTTTGGTTGGTGGATTCGTTGTTGGTTTAAGTCTAAACTAAACTAGTTTAGGTTGTTAAGTTGTGCGAATATGCTAAGATAAATAATGTGGTTTGGTTGGTTGATTCGTTGTTGGTTTAAGTCTAAACTAAACTAGTTTAGGTTGTGTGAATATGCTAAGATAAATAATGTGGTTTGGTTGGTTGATTCGTTGTTGGTTTAAGTCTAAACTAAACTAGTTTAGGTTGTTAAGTTGTGTGAATATGCTAAGATAAATAATGTGGTTTGATTGGTGGATTCGTTGTTGGTTTAAGTCTAAACTAAACTAGTTTAGGTTGTTAAGTTGTGCAAATATGCTAAGATAAATAATGTGGTTTGGTTGGTTGATTCGTTGTAGGTTTAAGTCTAAACTAAACTAGTTTAGGTTGTTAACTTGTGCGAATATGCTAAGATAAATAATGTAGTTTTGTTGGTGGATTCGTTGTTGGTTTAAGTCTAAACTAAACTAGTTTAGGTTGTTAAGTTGTGCGAATGTGCTAAGATAAATAATGTGGTTTGGTTGGTTGATTCGTTGTTGGTTTAAGTCTAAACTAAACTAGTTTAGGTTGTTAAGTTGTGCGAATATGCTAAGATAAATAATGTGGTTTTGTTGGTGGATTCGTTGTTGGTTTAAGTCTAAACTAAACTAGTTTAGGTTGTTAAGTTGTGCGAATGTGCTAAGATAAATAATGTGGTTTGGTTGGTTGATTCGTTGTTGGTTTAAGTCTAAACTAAACTAGTTTAGGTTGTTAAGTTGTGCGAATGTGCTAAGATAAATAATGTGGTTTGGTTGGTGGATTCGTTGTTGGTTTAAGTCTAAACTAAACTAGTTTAGGTTGTTAAGTTGTGCGAATATGCTAAGATAAATAATGTGGTTTGGTTGGTTGATTCGTTGTTGGTTTAAGTCTAAACTAAACTAGTTTAGGTTGTTAAGTTGTGCGAATATGCTAAGATAAATAATGTGGTTTGATTGGTGGATTCGTTGTTGGTTTAAGTCTAAACTAAACTAGTTTAGGTTGTTAAGTTGTGCAAATATGCTAAGATAAATAATGTGGTTTCGTTGGTTGATTCGTTGTTGGTTTAAGTCTAAACTAAACTAGTTTAGGTTGTTAAGTTGTGCGAATATGCTAAGATAAATAATGTGGTTTGGTTGGTGGATTCGTTGTTGGTTTAAGTCTAAACTAAACTAGTTTAGGTTGTTAAGTTGTGCGAATATGCTAATATAAATAATGTGGTTTGGTTGGTTGATTCGTTGTTGGTTTAAGTCTAAACTAAACTAGTTTAGGTTGTTAAGTTGTGCGAATATGCTAAGATAAATAATGTGGTTTGGTTGATTGATTCGTTGTTGGTTTAAGTCTAAACTAAACTAGTTTAGGTTGTTAAGTTGTGAGAATATGCTAAGATAAATAATGTGGTTTGGTTGGTGGATTCGTTGTTGGTTTAAGTCTAAACTAAACTAGTTTAGGTTGTTAAGTTGTGCGATTGTGCTAAGATAAATAATGTAGTTTGGTTGGTTGATTCGTTGTTGGTTTAAGTCTAAACTAAACTAGTTTAGGTTGTTAAGTTGTGCGAATATGCTAAGATAAATAATGTGGTTTTGTTGGTGGATTCGTTGTTGGTTTAAGTCTAAACTAAACTAGTTTAGGTTGTTAAGTTGTGCGAATGTGCTAAGATAAATAATGTGGTTTGGTTGGTTGATTCGTTGTTGGTTTAAGTCTAAACTAAACTAGTTTAGGTTGTTAAGTTGTGCAAATATGCTAAGATAAATAATGTGGTTTGGTTGGTTGATTCGTTGTTGGTTTAAGTCTAAAGTAAACTAGTTTAGGTTGTTAAGTTGTGCGAATATGCTAACATAAATAATGTGGTTTGGTTGGTTGATTCGTTGTTGGTTTAAGTCTAAAATAAACTAGTTTAGGTTGTTAAGTTGTTCGAATATGCTAAGGTAAATAATGTGGTTTGGTTGGTGGATTCGTTGTTGGTTTAAGTCTAAACTAAACTAGTTTAGGTTGTTAAGTTGTGCGAATATGCTAAGATAAATAATGTGGTTTGGTTGGTTGATTCGTTGTTGGTTTAAGTCTAAACTAAACTAGTTTAGGTTGTGTGAATATGCTAAGATAAATAATGTGGTTTGGTTGGTTGATTCGTTGTTGGTTTAAGTCTAAACTAAACTAGTTTAGGTTGTTAAGTTGTGCGAATATGCTAAGATAAATAATGTGGTTTGGTTGGTTGATTCGTTGTTGGTTTAAGTCTAAAGTAAACTAGTTAAGGTTGTTAAGTTGTGCGAATATGCTAAGATAAATAATGTGGTTTGGTTGGTTGATTCGTTGTTGGTTTAAGTCTAAAATAAACTAGTTTAGGTTGTTAAGTTGTTCGAATATGCTAAGGTAAATAATGTGGTTTGGTTGGTGGATTCGTTGTTGGTTTAAGTCTAAACTAAACTAGTTTAGGTTGTTAAGTTGTGCGAATATGCTAAGATAAATAATGTGGTTTGGTTGGTTGATTAGTTGTTGCTTTAAGTCTAAACTAAACTAGTTTAGGTTGTGTGAATATGCTAAGATAAATAATGTGGTTTGGTTGGTTGATTCGTTGTTGGTTTAAGTCTAAACTAAACTAGTTTAGGTTGTTAAGTTATGCGAATATGCTAAGATAAATAATGTGGTTTGGTTGGTGGATTCATTGTTGGTTTAAGTCTAAACTAAACTAGTTTAGGTTGTTAAGTTCTGCGAATATGCTAAGATAAATAATGTGGTTTGGTTGGTTGATTCGTTGTTGGTTTAAGTCTAAACTAAACTAGTTTAGGTTGTTAAGTTGTGCGAATATGCTAAGGTAAATAATGTAGTTTGGTTGGTGGATTCGTTGTTGTTTTAAGTCTAAACTAAACTAGTTTAGGTTGTTAAGTTGTGCGAATATGCTAAGATAAATAATGTGGTTTGGTTGGTTGATTCGTTGTTGGTTTAAGTCTAAACTAAACTAGTTTAGGTTGTTAAGTTGTGAGAATATGCTAAGATAAATAATGTGGTTTGGTTGGTTGATTCGTTGTTGGTTTAAGTCTAAACTAAACTAGTTTAGGTTGTTAAGTTGTGCGAATATGCTAAGATAAATAATGTGGTTTGGTTGGTTGATTCGTTGTTGGTTTAAGTCTAAACTAAACTAGTTTAGGTTGTTAAGTTGTGCGAATATGCTAAGATAAATAATGTGGTTTGGTTGGTGGATTCGTTGTTGGTTTAAGTCTAAACTAAACTAGTTTAGGTTGTTAAGTTGTCTTGAATATGCTAAGATAAATAATGTGGTTTGGTTGGTTGATTCGTTGTTGGTTTAAGTCTAAACTAAACTAGTTTAGGTTGTTATGTGAATATGCTAAGATAAATAATGTGGTTTGGTTGGTTGATTCGTTGTTGGTTTAAGTCTAAACTAAACTAGTTAAGGTTGTTAAGTTGTGCGAATATGCTAAGATAAATAATATGGTTTCGTTGGTAGATTCGTTGTTGGTTTAAGTCTAAACTAAACTAGTTTAGGTTGTTAAGTTGTGCAAATATGCTAAGATAAATAATGTGGTTTGGTTGGTTGATTCGTTGTTGGTTTAAGTCTAAACTAAACTAGTTAAGGTTGTTAAGTTGTGCGAATATGCTAAGATAAATAATGTGGTTTGGTTGGTGGATTCGTTGTTGGTTTAAGTCTAAACTAAACTAGTTTAGGTTGTTAAGTTGTGCGAATATGCTAAGATAAATAATGTGGTTTGGTTGGTTGATTCGTTGTTGGTTTAAGTCTAAACTAAACTAGTTTAGGTTGTTAAGTTGTGCGAATATGCTAAGATAAATAATGTGGTTTTGTTGGTGGATTCGTTGTTGTTTTAAGTCTAAACTAAACTAGTTTAGGTTGTTAAGTTGTGCGAATATGCTAAGATAAATAATGTGGTTTGGTTGGTTGATTCGTTGTTGGTTTAAGTCTAAACTAAACTAGTTTAGGTTGTTAAGTTGTGCGAATATGCTAAGATAAATAATGTGGTTTGGTTGGTGGATTCGTTGTTGGTTTAAGTCTAAACTAAACTAGTTTAGGTTGTTAAGTTGTGCGAATATGCTAAGATAAATAATGTGGTTT
Organism: Solanum pinnatisectum; assembly: GCA_035578085.1. NCBI lineage: Eukaryota > Viridiplantae > Streptophyta > Magnoliopsida > Solanales > Solanaceae > Solanum > Solanum pinnatisectum. The sequence goes on along the minus strand of CM069085.1, from coordinate 15,256,270 downwards.
GGTTGGTGGATTCGTTGTTGGTTTAAGTCTAAACTAAACTAGTTTAGGTTGTTAAGTAGTTCGAATATGCTAAGATAAATAATGTGGTTTGGTTGGTTGATTCGTTGTTGGTTTAAGTCTAAACTAAACTAGTTTAGGTTGTTAAGTTGTGCGAATATGCTAAGATAAATAATGTGGTTTGGTTGGTGGATTCGTTGTTGGTTTAAGTCTAAACTAAACTAGTTTAGGTTGTTAAGTTGTGCGAATATGCTAAGATAAATAATGTGGTTTGGTTGGTTGATTCGTTGTTGGTTTAAGTCTAAACTAAACTAGTTTAGGTTGTTAAGTTGTGCGAATATGCTAAGATAAATAATGTGGTTTGGTTGGTGGATTCGTTGTTGGTTTAAGTCTAAACTAAACTAGTTTAGGTTGTTAAGTTGTGCGAATATGCTAAGATAAATAATGTGGTTTGGTTGGTTGATTCGTTGTTGGTTTAAGTCTAAACTAAACTAGTTTAGGTTGTTAAGTTGTGCGAATATGCTGGGATAAATAATGTGGTTTGGTTGGTGGATTCGTTGTTGGTTTAAGTCTAAACTAAACTAGTTTAGGTTGTTAAGTTGTGCGAATATGCTAAGATAAATAATGTGGTTTGGTTGGTTGATTCGTTGTTGGTTTAAGTCTAAACTAAACTAGTTTAGGTTGTTAAGTTGTGCGAATATGCTAAGGTAAATAATGTGGTTTGGTTGGTTGAATTGTTGTTGGTTTAAGTCTAAACTAAACTAGTTTAGGTTGTTAAGTTGTGCGAATATGCTAAGATAAATAATGTGGTTTGGTTGGTTGATTCGTTGTTGGTTTAAGTCTAAACTAAACTAGTTTAGGTTGTTAAGTTGTGAGAATATGCTAAGATAAATAATGTGGTTTGGTTGGTGGATTCGTTGTTGGTTTAAGTCTAAACTAAACTAGTTTAGGTTGTTAAGTTGTGCGATTGTGCTAAGATAAATAATGTGGTTTGGTTGGTTGATTCGTTGTTGGTTTAAGTCTAAACTAAACTAGTTTAGGTTGTTAAGTTGTGCGAATATGCTAAGATAAATAATGTGGTTTCGTTGGTGGATTCGTTGTTGGTTTAAGTCTAAACTAAACTAGTTTAGGTTGTTAAGTTGTGCGAATGTGCTAAGATAAATAATGTGGTTTGGTTGGTTGATTCGTTGTTGGTTTAAGTCTAAACTAAACTAGTTTAGGTTGTTAAGTTGTGCAAATATGCTAAGATAAATAATGTGGTTTGGTTGGTTGATTCGTTGTTGGTTTAAGTCTAAAGTAAACTAGTTTAGGTTGTTAAGTTGTGCGAATATGCTAAGATAAATAATGTTGTTTGGTTGGTTGATTCGTTGTTGGTTTAAGTCTAAAGTAAACTAGTTTAGGTTGTTAAGTTGTGCGAATATGCTAAGGTAAATAATGTGGTTTGGTTGGTGGATTCGTTGTTGGTTTAAGTCTAAACTAAACTAGTTTAGGTTGTTAAGTTGTGCGAATATGCTAAGATAAATAATGTGGTTTGGTTGGTTGATTCGTTGTTGGTTTAAGTCTAAACTAAACTAGTTTAGGTTGTGTGAATATGCTAAGATAAATAATGTGGTTTGGTTGGTTGATTCGTTGTTGGTTTAAGTCTAAACTAAACTAGTTTAGGTTGTTAAGTTGTGCGAATATGCTAAGATAAATAATGTGGTTTGGTTGGTTGATTCGTTGTTGGTTTAAGTCTAAACTAAACTAGTTTAGGTTGTTAAGTTGTGCGAATATGCTAAGATAAATAATGTGGTTTGGTTGGTTGATTCGTTGTTGGTTTAAGTCTAAACTAAACTAGTTTAGGTTGTTAAGTTGTTCGAATATGCTAAGATAAATAATGTGGTTTGGTTGGTGGATTCGTTGTGGGTTTAAGTCTAAACTAAACTAGTTTATGTTGTTACGTTGTCTGTATATGCTAAGTTAAATAATGTGGTTTGGTTGGTGGATTCGTTGTTGGTTTAAGTCTAAACTAAACTAGTTTAGGTTGTTAAGTGAATATGCTAAGACAAATAATGTGGTTTGGTTGGTTGATTCGTTGTTGGTTTAAGTCTAAACTAAACTAGTTTAGGTTGTTAAGTTGTGTGAATATGCTAAGATAAATAATGTGGTTTGATTGGTGGATTCGTTGTTGGTTTAAGTCTAAACTAAACTAGTTTAGGTTGTTAAGTTGTGCAAATATGCTAAGATAAATAATGTGGTTTGGTTGGTTGATTCGTTGTTGGTTTAAGTCTAAACTAAACTAGTTTAGGTTGTTAAGTTGTGCGAATATGCTAAGATAAATAATGTGGTTTTGTTGGTGGATTCGTTGTTGGTTTAAGTCTAAACTAAACTAGTTTAGGTTGTTAAGTTGTGCGAATATGCTAAGATAAATAATGTGGTTTGGTTGGTGGATTCGTTGTTGGTTTAAGTCTAAACTAAACTAGTTTAGGTTGTTAAGTTGTGCGAATATGCTAAGATAAATAATGTGGTTTTGTTGGTGGATTCGTTGTTGTTTTAAGTCTAAACTAAACTAGTTTAGGTTGTTAAGTTGTGCGAATATGCTAAGATAAATAATGTGGTTTGGTTGGTTGATTCGTTGTTGGTTTAAGTCTAAACTAAACTAGTTTAGGTTGTTAAGTTGTGCGAATATGCTAAGATAAATAATGTGGTTTGGTTGGTGGATTCGTTGTTGGTTTAAGTCTAAACTAAACTAGTTTAGGTTGTTAAGTTGTGCGAATATGCTAAGATAAATAATGTGGTTTGGTTGGTTGATTCGTTGTTGGTTTAAGTCTAAACTAAACTAGTTTAGGTTGTTAAGTTGTGCGAATATGCTAAGATAAATAATGTGGTTTGATTGGTTGATTGGTTGTTGGTTTAAGTCTAAACTAAACTAGTTTAGGTTGTTAAGTTGTGCAAATATGCTAAGATAAATAATGTGGTTTGGTTGGTTGATTCGTTGTTGGTTTAAGTCTAAACTAAACTAGTTTAGGTTGTTAAGTTGTGAGAATATGCTAAGATAAATAATGTGGTTTGGTTGGTGGATTCGTTGTTGGTTTAAGTCTAAACTAAACTAGTTTAGGTTGTTAAGTTGTGCGAATATGCTAATATAAATAATGTGGTTTGGTTGGTTGATTCGTTGTTGGTTTAAGTCTAAACTAAACTAGTTTAGGTTGTTAAGTTGTGCGAATATGCTAAGATAAATAATGTGGTTTGGTTGATTGATTCGTTGTTGGTTTAAGTCTAAACTAAACTAGTTTAGGTTGTTAAGTTGTGAGAATATGCTAAGATAAATAATGTGGTTTGGTTGGTGGATTCGTTGTTGGTTTAAGTCTAAACTAAACTAGTTTAGGTTGTTAAGTTGTGCGATTGTGCTAAGATAAATAATGTAGTTTGGTTGGTTGATTCGTTGTTGGTTTAAGTCTAAACTAAACTAGTTTAGGTTGTTAAGTTGTGCGAATATGCTAAGATAAATAATGTGGTTTTGTTGGTGGATTCGTTGTTGGTTTAAGTCTAAACTAAACTAGTTTAGGTTGTTAAGTTGTGCGAATGTGCTAAGATAAATAATGTGGTTTGGTTGGTTGATTCGTTGTTGGTTTAAGTCTAAACTAAACTAGTTTAGGTTGTTAAGTTGTGCAAATATGCTAAGATAAATAATGTGGTTTGGTTGGTTGATTCGTTGTTGGTTTAAGTCTAAAGTAAACTAGTTTAGGTTGTTAAGTTGTGCGAATATGCTAACATAAATAATGTGGTTTGGTTGGTTGATTCGTTGTTGGTTTAAGTCTAAAATAAACTAGTTTAGGTTGTTAAGTTGTTCGAATATGCTAAGGTAAATAATGTGGTTTGGTTGGTGGATTCGTTGTTGGTTTAAGTCTAAACTAAACTAGTTTAGGTTGTTAAGTTGTGCGAATATGCTAAGATAAATAATGTGGTTTGGTTGGTTGATTCGTTGTTGGTTTAAGTCTAAACTAAACTAGTTTAGGTTGTGTGAATATGCTAAGATAAATAATGTGGTTTGGTTGGTTGATTCGTTGTTGGTTTAAGTCTAAACTAAACTAGTTTAGGTTGTTAAGTTGTGCGAATATGCTAAGATAAATAATGTGGTTTGGTTGGTTGATTCGTTGTTGGTTTAAGTCTAAAGTAAACTAGTTAAGGTTGTTAAGTTGTGCGAATATGCTAAGATAAATAATGTGGTTTGGTTGGTTGATTCGTTGTTGGTTTAAGTCTAAAATAAACTAGTTTAGGTTGTTAAGTTGTTCGAATATGCTAAGGTAAATAATGTGGTTTGGTTGGTGGATTCGTTGTTGGTTTAAGTCTAAACTAAACTAGTTTAGGTTGTTAAGTTGTCTGAAGATGCTAAGATAAATAATGTGGTTTGGTTGGTTGATTCGTTGTTGGTTTAAGTCTAAACTAAACTAGTTTAGGTTGTGTGAATATGCTAAGATAAATAATGTGGTTTGGTTGGTTGATTCGTTGTTGGTTTAAGTCTAAACTAAACTAGTTTAGGTTGTTAAGTTGTGCGAATATGCTAAGATAAATAATGTGGTTTGGTTGGTGGATTCTTTGTTGGTTTAAGTCTAAACTAAACTAGTTTAGGTTGTTAAGTTGTGCAAATATGCTAAGATAAATAATGTGGTTTGGTTGGTTGATTCGTTGTTGGTTTAAGTCTAAACTAAACTAGTTAAGGTTGTTAAGTTGTGCGAATATGCTAAGATAAATAATGTAGTTTTGTTGGTGGATTCGTTGTTGGTTTAAGTCTAAACTAAACTAGTTTAGGTTGTTAAGTTGTGCGAATGTGCTAAGATAAATAATGTGGTTTGGTTGGTTGATTCGTTGTTGGTTTAAGTCTAAACTAAACTAGTTTAGGTTGTTAAGTTGTGCGAATATGCTAAGATAAATAATGTGGTTTTGTTGGTGGATTCGTTGTTGGTTTAAGTCTAAACTAATCTAGTTTAGGTTGTTAAGTTGTGCGAATGTGCTAAGATAAATAATGTGGTTTGGTTGGTTGATTCGTTGTTGGTTTAAGTCTAAACTAAACTAGTTTAGGTTGTTAAGTTGTGCGAATATGCTAAGATAAATAATGTGGTTTGGTTGGTGGATTCGTTGTTGGTTTAAGTCTAAACTAAACTAGTTTAGGTTGTTAAGTTGTGCGAATGTGCTAAGATAAATAATGTGGTTTGGTTGGTGGATTCGTTGTTGGTTTAAGTCTAAACTAAACTAGTTTAGGTTGTTAAGTTGTGCGAATATGCTAAGATAAATAATGTGGTTTGGTTGGTTGATTCGTTGTTGGTTTAAGTCTAAACTAAACTAGTTTAGGTTGTTAAGTTGTGCGAATATGCTAAGATAAATAATGTGGTTTGGTTGGTGGATTCGTTGTTGGTTTAAGTCTAAAGTAAACTAGTTTAGGTTGTTAAGTTGTGCGAATATGCTAAGATAAATAATGTGGTTTGGTTGGTTGATTCGTTGTTGGTTTAAGCCTAACTAAACTAGTTTAGGTTGTTAAGTTGTGCGAATATGCTGGGATAAATAATGTGGTTTGGTTGGTGGATTCGTTGTTGGTTTAAGTCTAAACTAAACTAGTTTAGGTTGTTAAGTTGTGCGAATATGCTAAGATAAATAATGTGGTTTGGTTGGTTGATTCGTTGTTGGTTTAAGTCTAAACTACACTAGTTTAGGTTGTTAAGTTGTGCGAATATGCTAAGGTAAATAATGTGGTTTGGTTGGTTGAATTGTTGTTGGTTTAAGTCTAAACTAAACTAGTTTAGGCTGTTAAGTTGTGCGAATATGCTAAGATAAATAATGTGGTTTGGTTGGTTGATTCGTTGTTGGTTTAAGTCTAAACTAAACTAGTTTAGGTTGTTAAGTTGTGAGAATATGCTAAGATAAATAATGTGGTTTGGTTGGTGGATTCGTTGTTGGTTTAAGTCTAAACTAAACTAGTTTAGGTTGTTAAGTTGTGCGATTGTGCTAAGATAAATAATGTGGTTTGGTTGGTTGATTCGTTGTTGGTTTAAGTCTAAACTAAACTAGTTTAGGTTGTTAAGTTGTGCGAATATGCTAAGATAAATAATGTGGTTTTGTTGGTGGATTCGTTGTTGGTTTAAGTCTAAACTAAACTAGTTTAGGTTGTTAAGTTGTGCGAATGTGCTAAGATAAATAATGTGGTTTGGTTGGTTGATTCGTTGTTGGTTTAAGTCTAAACTAAACTAGTTTAGGTTGTTAAGTTGTGCAAATATGCTAAGATAAATAATGTGGTTTGGTTGGTTGATTCGTTGTTGGTTTAAGTCTAAAGTAAACTAGTTTAGGTTGTTAAGTTGTGCGAATATGCTAAGATAAATAATGTGGTTTGGTTGGTTGATTCGTTGTTGGTTTAAGTCTAAAATAAACTAGTTTAGGTTGTTAAGTTGTTCGAATATGCTAAGGTAAATAATGTGGTTTGGTTGGTGGATTCGTTGTTGGTTTAAGTCTAAACTAAACTAGTTTAGGTTGTTAAGTTGTGCGAATATGCTAAGATAAATAATGTGGTTTGGTTGGTTGATTCGTTGTTGGTTTAAGTCTAAACTAAACTAGTTTAGGTTGTGTGAATATGCTAAGATAAATAATGTGGTTTGGTTGGTTGATTCGTTGTTGGTTTAAGTCTAAACTAAACTAGTTTAGGTTGTTAAGTTGTGCGAATATGCTAAGATAAATAATGTGGTTTGATTGGTGGATTCGTTGTTGGTTTAAGTCTAAACTAAATTAGTTTAGGTTGTGTGAATATGCTAAGATAAATAATGTGGTTTGGTTGGTTGATTCGTTGTTGGTTTAAGTCTAAACTAAACTAGTTTAGGTTGTTAAGTTGTGTGAATATGCTAAGATAAATAATGTGGTTTGATTGGTGGATTCGTTGTTGGTTTAAGTCTAAACTAAACTAGTTTAGGTTGTTAAGTTGTGCAAATATGCTAAGATAAATAATGTGGTTTGGTTGGTTGATTCGTTGTTGGTTTAAGTCTAAACTAAACTAGTTTAGGTTGTTAAGTTGTGCGAATATGCTAAGATAAATAATGTAGTTTTGTTGGTGGATTCGTTGTTGGTTTAAGTCTAAACTAAACTAGTTTAGGTTGTTAAGTTGTGCGAATGTGCTAAGATAAATAATGTGGTTTGGTTGGTTGATTCGTTGTTGGTTTAAGTCTAAACTAAACTAGTTTAGGTTGTTAAGTTGTCGAATACGCTAAGATAAATAATGTGGTTTTGTTGGTGGATTCGTTGTTGGTTTAAGTCTAAACTAAACTAGTTTAGGTTGTTAAGTTGTGCGAATGTGCTAAGATAAATAATGTGGTTTGGTTGGTTGATTCGTTGTTGGTTTAAGTCTAAACTAAACTAGTTTAGGTTGTTAAGTTGTGCGAATATGCTAAGATAAATAATGTGGTTTGGTTGGTGGATTCGTTGTTGGTTTAAGTCTAAACTAAACTAGTTTAGGTTGTTAAGTTGTGCGAATGTGCTAAGATAAATAATGTGGTTTGGTTGGTGGATTCGTTGTTGGTTTAAGTCTAAACTAAACTAGTTTAGGTTGTTAAGTTGTGCTTGAATATGCTAAGATAAATAATGTGGTTTGGTTGGTTGATTCGTTGTTGGTTTAAGTCTAAACTAAACTAGTTTAGGTTGTTAAGTTGTGCGAATATGCTAAGATAAATAATGTGGTTTGATTGGTGGATTCGTTGTTGGTTGAAGTCTAAACTAAACTAGTTTAGGTTGTTAAGTTGTGCAAATATGCTAAGATAAATAATGTGGTTTCGTTGGTTGATTCGTTGTTGGTTTAAGTCTAAACTAAACTAGTTTAGGTTGTTAAGTTGTGCGAATATGCTAAGATAAATAATGTGGTTTGGTTGGTGGATTCGTTGTTGGTTTAAGTCTAAACTAAACTAGTTTAGGTTGTTAAGTTGTGCGAATATGCTAATATAAATAATGTGGTTTGGTTGGTTGATTCGTTGTTGGTTTAAGTCTAAACTAAACTAGTTTAGGTTGTTAAGTTGTGCGAATATGCTAAGATAAATAATGTGGTTTGGTTGATTGATTCGTTGTTGGTTTAAGTCTAAACTAAACTAGTTTAGGTTGTTAAGTTGTGAGAATATGCTAAGATAAATAATGTGGTTTGGTTGGTGGATTCGTTGTTGGTTTAAGTCTAAACTAAACTAGTTTAGGTTGTTAAGTTGTGCGATTGTGCTAAGATAAATAATGTGGTTTGGTTGGTTGATTCGTTGTTTGTTTAAGTCTAAACTAAACTAGTTTAGGTTGTTAAGTTGTGCGAATATGCTAAGATAAATAATGTGGTTTTGTTGGTGGATTCGTTGTTGGTTTAAGTCTAAACTAAACTAGTTTAGGTTGTTAAGTTGTGCGAATGTGCTAAGATAAATAATGTGGTTTGGTTGGTTGATTCGTTGTTGGTTTAAGTCTAAACTAAACTAGTTTAGGTTGTTAAGTTGTGCAAATATGCTAAGATAAATAATGTGGTTTGGTTGGTTGATTCGTTGTTGGTTTAAGTCTAAAGTAAACTAGTTTAGGTTGTTAAGTTGTGCGAATATGCTAACATAAATAATGTGGTTTGGTTGGTTGATTCGTTGTTGGTTTAAGTCTAAAATAAACTAGTTTAGGTTGTTAAGTTGTTCGAATATGCTAAGGTAAATAATGTGGTTTGGTTGGTGGATTCGTTGTTGGTTTAAGTCTAAACTAAACTAGTTTAGGTTGTTAAGTTGTGCGAATATGCTAAGATAAATAATGTGGTTTGGTTGGTTGATTCGTTGTTGGTTTAAGTCTAAACTAAACTAGTTTAGGTTGTGTGAATATGCTAAGATAAATAATGTGGTTTGGTTGGTTGATTCGTTGTTGGTTTAAGTCTAAACTAAACTAGTTTAGGTTGTTAAGTTGTGCGAATATACTAAGATAAATAATGTGGTTTGGTTGGTTGATTCGTTGTTGGTTTAAGTCTAAAGTAAACTAGTTAAGGTTGTTAAGTTGTGCGAATATGCTAAGATAAATAATGTGGTTTGGTTGGTTGATTTGTTGTTGGTTTAAGTCTAAACTAAACTAGTTTAGGTTGTTAAGTTGTGCGAATATGCTAAGATAAATAATGTGGTTTGGTTGGTGGATTCGTTGTTGGTTTAAGTCTAAACTAAACTAGTTTAGGTTGTTAAGTTGTGCGAATATGCTAAGATAAATAATGTGGTTTGGTTGGTTGATTCGTTGTTGGTTTAAGTCTAAACTAAACTAGTTTAGGTTGTGTGAATATGCTAAGATAAATAATGTGGTTTGGTTGGTTGATTCGTTGTTGGTTTAAGTCTAAACTAAACTAGTTTAGGTTGTTAAGTTGTGTGAATATGCTAAGATAAATAATGTGGTTTGATTGGTGGATTCGTTGTTGGTTTAAGTCTAAACTAAACTAGTTTAGGTTGTTAAGTTGTGCAAATATGCTAAGATAAATAATGTGGTTTGGTTGGTTGATTCGTTGTTGGTTTAAGTCTAAACTAAACTAGTTTAGGTTGTTAAGTTGTGCGAATATGCTAAGATAAATAATGTAGTTTTGTTGGTGGATTCGTTGTTGGTTTAAGTCTAAACTAAACTAGTTTAGGTTGTTAAGTTGTGCGAATGTGCTAAGATAAATAATGTGGTTTGGTTGGTTGATTCGTTGTTGGTTTAAGTCTAAACTAAACTAGTTTAGGTTGTTAAGTTGTGCGAATATGCTAAGATAAATAATGTGGTTTTGTTGGTGGATTCGTTGTTGGTTTAAGTCTAAACTAAACTAGTTTAGGTTGTTAAGTTGTGCGAATGTGCTAAGATAAATAATGTGGTTTGGTTGGTTGATTCGTTGTTGGTTTAAGTCTAAACTAAACTAGTTTAGGTTGTTAAGTTGTGCGAATATGCTAAGATAAATAATGTGGTTTGGTTGGTGGATTCGTTGTTGGTTTAAGTCTAAACTAAACTAGTTTAGGTTGTTAAGTTGTGCGAATGTGCTAAGATAAATAATGTGGTTTGGTTGGTGGATTCGTTGTTGGTTTAAGTCTAAACTAAACTAGTTTAGGTTGTTAAGTTGTGCGAATATGCTAAGATAAATAATGTGGTTTGGTTGGTTGATTCGTTGTTGGTTTAAGTCTAAACTAAACTAGTTTAGGTTGTTAAGTTGTGCGAATATGCTAAGATAAATAATGTGGTTTGGTTGGTGGATTCGTTGTTGGTTTAAGTCTAAAGTAAACTAGTTTAGGTTGTTAAGTTGTGCGAATATGCTAAGATAAATAATGTGGTTTGGTTGGTTGATTCGTTGTTGGTTTAAGCCTAACTAAACTAGTTTAGGTTGTTAAGTTGTGCGAATATGCTGGGATAAATAATGTGGTTTGGTTGGTGGATTCGTTGTTGGTTTAAGTCTAAACTAAACTAGTTTAGGTTGTTAAGTTGTGCGAATATGCTAAGATAAATAATGTGGTTTGGTTGGTTGATTCGTTGTTGGTTTAAGTCTAAACTACACTAGTTTAGGTTGTTAAGTTGTGCGAATATGCTAAGGTAAATAATGTGGTTTGGTTGGTTGAATTGTTGTTGGTTTAAGTCTAAACTAAACTAGTTTAGGCTGTTAAGTTGTGCGAATATGCTAAGATAAATAATGTGGTTTGGTTGGTTGATTCGTTGTTGGTTTAAGTCTAAACTAAACTAGTTTAGGTTGTTAAGTTGTGAGAATATGCTAAGATAAATAATGTGGTTTGGTTGGTGGATTCGTTGTTGGTTTAAGTCTAAACTAAACTAGTTTAGGTTGTTAAGTTGTGCGATTGTGCTAAGATAAATAATGTGGTTTGGTTGGTTGATTCGTTGTTGGTTTAAGTCTAAACTAAACTAGTTTAGGTTGTTAAGTTGTGCGAATATGCTAAGATAAATAATGTGGTTTTGTTGGTGGATTCGTTGTTGGTTTAAGTCTAAACTAAACTAGTTTAGGTTGTTAAGTTGTCTTGAATGTGCTAAGATAAATAATGTGGTTTGGTTGGTTGATTCGTTGTTGGTTTAAGTCTAAACTAAACTAGTTTAGGTTGTTAAGTTGTGCAAATATGCTAAGATAAATAATGTGGTTTGGTTGGTTGATTCGTTGTTGGTTTAAGTCTAAAGTAAACTAGTTTAGGTTGTTAAGTTGTGCGAATATGCTAAGATAAATAATGTGGTTTGGTTGGTTGATTCGTTGTTGGTTTAAGTCTAAAATAAACTAGTTTAGGTTGTTAAGTTGTTCGAATATGCTAAGGTAAATAATGTGGTTTGGTTGGTGGATTCGTTGTTGGTTTAAGTCTAAACTAAACTAGTTTAGGTTGTTAAGTTGTGCGAATATGCTAAGATAAATAATGTGGTTTGGTTGGTTGATTCGTTGTTGGTTTAAGTCTAAACTAAACTAGTTTAGGTTGTGTGAATATGCTAAGATAAATAATGTGGTTTGGTTGGTTGATTCGTTGTTGGTTTAAGTCTAAACTAAACTAGTTTAGGTTGTTAAGTTGTGCGAATATGCTAAGATAAATAATGTGGTTTGATTGGTGGATTCGTTGTTGGTTTAAGTCTAAACTAAACTAGTTTAGGTTGTGTGAATATGCTAAGATAAATAATGTGGTTTGGTTGGTTGATTCGTTGTTGGTTTAAGTCTAAACTAAACTAGTTTAGGTTGTTAAGTTGTGTGAATATGCTAAGATAAATAATGTGGTTTGATTGGTGGATTCGTTGTTGGTTTAAGTCTAAACTAAACTAGTTTAGGTTGTTAAGTTGTGCAAATATGCTAAGATAAATAATGTGGTTTGGTTGGTTGATTCGTTGTTGGTTTAAGTCTAAACTAAACTAGTTTAGGTTGTTAAGTTGTGCGAATATGCTAAGATAAATAATGTAGTTTTGTTGGTGGATTCGTTGTTGGTTTAAGTCTAAACTAAACTAGTTTAGGTTGTTAAGTTGTGCGAATGTGCTAAGATAAATAATGTGGTTTGGTTGGTGGATTCGTTGTTGGTTTAAGTCTAAACTAAACTAGTTTAGGTTGTTAAGTTGTGCGAATATGCTAAGATAAATAATGTGGTTTTGTTGGTGGATTCGTTGTTGTTTTAAGTCTAAACTAAACTAGTTTAGGTTGTTAAGTTGTGCGAATATGCTAAGATAAATAATGTGGTTTGGTTGGTTGATTCGTTGTTGGTTTAAGTCTAAACTAAACTAGTTTAGGTTGTTAAGTTGTGCGAATATGCTAAGATAAATAATGTGGTTTGGTTGGTGGATTCGTTGTTGGTTTAAGTCTAAACTAAACTAGTTTAGGTTGTTAAGTTGTGCGAATGTGCTAAGATAAATAATGTGGTTTGGTTGGTGGATTCGTTGTTGGTTTAAGTCTAAACTAAACTAGTTTAGGTTGTTAAGTTGTGCGAATATGCTAAGATAAATAATGTGGTTTGGTTGGTTGATTCGTTGTTGGTTTAAGTCTAAACTAAACTAGTTTAGGTTGTTAAGTTGTGCGAATATGCTAAGATAAATAATGTGGTTTGGTTGGTGGATTCGTTGTTGGTTTAAGTCTAAACTAAACTAGTTTAGGTTGTTAAGTTGTGCGAATATGCTAAGATAAATAATGTGGTTTGGTTGGTTGATTCGTTGTTGGTTTAAGTCTAATATAAACTAGTTTAGGTTGTTAAGTTGTGCGAATATGCTAAGATAAATAATGTGGTTTGGTTGGTGGATTCGTTGTTGGTTTAAAGGTAAAGTAAACTAGTTTAGGTTGTTAAGTTGTGCGAATATGCTAAGATTAATAATGTGGTTTGGTTGGTGGATTCGTTGTTGGTTTAAGGGTAAACTAAACTAGTTTAGGTTGTTAAGTTGTGCGAATATGCTAAGATAAATAATGTGGTTTGGTTGGTTGATTCGTTGTTGGTTTAAGTCTAAACTAAACTAGTTTAGGTTGTTAAGTTGTGCGAATATGCTAAGATAAATAATGTGGTTTGGTTGGTTGATTCGTTGTTGGTTTAAGTCTAAACTAAACTAGTTTAGGTTGTTAAGTTGTGCGAATATGCTAAGATAAATAATGTGGTTTGGTTGGTGGATTCGTTGTTGGTTTAAGTCTAAACTAAACTAGTTTAGGTTGTTGAGTTGTGCAAATATGCTAAGATAAATAATGTGGTTTGGTTGGTTGATTCGTTGTTGGTTTAAGTCCAAACTAAACTAGTTTAGGTTGTTAAGTTGTGCGAATATGCTAAGATAAATAATGTGGTTTGGTTGGTGGATTCGTTGTTGGTTTAAGTCTAAACTAAACTAGTTTAGGTTGTTAAGTTGTTAGAATATGCTAAGATAAATAATGTGGTTTGGTTGGTTGATTCGTTGTTGGTTTAAGTCTAAACTAAACTAGTTTAGGTTGTTAAGTTGTGCGAATATGCTAAGATAAATAATGTGGTTTGGTTGGTGGATTCGTTGTTGGTTTAAGTCTAAACTAAACTAGTTTAGGTTGTTAAGTTGTGCGAATATGCTAAGATAAATAATGTGGTTTGGTTGGTTGATTCGTTGTTGGTTTAAGTCTAAACTAAACTAGTTTAGGTTGTTAAGTTGTCTTGAATATCTTTGAGATAAATAATGTGGTTTGGTTGGTGGATTCGTTGTTGGTTTAAGTCTAAACTAAACTAGTTTAGGTTGTTAAGTTGTGCGAATATGCTAAGATAAATAATGTGGTTTGGTTGGTTGATTCGTTGTTGGTTTAAGTCTAAAGTAAACTAGTTTAGGTTGTTAAGTTGTGCGAATATGCTAAGGTAAATAATGTGGTTTGGTTGGTTGAATTGTTGTTGGTTTAAGTCTAAACTAAACTAGTTTAGGCTGTTAAGTTGTGCGAATATGCTAAGATAAATAATGTGGTTTGGTTGATTGATTCGTTGTTGGTTTAAGTCTAAACTAAACTAGTTTAGGTTGTTAAGTTGTGAGAATATGCTAAGATAAATAATGTGGTTTGGTTGGTGGATTCGTTGTTGGTTTAAGTCTAAACTAAACTAGTTTAGGTTGTTAAGTTGTGCGAATATGCTAAGATAAATAATGTGGTTTGGTTGGTTGATTCGTTGTTGGTTTAAGTCTAAACTAAACTAGTTTAGGTTGTTAAGTTGTGCGAATATGCTAAGATAAATAATGTGGTTTTGTTGGTGGATTCGTTGTTGTTTTAAGTCTAAACTAAACTAGTTTAGGTTGTTAAGTTGTGCGAATATGCTAAGATAAATAATGTGGTTTGGTTGGTGGATTCGATGTTGGTGTAAGTCTAAACTAAACTAGTTTAGGTTGTGTTATTCCAGGTCCCCGTAATCCAAAAAGTTTGATTGATGTCTATCTACAACCATTGATAGATGAGCTCAAACAATTGTGGTTTGAAGGCGTTTTGACTTATGATATATCAGCTAAGCAGAATTTCGTTATGTGTGCTTCTTTGATGTGGATTATTAATGATTTTCCTGCATACGGGATGTTGTCTGGTTGGATGATTGCTGAAAAGCTAGCATGTCCGTATTGCATGGAAAATAGCAAGGCATTCACTTTAAAGCATGGCAGAAAAAATACATGGTTTGATTGTCATCGCCAGTTCTTGCCAATGGACCATGACTTTAGAAAGATGAAAAATGCAATTAGGAAAAATAAGGTTGAAAGTGACCCCCCACCTCCAGTACTCACAGGGCATCAAATTTGGGAGAGAGTTTCTCAATTACCTAAAGTTACAGAAGCTCCACTTTCTAGACTTCCTGGATATGGTGTTGAACATAATTGGACCAAACAAAGCATATTTTGGGAGTTGCCGTATTGGAAGGACAATCTGCTACGACATAATCTAGATGTGATGCACATTGAAAAAAATTACTTTGACAATTTGTTTAACACGGTGATGGATGTTAAGGGTAAGACAAAAGACAATCCAAAAGCTAGAATGGACATAAAGGAATATTGTCGGAGAAAAGAGTTATGGCTGCAGGAATTACAGAATGGTAAAATAGTTAAGCCCAAAGCCAACTTTTCATTCACATTGGATGAGAAACGTGAAATTATTCAGTGGGTTAAAAATTTGAGGATGCCCGAGGGCTATGCTTCGAATTTAGGAAAGCGGGCAGATATGAATGAAGGAAAATTGATAGGTATGAAAAGTCATGATTGTCATGTGTTCATAGAAGCTTTAATTCCTATCGCTTTTAGCCATCTACCCGAAAGGATATGGAAACCAATCACAGAAATAAGTCTTTTTTTTAAAGATTTATGTTCTGGAAAGTTGTTGGAGAGTAGTTTAGACAGGATGGAGGAAAATATTCTTGTTACTACTACTAAATTGGAGAAGATATTTCCATGTGGTTTCTTTGATGTGATGGAGCATCTTCCAATTCACCTTGTACAAGAGGCTCGCCTCGGAGGTCCGGTTCAAACAAGATGGATGTATCCATTTGAGAGGTATACATTTGAAATATTCACTAAGTTATATATATTTGCCAAGTCTTTTATATATTAACATATATATACATATATACATGCAGGAAAATTGGTAGTTCGAAGCAAACGATTAAGCAAAGGGGAAGGATCGAAGGATCATTTGTTCAAGGTCATATTGGGAGAGAAACTGCTGATTTTTATTCTTATTACTTTGGTCATGATGTGTTATGTAGGAGAAACAGGCCCAATCGCAATGATGAAGGCGATAGTGATCCTTTATTTCCACCGATATCAATTTTTAATCAAAATGGTAGAGGATCTAAAAAGCGTGGAAAGCAAGGCCTCACTGATATGGAAATGCAATCAGCTGTGACACATGTTTTGCTTAATTGTCCAGAGATTCAATCATATGTCAAGTAAGTGTTAAAAATATGTTATTAAATTACATACTAATAAGTGATCATTAATTAACGAAATACTTGAATGTAAAATGATCAGCTTGTTCGTAAACACATGGGGTAATGAAGCCATCTATACAGAATTTTTCAAATGGCTGAGGAACTATGTAAGTGTGCAATCACTAAGTATTTAATAATATATTCATATTATACTAAATTATATTACTTGAAATAACAATCACGTAGGTTTACGATGAATACTCAAGTGTCCAACATTTGCAATTAGTGAAAGAAGTAGCATTTGGACCTGAATCTCAAGTACTGACAATGAATAAGTATTGTGTCAATGGTTTTAAGTTTCAAACTGAAGAAGTTTCTAGGAACAAGAAAACAAATAATAGCGGTGTCTACATACAAGGTGATGTTGATGGTACTGGTCAAACTATTGAATATTATGGTGTCATTCAAGAGATTATTGAACTGAGGTATTCAGGTTGGCCTAACAAGAAGATTGTATTGTTTCGGTGTGAGTGGTTTGACCCATCACATAGAGGCACAAAGATGGACCATCAACATAATATAAATGAAGTTAAGCACACCAGGAAATACAGAAGTTATGATCATTTTATTATTGCACAAAATGCTAAACAAGTGTATGACGCTTCATATCCATTGCGTAGAGACAAAGCTAATTGGTGGGTTGTTATTAAAAGTAAGCATGTTGGAAGAATTGAAATTAACAATGTCTTAGATATGGCATATCAAAATGATGTTGCAATTGTTCAACAAGAAGTTGATGTTGAATTGGAAACCATACTACAACATCCTCAACACATATTAGAAGAAGTATCTGATGATGACATACTGAATGTTAGGAAAGAAATATTCGAGAATATGGAAAATGAATCATTTGATGACGAAGAATGGGACGATAATGAAAATGAAACAACTGAGGAGGAAGAATGGGAAAATGATGGAATTGAAACAAGTGAGGAGGAATAGTGTAGAATGAAAGCTAGCTAGTATATATGTAAGTGTATTTTGCTAATTTTATTTAATTTATCATTTTTATATATATTATACATGTAAATTTGCATACAGATGTCATCAGGCGGTGAGAATGATAGACATCAGCAGAATCTTCGAGTTAGCCAGACTAAACAGGCTAAAAAGAAGAAGTCTAGGAGGCCGATAGATCCCAAGGATATTGCAGGATCTATTTCTTCTGCGCCAGAGTGCATCAACCATGATACTCATTTATTTGCTGTTCCGTTTGGTACGGCTGATCCTCGACAATATTATCCTAATTACCGTCGACCACTCGGTACTTCATCTACTTCACAGTCATTGCCTGCACGACGCTACAGGACCTACCTTTACAGGATATTCATCGAGCACGACCCTTATCAGCCGGTACTCCATCTCCCACAGGTACATCTCCTCAGTTATCTGCCATGAGGCTTGGAAATTCTAGTAGCGAGTAGTCAGATGCTATGGCCGATGATACCCCTCCATTGACTCAGCGTTTTGTGCATCCTGACGTACGACCCTCGTCTACAGCTACACCTAGTGCTACACCACATGATACGATGTCTGCTCTAGCTCCTGGCCAAAAGGACAGACTTGGTAGAGTCATGATTGAGCCGGATGGATCATCGTAAGTTTGTTTTGTTATCTATTTGTTAGTTTATTTTATTTATTTCATATACTTTAACATATTATTCATGAACTAACATATTTATTATGTGTTTTGCAGGTGGTATCCTGCAAAGGATGCTGCCCGAGCTTTAAAAGAATGTGTTAGAAGACTCTATACACAGGCTTATCACTCTTGGACCGAGATTCCAAACAGTGTACGCCAGACGATGTTTAATAACTTTAAGGTATATATTTTTTAGTTAAGTTTAGTATACTTTACTTTTTTTTACTATCGATATAATTAATGTTATTCAATTTTTTTCCAGACTATGTGTACTTGGGAGTCGAGGTACAATTTGGTCATTGCGACCACATTTGAGAGGAAGGCATCCACCAGACTGTCTGCCTGGCTAAAGCGTGTTCGGGATAATGCTGTATGTCCCGATTGGATATTGCCTAATGTTTTTGATGAATTGAGTGTGTATTGGAAAACAGACGACTTTCAGGCAATATCAGATCAAGCCACAAAGGCTAGAGGCAGTCTTAAAGGTGGCTCGTTGCACACCGGAGGTGCAAAGACAGTTCGAACAATTGCACGAGAGATGGTAAGTTCTTATTTAAACTTTTAAATAAATAATTAGTTGATTCATATATATCGTTATAAATTTCAGTTTTTTTTATAGGAAAAAGAATTGGGACGCCCTCCCATTGAACCAGAGGTTTTCAAGAAGACTCATGTAAGGAAGAAAAAAAATGAGTCGGATCCGGATCTGTGGGTGGAGGAAAGGGCCGAACGAACTTTTGTAAGTTATTTAATATGAATAATATATATATTAATAGTGAATATATAATATGTATATATATAAATGTCAATTTTATATTTAATATGCAGAATGACTTTCAGCACTACGTCGCTGAGAATCTAGATAGTTCGGTCCAATTGACCCCTGAACTATCCACCCAGATTTGGAAAGAAAAAGTGGTAGGGGGGACACACAAGGGTAGATGCTATGGTCTAGGCTCTTGAAATGATGTTAGATGACTCCAGTCAGGCTTAGAAGGTATTGGATCATCACGTCAAGCCGAGGCACTTGACGCTGTGCAAATTGCTGCTATATCGGATCAAATATCTAAACTTATAGCAGCACTAGCAGAGTCGGAGCGAAGAAGAGTAGCTGAACAAAAAAGCATGAATGAGACTGTTCAGCAAATCAAAGAACAAGTGATGAACATCACTCGTCGACCTAATACTTCGGCTCCTGATGACACCGACGACGAGAGTGATGAGGATGATTATGTAGATCTCACTCCCTAGTTTATATCTTTGGACATTTATAAACTTTTTTAAATGAATATTGAAAGATTTTATAATTTATGATTTATGTACTTTTGAATGTTATTTTATGTTTTGTTTAGATTGTTATAATTGTGTGTTTGATTGGGCTGAATACTGTAGTATTGAATTGAATTGAATTCAATTGAATTTTATTTGCAGGTGGCCAGCAGAAACTGGAGAGTTTCTGCTGTCAAAAATAAACCAGGAAAAGCGACGGACTGCGTGGTTTTGTCCGTCGCTTTTCTTGGTTTTATTTTTAAAAATTCCAGAAAAGCGACGGACAAAACGACGCAGTCCGTCGCTTTTCTGGGAATTTTTTTAAAAAAATTTTCGGAAAAGCGATGGACAGCGTCTCAATTTAGAAATAAAAAATAAATAAAATTTAAATAAAAGAGACAGTGTTCGTCGCTTTTTTGAAAAAAATTTAAAAAATTAACTTTCCAAAAATAGACGCAGTCCGTCGCTTTTTACGACGTTGTCCGTCGCTGTTGAAAGCGACGGAGTCCGTCGCTTTTTGAAAAGCGTCGAGCTAAAAAGCGACGGAACTGATTGCGTCGCTTTTCCGTCGATTTTGACGCGAAAAGCGACGCGGTCCATCGCTTTTTGGCGTCTTTTTTTTAAAATTTTGTAGTAGTGTAATAGTTCTGCCTGATTGTTGTTCATCCTGCTCGTCTCTTAAGATATCCCTTCTGCACTGCTGCAACATAACCTTATTTTTAAATTTTCTGCACTACCAAAAATGTCAGCATACTACCAAAAAATAAGACAGAAACCATTCTTCAGATTAAATCAGATATCATCAGTTTCCCATCGAACTAGGGAGGAGTTTCTTATGTCGAATTGCTAAAAAAACAATGTAACCTAATAGAGATTGGGGAATGAAGTGTGCAGAAAAGTATTGGTGGAATAGAGTGTAGACATGTAATTTTTGACCGAACATAAAATTTTGTACTATTTTAATTCCTTAAATATTTATTTTATGTCTACGTTACATTTTTTTTTTCTTCTTATTTTAGTAAGTTTATTTTAAAAGATTTGAAAATAACAAAAAATATATGTTTTACTTTTAATTTAGTATTTCTTAATTATAATTGATAATTAGCTTCTCAATTTTTGTTAGCTGAAAAAATAATTATTATTATTATATTATATTATATTATATTATATTAACCTAAACCTACCCCATCACCCCACTTCTCCCTGCTAATTACCACAATTTCACTACCCCAACACATCCACACACACGTACACGGTACAACACACCCCCACTTCCCCCTATACTACTCCACACACTACACACCTACGTACTACAACACCCATATACACATACATTTATATACTACCTACACTTCCCAAAGACACACACACAGACGGAAGGAAGAGAAAACAAGATCAAAAACATTTTTTCATCCAAATAACACACTGACACGGAAGAAAGCAAAAAAAAAAAAAAAAAAAAATCATCCAACTACACTAAACGAGCAAGAAGAAAAAGATCAGAAAAAACACAGCACACATGGACGGACAAAAAAGAAACCCAAAAATCCCACAACCCAAAAACAAAAACACACGAGCAAGCAACAAAAAAACTTTCACATCTCTTTTATTTTCTTTTAAAAATACATCAATTCATCCAGATCTTTGTTTTCTTTCTCATTTCTTTCATATAAATACAACACATATACCACTACATACAATCTGCAAAAAGGTTCGTGGGTGTTCTAATCAAGGTTCGATCAAGACTTTGCGGTACTTATTCTCTTTATTTAAGGTTCAACTTTGTCTTATGTCTTTAATTTAATCATGGTGTTTGATGTAATTTTATGATAAGTTTTCTTATATTTTGTGTTATTCATAATTTGATTAAAATGAATTATTTGTTAGTCGTTATATCTCTGTTTAATGAATGAAGGTAACTTTAATTGGTGATTTTTTTTTTTTCGTGAGTTGTGATCTCTTAAAAATGAATGGGTCGTAACATTTTTCTTGTCTTGATTTAGCTACTAATGATAAAATAGGTATAGTTAGGCGAAAAATCAAATGAATAAATAAATTATTGTTATTTTAATTTAACAAACAAAAAATGAGATTTATTTTTAACAATCCGTTATTGTTTTGTTTGAGTAGAAAGTGTATACTTAATGTTGATTGTTTTGTTTGAGTAGAAAATGTATACTTAATGTTGATGTTAATTTTAAGAGTAATAAAAATATTAAAATATAAAAATAAAAAGATATGAGTATGATCCAAAATATTATCCTCGAATTTTAGTATTTTATTTTATTTGATTTTTCTTTATAAAGACTAAGTATTTTCTTTTAACATTAGCAAACTTTTAGGTACGTTAAAAATATTTGTTTCAATTAAGAATGCGGTTGCGTATCTTTTTTGAGACATTAAAAAAAATCAAAGATTGTGGTGACACACCTTGTCCAATAATATAATTAAATTTTATTAATTTATAGTAGAGACTTATAGAAAAAAAAAAAAAAAAGATTACTGGGTGTGATGCAAAGAAGACAGTTATGTCTCTAAATGTCAAGATCAAGAATACGGTTACGCATCTAGGTTGAGACCCAATAAAGTTCAACAATTGAAAAATAAGCAAATCATGGCATGTAGACACATAGTATCCAAAAATATATCAAGATATGTATAAGTCAATAAAAGCGACCGTGCTAGAACCACAGGACTTGAGGGATACCTAATACCTTTCCCTCGGTCAACAGAATTCCTTACCCGAACTTTTAGTTCGCAGACCAAATAAAGAGTCATTTCCTTTTGATTAGGGATTAAACAAAAAGGTGACTTGGAACACCATAACTCAATTCCAAGTGGCGACTCTAAAATAAATAAAATAATCCCTTAATCAATACCATCACTGAAATTGGAAAAACTCTTGCTGCCGGTGCGAAAAAGGGGTGTGACATGGAGGATTTGACCAACTGCACATCAACATATCCTTAAACAAAAGGTGAGAGCTCCACTTTAAATATTCAATGAATGAAGCCACCTTTGCAAAAAGACCATGAACTAGATTGTAATAGAATATCTTAACACTGTAGCAGTTCCAAATATTGCAGTAGGATCCATCACGACAATTGTAAACTCCCTTTTACACAGTGGTGAGAAACTAGAGCAATAACAATAAGACAGTGAGGACAAGAGATGGTAAAGAAAGTACAACCCTCTAGATGTTATGGAAATTAAATGGTGAAAGCTCTTTAATTTTTCCAGTTATTGAAGCACCTCTTGCAACATACTACAAAGAAATCATGTATGCAAGAACAGGGCAACCTGAATATCCCATTTTATCAAAATCCATTGCGAATTCCTCGAAAAACGCCATTTAAATGGAAGCAGTTCAAGGATCATCGATACTTGAACTACCATTTCTTGTCTTTTATTTTTTGATATGTATCCATGTGTGTAGTCCTTGAATGTTGAAGGAGGAATTAACCTCCAATCTAGTTTGGGATTGATATACGAACTTCGTTTGGGATTGAGGCATTGTTGATTGGTATTAACTTTGCATTTTGCTTTCCAGAATTATGAGTACCTTTCTTTTTAAGTGTCATTGTTAGTTAGATACCGTCTTTGTTAGATTCGTCAATTATTTGGTATTTATGGTATGATCTTCTAGCAGCTGTTAATTCATTGTATCTGGTTTTCTGAGGTTCCTTGAATATACTTTGATCTTCGTTGTTTGGAATTTTCGAGGGGAGGGGAAATTTTGACTTGTTGAGTTAGTTTACCTCAAATCTTGTTTCTCCATTATGATAACTCTCTGCTGGAAATGCAATTCATGTTTATCGTGCGCCTAGAGAGGCTTGTTGGTAAGTGTCGGGTGTATATATCTATTTAACGTAAAATTACCTGCACAACTGCAACATAACAATATTGTTGCCAGCTTCTCTTTTCTTACACTTTTTTGCCAAGTAGTTGTTCATCCAACTCGTCTCTTAAGCTATCTTTCTATCTATTTATTTCTATTTTTTACTAAACATTATTTAGGTGCAGTATATGAAAGTTTTTCTAATACATTTTTTTTCTTATTTTTTGCAGCTTTTGTAGATGTTTCTGGATATCACATGACAAAGTCTAAACTTTAACTTTTTTTGCTCAACTTTTGTTCATTGTTCAATGAAGATACAAGCTTAGAAGATGGACTTATAACAAATTCTTACTTTGCTATGAATGTTATGCAAAACCTTGGATGTTATCTAAGTTTTTTTGTTGATTAGGAAAATATTGAACCTTACATCATGTGATGCTCACAAGTTTATTGTAATCAATCACACTCTTTATTTCTATTGCCCTACAACCCTTTCTATGTCACCTTTTGTCTCCAGATTTTTAGTTGTAATTAATGTGATATTTGTTAGATTCTTGTGATAATGGTGATTAGTTAGAGACCATAATTATTGACTGTCTCTAAAGGTTAATCTAGGACCACAATTGTTGCTCGTCTCTAACTCATAAGCTAGGACTAGAATTGATGCTCATCTTTAAAGCAATTTTAGGACCAGGTTGTTGTTCGTCCCTAAAACTACTCTAGGACTAGTTTGTTATGGTTGGTAGAGCTATTCTAGGATAAGATTGTTAATGGTCTCTAACGCTATTCTAGGACCAGGTCACACTCATCTCTAAAGAGTTTCTAGGACTAGGTTGCGGAAGGTCGTAAAAGAGGTTTAACGACCTAAAGTTATTTCACGACCAGTCCATTTGAGACTAGATAGGCAATCTCTATAAGTATTTCACGACCAGTGTTTTTTGTCGTCTCTAAACCATTCAGGGACTAATATTTTGAACTCATCCTTATTGACCAGTAGCGACGGCACTTTCTAGGATGAGTGACGACCAGACTTTTTTGGTCTCAATTGCTCTTTTGGGACCAGGTTTTAACTTTCAAGGAGTAGATTTCCCTTCCTTTAAGGCTGATTTTCTTGTAGTGGTAGAAGTTCAAAGCTTCTGAGGGTTATAAAGTATTACTAAAGGTTTATGGAAAGGATTTTATTCACTTTAAGTACCCATAACAAAGTTGACTTACAAAGAAGCTAACTTTCAGTTGATCATATCCCACAAGGAGAGATTCCATGAGATAAGAGATAGATTAACTTCAACACCAGTTCTGACCTTACAAGACAGTCCAAATGGTAGTGCAATGTATTATTATGCTTCAAGCGTAAGTCTGGTTTATGTTCTTATGAATCACATAAAGGTAATTGCTTATGCTTCATGTCAGTTAAAGAAGAATAAAAACAACTACCTGACCCCCAATTTAGAGTTGACTACAGTTGTTCATGCCTTGAAGATTTTGAGGCACTACTTGAATGACTTTAATGTTGATATTTATACAGATCATAATAACCCCCGGTATAGTTAAGACTGAAAAGTTTGAACCTACAATAGCGCATACCGAATTAATGGATGAAAGTCATCGATGTGGATATCTTACATCATCCAAGGATAGTTAATATAGTAGCGGATGCCCTCCATCATAATTCTATGGGCACTCTATCACCTATGGGAGCTGAGACCAGAAGATGGCCTAAAAGATCCATCAGTTAAGTTGTTGGGGGTTAGATTATTAAACGCCAATGATACTAGAGTTACTGAGTAATATCATCTATAGTTGTGGAGGTGAATGCCTGATAAAATAAGGATCCTAGCTTAGATCATCTCAGAGACAAGGCTTAGTAGCAAAAGTTTTTATCTTTTGATAGAATAGGAGATATAATCTTCAAATTCAAAGTTGAGTTATAGGTTCTAAAGACCATAGGGCCTCTATAGAAAATGATGGGACATGCAAACCATTCTCACTACTCTATTCACATAGGATCCATAAAAATGTTTCATGGTATTAAGGAGATATATTATCAACTGTTAGAGGTAGAGCATCAGAAGTCTAGTTTGCTAACTCAAGAGATAATTATTCCATTATGAAAGTGGGGAGGGTGGGGGGGAGATAAATATAAAATTTTGTCACATGTATGCCTCATTCACGATGGAAGATTAATTCAATTTGGGTGATTATTGATACGTTAAAAAAATCATCCATTTCTATCTAGTCATGACTATATTCTAGTGAAAGTTATGTTCGAATGTACATTATAGAGATATTTAGACTCCATTGTGTCTCAATATTGATTATTTCAGATAGAACGACACTTTTTATAGCACAGTTACAGAGATCCTTACTAAAGGGTTTGGGACTCAAGTTAATAATAGTACAAATTTTCATCTTAAGATTGATTGTCAAGCTGAACGTGTGATCAGATGCTCAAGAACATGTTATGGGTATGTGTGCTAGAGTTTGGTGGGAATTGGTATGATCACATGTTACTGATTGTGTTTTTCAATAATAACAACTTCCAAGCATGTATCCAGATAGCTCATTATGAAGCACTATATGGGCTGAAGTACAGGTCACCAATTGACTGGTTTAAGAATATGGAAGTAGAGTAGCTTGGTATCGATCTAGTTTAACAAGTGATAGAAAAGGTAAAGTTCATTAGAGATTGGTTGTAGATAGAATAGAGTCGACATAAGTCTTATGCAGATGCTTCACGGCGAGACTTCAAGTATGATGTAAAAGATTAGGTTTTCTAGAAAGTATTGCTTACGAGGGGTATAATATGATTCATCAAGAATAGGAAATCTAGGCCAAGGTATGTAGGGCCATATAAGATAGTTCAGAGGATTGAGAGGGTAGCGTACGAACTTGATTTTCCTTCAGAATTGAAAGAGGTCCATTCAGTGTTCCATGTATCTATGTTGTACAAGTGCATTGGAAATTCTTCACGGATTAGTCATGTTTATGATATTTGTGTCCCTAAGGACTTTTCGTATGATAGGGTGTTAGTGGCTAGGTTGGATCGGCAGGTATGAAAGATTTGGACTAAAGAAAGGGTTTCTGTGAAAGTGTTACAGCGGAATAACAACGTCGAGGAAATACTTTGAGAAGCCGAGGAGGAAATAAGGAAAAAGTAAATCCAATTATTAACGACTTAAGGTGAGTCACATTTCAATAATTTACAGTTATTCGTGTACACAAACTTAATTGGATAGCATATCACAAGGTATCTATATAGAGCCTTGTAATTGAAATTTTCATAATTGGATTTAAGATTGTTGACATACAAATAGATCCTTGAAAATAAAATAATAGCAACAAAGAAATATAACCAAGAGATTGTTTGGATCCATTCGAGGACGAATGTTCTTAAGGAGGGGAGAATGTATGACTCTGTGGTTCTTTCGCATAATATACGTAGCATGGCATGATTGTATGAGTTTTATATGACTTGGTGTATCACAGTGGGAGAATAATTTTGCAAAGGGGTGGTTAAACGAAAGAATTTGACTACATTATGAGTCAAGGATGTCCTTAAACAAGCTTGGGTTGAAAATATATCTTCTAACACCTCGCTTGTTCGGAAGGTTTAAATTAACCAGTACCTTAAGGGTAAGACTAAGAGTGTCTTATATGGTAAGAAGGATGTTTATAAGGTAATATATTCGTACAATGGTCGTAAGTTAAATTTTGAAGTTTAGCAAGTGGGGAAATAAAAGTAGACAAAAGATGGAATAGGTTTGTTTGATTAACTTTCTGAAATTTGGGTTAAATGTCTCAGAGATTTTCCCCAAATCAATATAGATTTAAAAGAACCTCAATATACCAAATCGAAGGTCTACTAGTCTACTTTCCAAGGCACAAAACCGTTTGTCCATATAACTTCAAAATAGAGAGATATTATACTTTTAGTAAGAATGCACAAAACAGCATGTGAAGGTGGGACACTAGCCCCTACATCGGTTTAGAATTATAAGATTTGATTTCCATTCATTTTATCTCATTATTTTCCACCAAATAAGAAGAAAACAGTCTTAAATCCTCTCTAAGGGTTCCCCGACCATCAAAGCCAAGTTCTATAAAATTTCAACATGGTTTGACCCTCGGAATGTTCATAGTGATTGTGTTACTTCTTTCCTCCTCATTGGCTGTGATTTGAAGGATTCTTCATGGTGAAGAAGTCTCGTTTTTAGGTGGTGTTGCTACTGTTTAGATGTAATGATTTTCACCCTTCAATTTTATTGAGTGAATCCAAGTTATAGCTATGCTATATAACCAAGAAAAATAATAAATGTCTGGAAAATCGTCTTTGGATAGTTATGTGATGTTGGGCTGTTTTGAAGTATTTTCTGATGTTCTTGTTACTAGAATTTTAAAAAAGGATTTATATGTGTGTGGTTGTTGTTATTAATTTGGAAGAGAATAAGAAGTATAGATTGGTATTTAATTGTAAGATAAATTAGGGTAACGTTAGTTCTATTATTGCATTGTGATTTTTAAATGGTTTCTACTTTGTTCAACGTCTTGTGTTTAAAGATATTATTTGTTATTGAGGAGAAATGTTAAAATATTATAAATTCCATCACATTTTAGTTAAGGTTTGTCCCTCTTAAACCCTGATTTCTTATGAGGAGAAAGACAAGATTCCAAACGTAATTATTGGACGAACTCACAGCATGGTAATCGGAAGTCCTGAGTTCGACTTATTATGGTTATATTGAACAATTATAGGACTATATTATATATTTTTCAAGCTTTAATGGTTTGAACACTCATGGTTGGTGTTTGGTTGTGGTTATTTTTGAGATTGGAAAGGAGGGGAGTGGCAGTACGCCCAACTCTTATTATTGTGCAAGCATACTCTATTTGGTTGTGGTTGAGTATTTCGCAGGACTCTATTTGTTAATAGTTGTTGCAAAAATGTTTATTATGTCATTAATTTGGGGTTGTAATATGAAGAAGAAAGCGTAAGGAAGCATATATTTGAAATGGCTCTGACGAGTTAATCACTCTCCTAGTAACCTCTTAATTGTTACTTTGACCCTGACATTGTCATATTCTATTTATAATGGTGGATGATAGAACTATTTGAGAGATAATACACAGTAAGTGAGTAAACAGTACTGATATTGTGAAATGGAAGGTGAAGGTAATCTGTAGGTAGGTAGGTAGACAGAGAGCTAAAGATTGACTATTCATCATGAGATGTTAGTGGGTGAGTGTTTCTTGACTTTTTGGGTAGTCTCAAGTAGTATAAAATGTGATAAATTTTTAGATACCCATGTTTGGAAGTAGATACTAAGCTTGAGTTCGACATGAGTGACGTGATCAAAAGATGGAAACATGAGGGTGATTGTGTTAGTTTTGAGATCTTATCTAGAAGGCTTAACCTGAAATAGGTGGGGGGAATCAAGGTGGTACCTTGCAATGAAAATGTGGTATTATGACCCATAGAGGAGAGGAATGAAAGTAGAGTAGTAAGAGGTACACCCGAGATTGTATGTGGCCAGAAGAGGTCCCAATTGAGGTTATGATTTTTCATGCGTGCCTAGATAGTATAATTGAGCTACCAATAGGGGATGGGCAGGTGGAAGTGTTATTTTTTTTTCTTTAAGAGTTAGATGAAGCAGCCTTATAAGCCGATGAGAAGAAGTTAATAGAAGTATCTTAGAGAGAGTTCTTGGAAGATATCTTAGTACCTACTTATGGAGAGTTCGGTAGTCGTGGGATAAGCTTTTCCCGAGTATTAGAGCGAAGGGGATGTAGACCAATTTAGAGATGATGGAATAGGTCCATAGTTTTCAAGCGTTAGCTTTAGACCTAAGTGGGAGATGATAAGATATGAAACCAAGTCAAGTGTTGAGAATTAGATAGTAATGTATTTAGGAAGAGTTAATGTGGTATGTTGATCCATTCATACTCTAGCGTATTCCTCAAAGTCCCGTTATTACAAAATCTTGTTGATGTTTCTAATATCAGAATTTTGTTCACGACCTATACTCATACACTTTAGAGAGATTCACATCTATACTCAATTCCCAGAATGAGAGGCAAGGACTTAAGCTCATTGATCTTTTACCCTAAAGATTTTCAGTGATTCTTTAGTAGTTGAGTTATGCTAGAAAGAGAAGGTTAATGTTCTTATCCTGATAGTGATGGTGTGATGATTCCATCTAAGGTTATAAATGTAGGAGTCCATGGAGTTGTTAGAGTCTGAAACTTAAATATGGTGTTATTAAACATTAGGCGATTCTTGATATAATCCCGAGGTTAGTTGAATGTGGTGGTAAGGAGTAAAATTCTTGGGATTAGATTTACAACAAAGGTATAGAACCCGAATGTTATGATTTTGGGTTAAGCTTAAATATAGTAAGAGCATACCGTTAGACTTAGACCTTGGTAAGTGTATTTATGTACCCTTATGGGAGCTATGAGTTGCAGTCGATGAGGTATGGTAACAAGGAAAGAAGGGCACAGTTGAAGAGAGTTGCTAAGCTTAAAAGCTAGCAGTCATATTACCCCAGGCATAGTATTTTTTTTCTTACTTCATGCCAGACTTCCTTTGTTTCAGATAGGATAACTTCAGAGAGAGCGTGACTTTGTTCAAAACAACATCGTTCTTGAGTTATGTGCTATAGAGAGTCCCAACTCTTAGTATGAATCAGTTCAGCCGATGTTAGTAAGCAAGTTCAGGAGTCAGAAGAGATAGTAAGAGTAACCCCATTCCAATCTCAGTCCAACCGTTATTCGAGGACAAATGATCCCAAGGGGGAGATAGTGTAACACCCCAAACATTTTTGAGCTAAGACTCGAACCATTTTTTGTGTGTGAATAAGATTTTACCAAGAAATATTAAATTTTCTTAGGAGTTAAGGTCACTAGATGTAGCACCTCGAGTTGCAAAAAGAACTGAAGAGAAATTCATTCAAGTCAACCGTAAGTTCTTACAATTTTTGGGTCAACTTCAAATGACCATAAATTTTAGCACATAAAACGTTAGGTGGCCCATAAGCTCTCAAATCAAATATCTTTGAATCCTCTTTCCAAAGCCACTGATATATGAGTTCGTATGAGGGAGATATGACTGTTCGAGTGCATCCTCTCTAGTTAAGGCTTTTCCATCAGAATTAAGGAGGGGTATTTTGGTCTTTTCCTTACACCCACTTAGTCTAAGCATGAATAACCCCTAGTTAAGGGTAAAAACTGAATAGAATCAGTTTCATTCACCCCCAAAACGTTTAAGGCTTTAGAGAGAAGATTCAAGAGGAGAAAAAGTTCAAGGTTCAAAGCGTTCATCCAAGATTTCGCCAAGAACTTAGTTCTTTCGAGGTATGTAAATTATCATAGTGTTGGGTTTGTTCACCCACATGCCAATCATGTAATTTTTATCCGTAATTTCATTCTTGAGGTTGAATGATTTGAGTTCTTGAGGTTTTAGCTTCATTCCATGTTAATGGAGTCTTGTTGAGTTCTTGAGGTGAGGATCTTGTGAATGAGTGTAATTCTTGAGGGATTTCGAGTAGTTTTTCATGTACTTGTGTCAAGTTAATGAATCTAAAGAAGTTTGGAAGGAACCAATAAATTCTAGGTGAATTAGGCCCCAAAAATCGAGAAGAAAATTTGTCGGATTTTCTCGAAAGAGGATGGGGTGGCGCGCCTCATATGCGCCAGGAGGGCTGGCATGGAGCATCAGCAGTGCACCAGAATTGATCTCCAGTGGTTGGAGGCCTGGTACGACGCATCACACCTACACCTAGAGCGTCAGGCTACCTTCTTCTCCGTCCTTCGATATGTACTTATTCCTTTGAATTGATCTTTCATTCCCTTCTTAATCCTAACTATCCAAACCTTCACAAATCATTGAGATATCCTTCATATATCCTAAACATATTGCTAAATTTCAATTTTCAAATTTGGGTAAATATTAAGAGTAAAGTTTGAGAAAACCTTCCCTTTCCTAAAAGTCTTTGAGTCAAGGTGAGAATTCCTTTGAAATTAACTATAGCTTTGAGCTAAGTTTTGACGAAGTAAGCATGAGAATGAGAAGAGTTGTACCCGTGAGTTCTATATTGTCATTTAGACCCTTGAGTCGAGTTATTCATATCCATAATTCCGCATGAACTCTATGAATTGAGTATTCTTGAGAAGAATAGCATATTCGAGTTCCGAGTTCTTGAGTATCTAGTTCCTAATTCTTCTTTAAATTATATTCTTAATTATGGGATTACTATATGCCATTCATGGAGGTCCTAAAGTTGAGTCATTCATGCCCATAGTTCTTCATGAACCCTATGAGTGGAGCATTCTTGAGATGAGTAGTATTATTGAGTTCTATATATGGTTATTGAAACCCTTGAATTGATTAGTTCACGTCCATAATTCGGCATGAACTCTATTTTTAGAAGTCTTTTACAATTATTTATAATCTATTTAAAGACTTGAGTTAATGAGTATGAGGATGAGGATGAGGAGAGTCGAGTTTCATTTTTCAAAATGATTATAAGGGAACTAAGTATTCCCATGAGTATATAGTTTGCCATATAACACGAGAGGAAATCTTGATTTCCAAATAAGTGCATGAAGAGTTTTCTAGCATATTCTCTTTTAAGAAAATCTTTTGAGTAATAATCTCAAAGTATTAGGATGAGGAAATGTTTTTAAATATATGAGCATGAGTTATATTATTGGGAGTCGTATTGAGCACCGATATGGGGACGAGTTCAGACAACTCAAAGTCCTCATAAATCATGTATGCCAACATCGGTAAAGGGTCATACTTTTTTTATGATTCCTTATTTCTTTTTAAGCATAGCTTAGTGGATCCACTTAGTTGAAGATTTCTTATACTTCGACAAGGTATAGGATAGTTCTGACAGCGTGGACAAGAAGTTTTATCATCATGTAGCTCATAGTGATGGTTGTCGGTTAGAGAATCTCCCAAATTGAGTAAATATTGTATTTTTACATGCAGTTGAGTTTTTATTGTATTTTTATATACAATTGAGTTATTATCTACTGTTTTGAAAGTTTTTCATATATTGCATCTTTTATTGTTGCTTTATCCTTGAGTTGAGTTGAGTATCTTTGAGTTGAGTGTTCATGAGTTGAGCCGAGTTGAGTGGGATGAGAGAAAGGAAGTATGCTCCCTTTTTTATCAGTTCAAGCTTTTGTTTACACTTTTGAATTCCCCTTACATGCTCGTATATTCAATATACCAACGCTATTTGACCTACATGTTTTTATGATGTAGATACAGGTATTAAGGGTTATCAACGAACGCTCCGCTGATACCACTTGCAGTTCCAGCTAGCTTTGGTTGACCTCCTTGCTTCCAGAGGGTTCAACTTTAATTTTACTTTCAGTTTGTTAGCATGTCGTCGGTCTTGTCCCGATAATCCTTCTGTAATAGTAGAGACTTCATAGATATTTTAAAGGTCAAAGAGTATATCATTATTTCCTTTGTTGTTGGAATGTTTTGAGGTCATGAGACATTTAACTAATACTTGTTAAATTATTTTCAGAAAATTATTAGAGTTGAGTGTAAATTGATTTTTAAAGTTATTTATGCATTTGGAGTTCCATTTTGCTTGAGTAAGTCTTCCGCTGGGTAGTGAGCGAGACCAATGGTGTGCTTGGGAACCAACATTGGTTCTCGAGTGACAGTTACGTCCAGGGTGTAAGCTAGGGGCGTGAAAATATTCAT
The DNA here is from genome assembly GCA_035578085.1 of Solanum pinnatisectum. NCBI lineage: Eukaryota > Viridiplantae > Streptophyta > Magnoliopsida > Solanales > Solanaceae > Solanum > Solanum pinnatisectum. Next base: position 15,223,928 of record CM069085.1, on the reverse strand, counting down.
AGAAAATCGGACATTAATATAGAAAAATAGATTCGTAAGTCTATTCATTTTGCCCCTAGCCTATGTGTATTAGTGAATGAATAAGGAAAGTAGGTATATGTGAACCGAGGAAAGTCACCCGATTTCGAGTAGTGCATAGGCGATGGCAGATTGGATGAGGACATGTTGCTAGAGTATCACAAGTAGATAATATCTCTCAGCCTCATAGTGAACAAGTTTTTGCATATACTGTTAAGAAGAAATTGAGTAAGGGAAAGCACTATTTTGATGATCCAACTGAAGCTGTACATATGCTTCAAGGCCTTTGAGTAGCTACCACCGAAATTACCATTCCATCAAGCATCCCCTCAAGCCATCACTCCATAGTTAAGAGTCATACACTCTTTGAGAAGAAATCTACACAGAATTCAGAGGTCATCCAGAGAATATGTTGAAAGAAATATAGTTTTAGCTGATCCACATTCTTAACTTTTAGCAATTTTTTTTCTTGACCCTTTAAATAATTACTAATTTAGTCATTATTGATTCATAGTCACTCTATATCTTGTCTGGGCAGTTGTACTCGGTGTAGATACAAGTTTTCAAGGTGAATAGTACTATTTGTTTTTATAAATTCTCTAAAAGGATCATTTGAATCTTCTACATAATTTCCATAATCTTAATTAAAGAAAACCCGTATCAACTAACTTTATCTTCTGTTTAAAAAACATACTTGTGCAAATTAAGAGGGAAAAGCCAGCAATAAAGAGTAAAAGACAACTTAGAATTCAATCTACATAAAGTAATGAAGTTATCCTATTGATATTTGTTGTGTTATCGTTGTTGATTGAGATAGATGAAAGGTTTCACTTCGTATTATCATTATTGACTCAACAGGATATGTCTATGATACATTATAAGAAACTTAGCAACTACAATAATTATATGATTTTATTTCTTTTTAATTACTTATTATCATGTATAATTTCACCAATTTTCATTACTTTATTCATGAAAATACGAAATGTTGTTAATATTCCTGTTGTAAGGTCATTTATATTTACTAATCATTTTCTTATTCGAGGGTATGAATTTCAGAATTTTATAGAGAAACTGAAGTTATCTTTGATCAACACACTATACCATGTTGCATAACGAGAATCTTTTTCTTTATTTATTATTCTGGTGAAATAATCAGTCTTTCTTTTCTGATTTAAACTAATGTATCTAGCTTAGAGAAGTAAGTGAAATTGTATAATACATTTCATCTTAGTTATGCTTCTATTGAAGGCTAATTTGCATGAATTGGGTTGGTGATTTCAAAATATTTCTACCCCCTACATGGTACTTATATAGTCAAGCTGCGTGACATCTTAAAGCTGTTGATTTGTTGATGAAACATTTAAATATCGTTCACTCTACGAGTTATGCTCTTCTAGGATGTGTATGTAGGGTGTTGATTGTTTTACAAAATCTAGATTTGTTCTTATCCAGATGATATTCTCATTATGCAATCTCTTTTCATCGTATTGACTTAACCTAAAGCATATTGTCCGGAAGCGAACACATGAACTTTGAGATGACGTACTTCAGTTGCAGTTGAACCATGTAAAGGGTGTTTTATGGTGTTGTTTTATCCACTAAAGATAGTGTTATGCGACTTAACTTCATTAGATCTATAGCTTTCTCCTTTAATGACTGTGTATCCTAACCTTTTCAAGCTCACTTTTAATGCTAATATTTTAGTTTTAATTGTCGAAATGATAATTGTTGGTGCTTAGATTTTCAAAGAAATTATTTTGACTTAAAAGTTCTTAGAATGTGTCACGCCCCGAGCCTACACCCTGGATGTGGCCGGCACTTGAGAATCATTGATGGCCCCAAGAGAACCCTTGGTCTAGCTCAACTCTCAGCGGAAGACTTACTCAACAATAAATAAACCTCAAAAGTAAAGATTTAACTTAATGTCTCAAAATAGATAACTCATAATATTTTAAAGAAAGCATTCAACTGGCCAAAAGAGGCAACTCGAGTCTTAAACATTTAACAATGGAAATGGAAAGACTCCTCAACTACTATTTTCTATCTATGAAACCTCTAACAACTATGATGGAAGTTGGGACAAGACCCAAGACTCCTAAAAACACTAAAAAGAAAATAGAAATCCTCCGGAAGCAAGAAGGCTCACAAAAGCAACTCTAGAATTGCAAGTGGTATCAATGGTGAGCCTGTTAATGATCTTGAACTCTTGTATCTGCATATGTAGGCCAAATGGTGTCAGTACATGGAATGTACGATCATGCAAGGGACCTCAAAGGCACAAACATAAGCTTGAACTTTTAAAATAGAAAAACGCACTCACCTCATCTCAACTCAACTCAACTAAAAAATACTCAAAGATGATCAATTCAGAAACACTCAACTCAGTTCAATATAAAAGAAACAATAAAGATGCATTATAAGGAAAGCTTTTAAGACAATAGATAATAACTCAATGTACTTAAAAATACAATAGTAACTCTTTTTCTCTTATTTAGGAGATTCTCTAATCGACAACCATCACTATGAGCTATGTGATGATACGTCGTCTTGCCCACACTGCCAGAACTATCCTATACCTTGACGAAGTATAAGACATCCTTAATTAAGTGGATCCACAAAGCTATGCTTAAAAATCAATAAGGAATCATCTAAAAAGTATGACCCTTTCTACCCACGTTGGCATACATGGTTTATGAAAACTTTGAGTTGTCTGAACTCGTTCCCATATCGGTGCTCAATACTACTCCCAATAATATAACTCATTCTCATATGTTTAAAAACATTTCCTCATCCTCAAACTTTGAGATTATTACTTAAAAAGTTCTCTTATAAGAGATAGTGCTCGAAAACTCATGAACTAATTTGGAAATCGAAGTTTCCTCTCATTTTAAACGTAAAGACATTTACTCTTGGGATTAATTAGTTCCCATATATTCATTTTGAAAAACTGAAATTCTCCTCATCCTCAAGTACTCAAGTCTTAAAACAAGTTTTTAAAAGTATGTAAAAGACTTCTCAAAAAGACTCGGAAGGCTCTCTCAAACTTCACTCTTAATCTTTTCGTTAATTTGAATTATGAATTTAAGAGTTACGATTTATGATATGAATGATCTCGTGATGTCTAAATTAAGTTTAGATAGATATGATTAAGAAAAAAAATTAAAGCTCGACTCAAAGGAACATGTACGGAATGAAAACGATGAAGAAAGTCGTCTGGCGCTTTATGGTGCGCCGCACCAGGCCTCCCCTTACTAGGGCTGGTTTCTGACACACTGCTGGTGTCCCACATCTGTGTGCTGGCACATCGGGGGTGCGGCGCCCCCGTCTATTTCCAGAACATTCCGATAAATTTTTCTTCTCGATTTTTAGCCCTAATTCACCTAGAATTGAATAGTTTTTTCCAAACTCTTTTAGATTCGAATACCCAACTTAAGTACATGAAACTCTATTCAAAACAACCCTCAAAATCATAACATTCATCTTAAGAACTCATCAAAAAGCCATCATTTACGATTCAATAACGAAACTTCAAGAAACTCATCAAGAACTTCCATACATGTATTGTCATGGATGAAATTAACTCAACAAACTCATGATTGGCGTGAGGGTTAACGAACCCATCACTGTGAAAGCTTACATACCTATTTAGGATCGAATCCTTGGTGAAATCCCACGACAATTGCAAGAAAATTTTGAACGGTTGAATCTTTTCTCCCTTTTTCTCTTCTTGAACTAAAATCCTAAAGCATATTTTAGAATTGTGAAAACTGATCTAAGTCAGTTTAGACCCCTTAAACATTACTAAAAATGAGTTACGCTAATGGGGTAAGGAAAAGACCAAAATACCGCTTCTTAATATGTATTAATTTCCTTAATCGGACAGGCTAAACTAAAATAGGCATATCTCCTTCATCCGAACTTGATGGAATTGGAAAGAGGACTCAGCGATCTATCATTTGATACCATATAGGTGACCTAACTCATCTTGTACTAAAAGTTATGATCGTTTGAAGTTGACCCTAAACTCACAATTTAAGACTAACTTCCAAAATTCTCAATTTAGCTCTTTTCAAATTGGTTCTTGCTAAAATTAGTCCTTTCTAAGATCGAGGTGTTACAAAATGGCTATATTGTTGACATTAAATGTTTTCACCAGCCATTAACTTAATTTGTTGTTGGGATCTAAACCAATTTTTCCATTTACATCCTTATGTATGAAATATTGTGGTTGAAGTTCATAATACTGCTTGGTTATATGATAATTTTGAAGAACATTATTAAAGCTTAAAGTTTTCTTTCGCTATTTGGGCTTCTTTTTTGCTTTGATCAAGGAAGCAATAAATGGCATATGCATTAGCGTATATCATTGGAGTAATATATTTGATGTGTGAAAAACTTTTGTCGAAGCTTGCTGAGTACTCTCGACATGTGAAGCCGTGACAAAAATATTAAGCAGAATATATTCGTTACATAAACTAAATGAGAAAATTCAGAAGATTATCAAACTAAGAAGTGGTTCAATTAGTAATGAGGCATACCAATTAGAGGTTTGTTATTATTGAAGCTTAAGGGGTATATGAGAGAAGGAAGGGATATAAAAGGCATGGAGGAAGAAAAGGAAATAGTCTCAAAGTATGCTACAACCACTTTTGCCGACTCTTTTTGGCTGGATATATTTGTCCACTTTTTATTGGTTTTCGTTTCTTCTTCGCCTTTTTTACCCTTTCTACTATTGTCGGACCTTTTCAAATAAGGGAAAATTAAGGGGCATTTGGTCATGTTTTGTTGTGAATTTTTCTAAAAAGTTGTTTTCATTTTCAAAATGATAAATATATCTGAAAATTGGAGTCAAGTTTTTGTCATGAATACAATGTGGAATTACTTTACTTTTTTTAGTTTGGATAATTTTAAGCAAAAATGTATTTTTGTTGTTTTTCACATTCTTGAATGAACGCCTCTCTGAACAAGAATTTACCAATTATAATAATTCATGCAAAAATGACATTGAAGGTGAACTTATGGACCTTCTTTTTTGATGGATGCTCTATTAAAGTTGTGTGTTGTCATGAACTATTGTTCAGTAACACGATTGCAATTGAGATATTTACGAACCAAGCTGTCTTATGTTATACAAGATGGTTGTTTCTAAAACATAAATTTTGACTTATAATGTCATGAGTACTCCTGGTATATAAGTACACATGCTATACTTTCTATTTCAGTTTGTTGGGCCCGTTGCCACACATCTTATATTTATTATATAGAAGAGTGAAGTGGTAGGATGACCAAGGATAAAAATGTAATTTTATTCTAACAAGAAATTTTATTTTTACCCTCCCCTAGGAGCTCCCAACCCCTTTTGCCTCCTTGGTGACTCAAACTCGCAACCTTTGGGTTGAAAGTGAGAGGTGCTTACCATCTGAGCAACTTCCTCTTGTCTAACAAGAATTTATTAAGAAAGATAAAAAGAAAAATAAATAATTCTAGAAACATCTTTTTGTATATGAAGTGAATGATGATCAAGGGTGAATATGTAATTTCATCCTAACCAAAATCTACCAAGAATGATAACAAGAAAACGAAATAGTACTTCACTTTCTTTTCTTTTATGAGTTATTGTGGTATGAATATCTATTAGTTACTCTATTTTACTATTACTTTAATTTAATTCTTAATATTTTTTCTATTCATTATGCTTACTAAAAAAGTTTACTTTAATATAAAAACTCATCATTTAAAAATATAATTAATTATTTTCACCTTTATTTTGCTTTAATTAATATCCATGAAAAGAAATAAGTGTGATTAAACTAATAATATATGCTGAAATTAAAGAATAATTAAAATTAATTTCAACATTTTAAAAAATATTTAAAGAGATGTTAAAAAGTAACTTTACAAATAAAATGAATAGGATAGTATAGTTGTATTTAAAGTAAACAATAAATGTTCACTAGACTATAAAAGAGTAGTTTTGCAATAAAATCAAGTTTGTATTTTATTTATTCAAATGTATTAATCTAAATACGTGAACTAATGTAACTTTGATTTAAATTTAAAGTTGTCGGACGAAAATTTGATACTTTTCTATTCTATTATATAGAAATGTTAAGTTGAGGAAGAATGGTCATTTCATATTATTTATTTCAGTTGAATTCTATAACTTTTATTTTAAGTTTGTCAAAATATTTTTTCAAGTGGCTATATTTCCTCCACAAGTTACATATTTTCCTAGAAACTATAAATTATAAGATTTTTCTAGAACCAAGTCTAAGACACAAATAAATAGACACTAACACATTCTTCATTCCATTCACTTCTCAATTCTCTCCCTCTTGTGTCTTGTACCAATAAATTCCTCTCCCTTTATTTTTAATTTGCATCCTAACACTCTGGTATAGATCTTTTGTTAGGAAGACCAATAATACATTTTTCCAACATTAAGAACTTTATTTTTGATCAATTTCCTACACAATGACCCTACTTTTGTAAGATAATTGTACGCCAAGTTTTTTTTTTAATTTCTTAGTGAACACATCACTTTTGGGCTTGTCCATATAGCAAATTTATAACGAATTCAACCAGTGAGCAACCTCGGCCTCGCCCAAGGAGTGGAAGATTTGGATGGAGTCTCGCTCATAGAGGAAGAGTACGCGCGCTAGCGCGCTACGACTTACGTAGTTGATCGGATCAGCTAGCCCTTCCTTCAGGCAAGCAACCAAACCCGGCACATCCAATTCCATTCCGATCAACAACTTGGAGGTATGGCTAAGTGGCTTAAGGCATTGGTTTGCTAAATCGACATACAAGAAGATTGTATCATGGATCCGAATCCCATTTCCTCTGGTACGGAAATGAAATGGGCAGGCAAAATTACATGAGAGAAAGAACCTCTTTGTGGAGTTCCAGTCCCCTGGAGGACAGAATAGCACTTCTTAGTGACTAGGAGCGGAGAGCCCAGAACAAAATTCCAATAATTTTGGAGCATGTTATGTCCTTTCCTTTGGTTATCTTTAGACATTTCAATTTCATGGTGTTGCTTTTCTTTTTGGATTGTAAAGATAATTTTTGAAGTATCTAATTTACTTGAGTTCTCTTTTTATGTATACTCAAAACTTCACGTAACATATGTGTCATTATATAATTTTTTGAGAAGCATATATTTATCTATTATTATTATTATTTTATCATCAGGCAAAATCATTTTGAGAAAGTGATAGAAATTATTCTATTAACTACTTCATGTTAAGTTGTTGGGAAAAATACTACAATATTGATATCAGATTGGAATTATAAAGTAGTAAATAACTTATCACAAACATTGTGTCGTGGCAAGCCGCTGCCTTTAAAGCAATTTTGGCTTGACTCCAGTGCAAATCGTTGTAGCCGATTGCACCCCAAGGTTCCATAGTTACTCTCAAACACGTGCACTCGTGGCAGAGAGTTTGGAGTTTGCTCAAAACCAATTGCCCAAAAATATTCTAAGAATAAGAAGAAAGGAGGAAAAAAAATTTCTCTTCTTTTTGTTTATGTTGGTAGTGTTGTATTATGCTCACTCAAGATACATCTTTATATAAGATTTGCAAAGTAGGAGTTTCAAAGAGAAGAAGTCATTTCTAAGAAACGTATGTGAAATGTTAATGGCATTAAAGACCATTACATCACTTTTATTTTTAGAACGGATGTATCTTCTCCTTTGAAACATATTTTGCATTTGTCTCATTGTATTACATTTAGTTAATAAAGTTAGAATAATTAACTCAACAATAGAATTACTTAACAATCCCCCACTAATGCAAAGATAAAGAGTAAGAACTAACTTTTGGACAAAAGGAAGAAACATGTACTTAAGTGTCAATATCTTTCGATTTGAATTGACACGTAGTGATATGAGGCAACAACTTATTATCCACAAAGTTAAGTACTCTTGAACTAAGCGGATATGAATTGAGACCCTCATAACACATACCATATCCTTAAATTTAAGCAACCTCCTCAATACAAAGTGCTTTTATGGTCATGCACACACACCTTAGGTCCTATGAGTGCTCTAGAAAACCGACTCAAGTCTTTCATAAAAGGCAACCACACCTTTACACTCACGTAGGTGATTCCATCAAGTCTATCTCAAATAGACCACCTTACGGCTATAGAATCATTAAGAGCAAAATAAGCTCAACCTAATAAAAATTGCCTTATGCCATAGAGATTGAAAATATGGTGTATATTGAGGCCTAACGGGTCCACCACACTACCTCAATCAATGTGCTTTAGCCCTATCGCCCTCGACATTTCAAGAATTATTTTTCTTGTCAAGTCCTTGGTCATACGATCCGCCAAATTTATTTCGGACCTTACATATTCGAAGGAAATAATACCTTGTTTCAATAACTGTTTAACTGCACCATGTCTGATGCAAATATGTCTCTCTTTTTTCATTGTACACACTATTTTTGGCAATTCCAATTGCTACCTCTGAGTCATAGTGAAGATAGACCAGTGAAGATTGCCTTCCCCAATGTGAGAGGGGAGACCTGATCTTCACGGGTGTACTAAGCCCGATTAATTATGGTCATATTATCCAAAAGTTGGGCTGCTATAACGTAAGGTTGTTGCATCCAACCTCCCAGAGAAAGTTAGTCAGCTATACCCTTGTTTATCGAATCAAGGGTTCGATAAAAATAGTGCAGCAAAACATTGCCGGGCAAACCATGAGTTGGGCATTGTAGCACCAACTTCATGAATCGCATCAAAGTCTCATGAATTGGCTCACCCTCCAAATGCTTGAAGCTTTGGATGCTGTCCTGAAGCGTCATCATCTTTGAAGGATGGAAAAATCGCACTTGAAATGCAGTGACAAGCTCTTCCAATGAAGTGATTGATTCTCGTGGCAGTTCAGCCAGCAACTTACATGACCGACTCTTAGGATATGTTCTTTAAGGAGAACAACTTGCAAATATCAACAAAGTTTCTAATATGCTCGTGGGGATCCTCATGAGCTAGCCCACCAAACAATCCTTTCAATTGCAAGAGCTACAACATAGTACTTGTAATATGAAACACAGCGTTCCCTACAGCCTGACGCAAGAGAATGGCACCAATTCCACCCATTAGATGAGAGTCATTGACATTAGGCTCATTGACATCGTTGAGGTTTCTGATTTTATCTTGGTGGCCCACTTAGCTACCATTGCTTCCGTTCACACTCATACTCTGTGTATCAAAACAAAAACATGCAAACTAAAACTACAAGTAAGTAGATCCGACTCTAACTAAAAAGAACAAAATTCAACTTAACTAAATAATCTTAACCAACACCAATCCCTGGCAGCGGTGCCATTTTGATTAATGTTTCAAGGACACTTAATCCAGTTCTAAGCGTCAATGATTGTTAGTCAGTATAATAACCCAACTAAATGAGTTGGGGTCGAATCCCACCGGAGAGGTACGTGATTAAGATTGAAGACTAAAGTACGAATATGTTCTTCCTTTTTTAGTTCGCTTTGTTTCTTTTTGCAAATTAGTGTCCTTGCTTTGTTCCTCAATCCAAATACCTGGAAATCAAGGATTTTACATCTGTTATTGCCATAAAATAAGCATTTAAGGACATGAAACCTATACAAATAAAGCCCTAAATGAGTCCAAATCTCTGACTCATTAATTATCATGTCTATGTAACATTGTTGCATAGTTCCTTGCATTAAACTCAGAACCCTGGTAGTGTAAATTCCTTAGCTCATGAAAAACATTAGTTAGGTCAGATAAACAAATATACATGCCTCTGATTTTGAATATTTAATTATTAGTACTTAAATGTTGCATTCTCAATTAGCATGTAAGAATATTGAGCTATTTAGTATATTTCAGTTATGTTAAATTGTACACATTTCTAGTTGGGAGTAGGCTTAACACCGAGTTGGATTAGGGTTCAGCGTACCCGTATAGTCCCTAAACTACGTGCCCCGTAGGTTTATAAGTCTCCTCTATTGGGCATCACATTTAGTGATCACGCCAGTCATGTCTTTATACCCCTAGCAAGGTATATTGGGTCCTCTTGATAGGGCGTATACATCAGACTCCACGTTTAACTCTTGTGGTTTTATGTCAATTAATAGTAGCTCCCATAGTAAGACTCTAGTACATTTGACTAGGTTTTCAGTTATACTTCAGTATTCAGTCTCATCATGCTAGTTTCATGATTTTTACTTGGTCATTGCATATAGTTCAGCTTTCAGTATATTCATTTACATTCCGTTCATATTATATCATTGCTTAGTATGCTTGTTCAACTTATGCATTTGTTCAGTTATATTCCATATCATGCATGCTCAGTGCATTCCAAGTACTGACGCATACTCTGCACTACATCGTTTCATGATGTAGGTTCAAGTATCCAGCATCCAGATCATGCATAGATCGGTTCCTGATCTCCATTTAAGCATCTCTAATTTTGAGTCGTAATCCTTCGAGGACAATTGACATGTTTTCTAGATTTAGTCTTTTATTTCAGTTTTCGATTTTGCTAGACTTAGCTGGGGGCATGTCCCAGCAACTTTAGTAAGTTGAGGCTATCAGAGATAGTATTAGATTCAGATTTCAATTTCAGTATGATCTTTCGATTGTTATTGAGCTCTCAGTCAATTTTCATACATTCAGACTAGTTGGGTATTCCCCACATTCAGTTAATCATAGTTTTAAGCTTCTTCATAGTATCTTTATATTCAGTTGTTAGTATGCTTATGATATGCCAGCTTCAGGGTTAGCTTGGGGTCAATCGTGATCCTAGGTCCCATGTTTATGTCAAGTGGGTAGCCTCAGGGCGTGACATGTTATTGTAGTAAAATTTCATTCTTTAAGTTGAAGAATTAGATGTTCTTATGTTTTAGCCATACGAATATGTTCATATAAGCCATAGGAATAGACATTTATTGATAAAAGATAATGTAAATCAGGGGTGACACAAATGTCAAATAACAAGGGGGTTTTGGTTTTAATTATCAACTAGAGCAGCAAAAAACAACATAAAAATAGCAATAATGAGACGGGTTCTTAGGATGTGATTTGATTATAGGCTAATGTAGACAAATGGGTAATTGCAACTGTTAGAAAATGGCGGTGAATTAGTGAATAAGCTACACTATAGAGGAGGTAAATTTTCTCTCGAATAATTTATCTCGAATCAAGTCAATTTCTCTCAAACTTCTACAAGCATACAAAATAAGAACAACCTACGCCTTAGTCCATTCACTCACTCGAGCTAAATATATGGAAATGGATTTAGGATTCACTCTCTCGAGCAGAACCCTTGACAACCCAATACCCACAGACCATCAATCAATAATCTAGGTTTTAAAACCTCTCTCTCGAGCAAGACAAAAACATGAAGGTAGAACTGCATTTGCAACTACAATTCTTTAAATTAAACCACTATTAATGATTTAAATCACTTCTACACAGCATTTAAACTAACAATTAGCAATACCCATAAGCGAAATCAGCCCAAAATCACGTAATCACACCCCAAGAATTTGAGTTTTAGCTAGACATCATAAAAAGATAAATATCGTTACCAAATTGTGTTTCCATCAATTGGGTAAGATTAATTTCATCTTTACAAAGGTCCAAATTGAAAAATCTCAAAGATCCACTTCAAATTTCTCAAAAACGGAAAACTTCAATCCTTCAAAGCTGAGGAAAACTTTGTCTCAATACTCAGAGTTCAAACTGAAAATTTTAATAATGATTGTTAGATAAAAGATTTATAGATCATAGATTGACACTGAACTAAATGTTTAAAAATGTATTTATAGTCACCAAAAATATGCTGTGAAGGGCCCTTTGGCGCAGTAAGTCGGGCTCGCCAATCAACGCGGCGATCCGCCCTTTGGTCCATTCCATCGCCTTCTTGCCTTGGCCTTCAGCATCCTTTAGGATGTAACTTTGGGAAATCTAACACTTCATCGCGAAATCACTCGGTGATCCGCCAACTGCTCCTTTCTCTCGTAATCTTGATTTTCTCCTTCAGGGCTTGACACACTTGCACTTTAGGTGGTCAAATGGCCACTTGGCAATCACCAGGCTCTCTTTTCTTCCTTCTTTCAGCTCTCTTCGTTCCTTTTTGCAAATTAGTATCCTTACTTTGTTCCTCAATCCAAATACATGAAAATCAAGGAGTTTACATTAGTTATTGGCACAAAATAAGCATTTGAGGACACAAAACCTATACAAATAAAGCCCTAAATGAGTCCAAATCTCGGACTTATCAACACCCCAAAGTAAAATTTTGCTTGTCCTCAAGTAAAACTCAAGTTAAGCAGTTCAAAAAGATGTCTCAAACAGTGCTACACAAGACTGAATCATGAATGCACACAACATGACTTAATTCACTTATACAAGGATCAATTGTGCACTCAAAGATTCAAGTTGTGATTCACCATTATCAAAGATTCTTAAGTTCACAATACTCTCTTCAAATGCAAGTTCAAGCTCAACAAAGGAACTCAAATGCCCTCTCACAAAGATGATTTCATATTCACACACAATTTGTTCAATAATTTATAGCTCCATAATCACAAAAAACTCTCACACTCACAAAGATGGACACATGCATGACTCCACCCATAGGTTTACCCTTATTTTCCAACCAACACTTGTTTCAACTCACTCAAGATCAAAAAGATATTTTCAAGGCTTGTAACAGGACTGAGTGTAAAGGTATGGTCATTTAGGCTCAATGGTTGCACTCCTTATGAAATGTGGTATGAAAAACACTTTATTTCCTTATCCTCATCATTCCCATTCATGTTCACAATTCACCCCATTATTCACTTTCTATGGAATACCGGACAGCCCATTTGTCTTGCAACTTTCATAACTTTATTTCAAAAAATTCATTCTCTTTCTTTTTCTCTTTCATTTTTCTTTTCTTTCTCTTTTTCTTTGTATGGAGGGGTTCAATCTTTTTCACATTCATGGATGAAGGGAGACTTCTTTGCACTTCTTGATTTATCTTCTCCTTTCACCACACCCCCAACTTAGGCTTTTGGCCTATGCATTTTGGCAGCACACAACACTATTTGGGCAGCCTTGAGGGACAACTGTGCATTGGGATATATATCACTTTTGAGCCTATATTTTGACATCTCCTCTAGTGAATTTCGTGTCCCTTGAAGTCTAAGAACCTTAGAGCATTATCTAACCATTTGTTCTTCAAAATCACAAGAGAAAAACTTGGTCTTTTTGGCTGGAATTCGAGAGACACACTTCTCTTTGGTAAGTTCTAAAATCTGTTTCTAAGTTGGGTAGTGTTTGGTAGTTTATGTATATCTCGTTTTCTAGAGGTTAGTTTAAAGTGAATAAAAATGTTTTGGAAAGCTAATTCATATATCTACAACTCTTATGTTTATGTTAAACTCTAATTTAGCTATTATGGATTTGATGTACGGGACGCAACATAGGACAAGTTCTGTCCAGCGTTCGAAATTAGAAATCTTGTATGGACAACTGTTAGTGTTTTGAATATCTCTTTTTGTACAAAATATATTTTGCGGTGATTCTTTTTTTTTTTTGCAACCTTAAGAGAGGTACCTACATCTTTCATAAAGGTTATAAAGTCTAGTTTTGCCTTTTTCATTTTTAAATCTAAGTTGCAACATGAGGCATTAGGCTGGCTAGAATCACTATTTTAGGGAGCAGAGTCATATCTGTATGGGCTAAGCTTACTTATGATGATAATTCCATTTTACTTTGACATTATTGAGATTATTGGAATTAAAGAAGTTATTTAATTCTATTTTTAAGGTTGTATATACTCGTGAACAAGTTGAGGACCTTGATACATTGGTTGGTCTACGGTTTGAACTCGCGAAGCTTTGTTGGACTGTTGCTATGCTAAAGTATTGAGGTTTGTGTATAAACTTGTACTTGCACTCTTTTAACTACTGGTATATTTTAAAGTTGATCTTGATACCTTGGTTACCTCTTGTCCCTTTGTATTGTCGTGTTGGTATGATGCTTGTGTAACTCCCCCACTTGTACGTATTGTTTGATCACTTGGCACTCTTGTTGGGACCTTGTCCTTCTTGTGGCTGTGACTTTGTTACTATTGGCATGCCTCTTGATTCGGATCATTTGCCATCTTGACTCTAGATATGTAGTCGGTCTTAAGAATGGAAGTTGTCCATTTTAAGTACGAACTGGAAGCCATTTTTAATATGGTTCTTGGTTCTCTTGATTATTGGGATTTGACCATCTTGATACAGGGCGTCGACCTTTCTTGATACTTGCTTGTGCCGGGTGTGATAACATGAGGTATATATTGGGAGAGCCTTATTATTGAATCTCCTGGAAAATGGTGCGATGAGCATTCTTGACATTTGGATCTTTAAATATCGAACTTGATACTCTTTATATATTGTTACTTGATTTATTTATTATGTTTCAATTGTGATGCTCATGACTTGAGAAAGGTAGCTTGGTGAATTTTGAGGGCTCCGAACCTATAGTTTTTACACCACTAAGCTATATGCTTAGCGATAGTTATTTCTATCGTAGGAAATGATCGAGAGGAGGTGTGAAGGTGGCCATTGGAGATGGAGATTTTGAGAGCTTTAAGGAAGATCACATTTGAATATAGGCATCTATATTTTGTATAAACTTTGGGACTTATACATGATCTATGTGTTGTATAATTACATGAAATTTTGAGGGCTAATTGGATCATGTCACCATGGGTTGTAATATAAGTATTACTACATGTTTTGTTTATTTGGGATGTGTAAGCCCAAGTTTTGTAATATATTAAATTTACTACTTGTTTTGAATGATCGTATGAAGTATGAACCACTTAGTTTGGGTACTCGAAAGCTGATAATATTTTTTTTATATAATTTTTTACTAGCGTAAGGACAATATATGCATAAAAATCTCATGAGTTATTGGTATATATTAATTGGAAAGGGTCATTACAAGCATGTTCATCTACACATCTCAAGAAGTCAATTATGCAAGTCACACTAAATGCACAACAACATGAGGAACATAAATCATTAAACTTATTTTCTTACTAATAATGAATTTCATCAAGAACATGCATAACATAGGGAAATCATGGAAAAAAAATTATACAATACACATGACTCCCAAAACACTAAAACTCAATAGGAACTACTTACCTCAAGCTTGATTAGGATTAGAAGGAAAGAGATGAGGATATTAGGAATTCATATCGGCCTCGGCCTCCCAAGTAGAATACTCAACTACATGATTTCTCCATAAAACCTTAACGGAATCTACTTGCTTATTTCTCAATCTCTTGACTCTCCGGTTAAGGATCTCTACCGGAACCTCCTCATAGGAAAGGCATCCATCAACACCTAACCCTTCTAAAGGAATAATGGACACCGGGTCCCCAATATACTTTTTAAGAATAGAAACATGGAATATCGGGTGAACCGGGGCAACTCATTTGGCAAGTCCAATTCATAGGCAACTTCCCCAATACGGTTCAAAATTTGATATGGGCCTATAAACCAGGGACTAAGTTTCCCCTTTTTGCCAAACCTCATCACACCCTTCATGGGTGAGATTTTCAAATAAACCCAATCACCAATTTAAAATTATAACTCCCTTCTCCTCACATCAGCATAAGACTGTTGCCTACTTTGAGTTGTTTTCAACCTCCCACTAGTGAGCCGATCTTTCTCAATAGCTTCATAAACCAATTCAGGTCCAATAAGAGCAATATCACCTGTTTCAAACCAACCAACTGGAGACCTACATCTCCTACCATACAAAGCTTCAAAAGGAGCCATACCAATACTTGAGTGGTCACTATTATTGTAGGAAAATTCTATCAACGGCAAGTGGTCATCCTAATTACCTTTGAAATCTATAACACACGCCCTCAACATTTCTTCTAAAGTTTGAATGGTACGTTCTGCTTGACCGTCTATTTGAGGGTGGAAAGCGGTGCTAAGCTTCAACTTTGTACCAAGCCCTTTTTGGAATGACTTCAAAAAAATGTTAAGTGAATTGAGTACCCCGATCTAAAATGATGGATGAAGGAACTCCATGTAACTTCACTATCTCACTTATGTACAATTTGTATAGTCTTCCGCCGAGTGAGATACCTTAGCTGGAATGAAGTGGGCTTATTTTGTCATTCTATCAACAATGACTAATGAGTCCATGATTTGGACTCATTTAGGACTTTATTTTGGATAGATTTAGTGTCCTCAAATGCTTATTTTGTGCCAATAACTGATGTAAAATCCATGATTTCTAGGTATTTGGATTGAGGAACAAAGCATGGACACTAATGAGCAAAAAGGAACAAGGCAGCTGAAAAAATGAAGAAAAGAAAGCCTTTTGATCGTCTAATCCATTGGGCGAGTTGCCGAGTGGCTATTACCTCACCTAAAGTTCCAGTGTGCCAAGCCCTGAAGGAAAAAATCAAGTCCGTGATAGAAATGAGCAGTCGGTGTGTCACTGAACGGTTGCACGATGTAGTGTTGGATCACCCAAAGTTCGTGAACTGGAGGATGCTGAAGGCAAAAGCAAAAAGGCAATGGAACTGACCATATAGCAGATCGCCGAGCTGATCAACGATCCTGAGTTACTATGCCGAATGGTCCTTCGCAGCATATTTTTGGCAACTATAACTACATTTTCAAACATTATGTTTAATATCAAATTTTATTCTGAACATTCATTAAAGTAATTTTTGAGTTTGAATTGAGAGTATTGAGACAATATTTTCCCTTAGCCTTGAAGAATTCAAGTTTTCCATTTTTGAGAAATTGGTAATGGGTCTTTGAGATTCTTTAATTTGGACCTTTGTAAAGACAAAATTAATCTTACCCAGTTGATGGAAACACAATTTGGTAATGATTTCTATCTTTTTATGATGTCTAGCTAAAGCCCCAATTCTTGGGGTGTGATTATGTGATTACGGGTTGCTTAAGCTGATGGGTATTGCTAATTGTTACTTTAAATGTTGTTTAGAAGTGATTTCATTCAGTAATTGTGGTTGAATGTAATGGGTTGTAGTTGCAAATGCAATTCTACCTTTGTGTTTTTGGCCTGCTCGAGTGAGAGGTTTTAAAACCAAGATTATTGAATTGATGGTCTGTGGGTATTGGGTTTTCATAGGTTCAACTCGAGAGATTGAATCCTATACATTTTTCCACAAATTAAGCTCGAGAGAGTGAATGGACTATAGAGTAGGTTGTTCTTAACCGCTTGCTTGTTGGTGTTCGAGAGAAACTAACTTGATTCGGGGAAAATTGTTCGAGAGAATGTTTATCCCCACTAATGTCGAGCTTATTCACTGATTTATAGTTATTTACTAACAGTTGCAATTACCTATTTGTCTATATTAGCTTATAATCCAATCATATCCCAAGAACTCGTCTATTGTTATTTTCGTGTATTTGCTATTGTTGTAGCTGATAGTTAAAACCAAAATCCCCTTATTTGACACTTGTGTCATTCCTAAATTTGAATTATGTTTTTATTCGTAAATATCTATTCCTATGATTGACTTGAACATATTCGTACTTTGCTCTTGATTCTCAAACACGTACCGCTCCCTGTAGGATTCAACCCGAACTCATTTAGTTGTGTTATATTATTGACTAATGATCGTTGGCACTTAGAATTGGAAGAAGTGTCTTGATACGTGAAATCAAAATGGCACCGCTGCCGGGGAGTGGTGTTGGTTGAGAATTTTTAGTTAAGTTGAATTTTATTCTTTTAGTTGTACTTGGATCTGCATATTTTTAGTTTTAGTTTGGGTGTTGTTGTTTTGAGCAGAGAATTGGAGCATATCTAGTAGCAACAGTGATGGACTACCCTCCTTTGGGATTGATGATTCTTAGGGATAACATCCTAAATTTTAAACAATTGGAGGGTGAGTCCATTTATGAGTTGTGGCAAAGATTTAAGACCCTATTGCAGCAGTTCCCAACTCATGGAATTCTAGATAAGATGCTTCTAGAATGTCTCTACTAGGTCTTGGCCCCGAAAATAGAATAGTGGCTGACCAAATCTCTCCAGGTAGTCTCATCTAGCAACCTTATGCTAAAGCAGCCCAACTCCTTGAACATATGGCCAAGACCAACAAGGAGAAAGAAAAAGACCAAGAATTGGCCGCATTGTTGACTTAGCTAGATGTCTTGGCCAAGAATGTCATGGAATTGGAGGTAATGTCCAAAACGGCGGACATGTACATCCCTCCTCACGAGCGTCGAAAGATGAAGAAGCAAGAGGGTGGGCAAATTGAAGAGGTCCTCTTACTCATCCTACACACACTACAACATTTTGGGCCTACGGCTACACTAAATCTGGACAACGCTTGTAAAGTGTTGCCTAAAAATTTTGGGTACACTTTTAAAGCGTAGAGTATGTTTTTAACTTTTGGCTTCAATAATATTGGCAACACTTGTAAAGCGTACTCTTTAATAGTATAGGCTACACTTTATTAGTGTTGTTACATTATAATATAATTGGCAACAACTATATACATATATGGCCACACTTTTAAAGCGTGCTATTTAAATAATTGTAAAAACAACACATTACAAGTGTGGCCTCAATGTTTTCACTAAAATACTATATTCCCTCCAACATTTTCAACTCTCGCTCAAATTTTCATTTTGCAAAGAAAAATAAGTCATAAAACATAAAAGCTTTCAACTCTTAGGTCTTTTGCTTCAAATCAGAAAAATTCCACAATTTCTTGAAGAATAAAATTTGCTCCAAATTTGAAATTTTCCCCAACTCTTTGGTCTTTTCTCCAAATCTGAAATCTTCTCACAAATTAACAAGTATCTCTTCAACAATACTTAGAGTAAAGATTTTTCACAAAGAAATTAGATGAATGGTTTCAAAATTACGTTGTTAACCTCTAACATTCGAAAATCCCTCATGATTTTTATTATTCTGGTCTAGCTGATGAACAGGACAGAATAAAATGCTTTACCTAAGAAGATGGTGTTTTAAAGCTTCATAACATTGAAAGGATTCTGTTAGCATAGGGTTTATCAGGTAAAATTTCTATCTTTAAAAGTCTAAATTTATGGCATCTAGGTTTATTGATTGCGTGTGGTTACACATTTAGATTTAGGGCTTTGATATTCTTGTGTTATTGATACGATTTTTATTGATTTTAGGGAGTCTAGTTCGTAGTTGTATTACCCACATC
This sequence comes from Solanum pinnatisectum, assembly GCA_035578085.1. NCBI lineage: Eukaryota > Viridiplantae > Streptophyta > Magnoliopsida > Solanales > Solanaceae > Solanum > Solanum pinnatisectum. The sequence continues at coordinate 15,204,703 of CM069085.1, read as the reverse complement.
AGTTGTTTCTTTGCCCTCATTTTCTCTTTTAGATTTGTAAGTTCCTTGCACTATTTGAGAATTAAGAAGAAACTGGAGAGTAGAAAAGGACAACAACAACACCAACAAACTACTGTTCGGTGAAGTAGCAAATTTAACACTCAATATCTTAGCCGTGTCCAAGTTGACTTTCAATTTCAAGCTCACTTGTAGGGTAAATGATATTGCTAAGAAGTGGGAATCTACAACATTGACTCTTGAATTCTCATCAACACCTGAATATGCTACTTGGGTGTCTCTATTTTTATACAAATTTTGCTTTTCTAGGTTTAGTAGCCCTAAGGTGAATGACCCATTTTAGGTAATTTTTTCAATGTTGAAGTGTTAAAGGTGTTGTCTTTGTACATCTATTTTCCTCTAGTTATAGTTATGTTATTGGGTATCAATGGAAGTTTTAAAAGTTCAAAGAAAGGCTCTTTCTTGATTCACGTAGAACTTTCCTTTTTAGGTTTAGTTTTTGCTTCAAAATTAGAGTCTCTTAGCTTGAGATTTTTCCAGATTCATGTATTTAAATGATTCTTCATATGAATGTCACTAGGGGAAGTAAGTCCTTCCAGACTATACAGAGACTTGTATTTTCATATTAGTGTAAGATTGTTGAGATTCTATAGTTTCAAATTATTCTTAGTTTAATTACTTCTAAGAAAAAAATGGTAAGTTTGGAATGAAATGAGCTCAATTGGATCAAAGTGGATATTGAAGATTCATATAGCTTAACCCAACTAGTCTGGAATTGTGGCATAGTTGATTGACTGATCATTGATATTTGATTGAATGAAATAAACTAATCAGTTAAGTTTTGGGTGGGCATTGTGGGTTTTATATCAAGGCATCGTATAACTTATTATATGCTATGTTGATCTTGCACCCTTTTACTATGCTGCTAAATAATCTCGTACTTGTTGCATTAATCACTAAATAAGTATGATTTTATTAGACTGATAGGTAGATTAGGGATGAACTCTTCATTGATAATGTAGGTTTCATGTAAATCTTATAAGGATTATGTTATTGTTACTTCACCTTTATTAGTTTCAGAAACTCGAGCTTCTTAGATTGACTAGAAGGGATTCTATCTTGTAGTAGTATTAAGCCCTTAGATAACAGAGATTCATCTTTCCCCAGATAACAAATTGAGGATTTCTGTTTCTAAAGGAAACTGAGACCAATCAAGGGTTTCTCTTTGCACAACTTTTAGACAAATTCCAAGTTCTGAAGGGTAAAAAATTGGTTTTCTAGTTTTGTATTATAGCATGTCACTGACAGGTCTGATCTTGTGAATCAAAAGACGCGAGATACTTGCTGCCATGCATTTTTGATCTGCTTCTGCGCAAGGTTGTTATTTAAGTCTTTGTAAACTGGAAATTTCACAGTTGTAATTCATTTATGAATTTTCCAACTTGAGTCGATTAATGAAAGGGAAAATGCTTATTACCTTTATGATATAAGATATTTTCCTTAGATCCAAAAAGTTTGTTTATTTTTTGATATTATGTATGGAGTTGATCCACTGTTGAGGAACTTCTTTTGGTAAAATTGAAGTAAATACTTGGAGAAGGATTTGAGGGGCTTCGATGCTTTGCTTTGACCTTAAACATTATATGTTTACTAGTTGAGTGATGATCAGGAGGCTAGAAAACCTTCTTATTACATGTTTGTGATGCATGGTTCTATTAGCCTTGTTGTAAGTAGGTCTGCTTTGTAACAGGATGGTGAAAAAGTATGATCGCATTCCGTTTGCTAAGCTACAAATGATGGTCCATTCAATAGATTGTTGTTAAAAATATTTCTTGTGGCCAAGTCCTAACCTACAAATGATAGCCCATTCATTAGATTATTGTTAAAAATATTTCTTGTGGCCGAGTGCTAACCTACCAATGATGGTCCATATTGCATCACTCTCAAAGAACGAGGATATCTATTTTATGATTTACTGACATGCCTTGAATTATTGGTTTCCCTTTTCCTTTATTGGTTGTGGAATGATTCTTTGTTGGGGGAAGGATCTGGGCTCTCTAAGCTATGACTGTCATAATTTTGTTATAGTTTTTGTTTGAACTAATATAAGAGAACTCTCGATTTGACACAGTTGTCTTCTGTAGTTATTTAATAATTCTTGTTAGAATAGCATTGTTCATACCTAACAATTATAACTCACAATTACTTTAGATTAATGAAACTTATTGAGTGGCTGATTTACTCTCTTGAAAGAGCAGTTGATTCTGATGATATTTTTTTGGACTCTCTGTTATAAAGCTTCTCGTGAATTTGGTTTTTGGAGTCTTGAATTAATAGTGTGAGTTTGAGATAAACATTGAATTAGAGTAAGGTAAAAGAAGAGAAGATGTGGAAAGAAGATTTGTAAACTTGTTATTGAACAAACACTACAACATAACAGGGTTTCAAATTTGGTGTTGCTGACTATTTGTAGTATGGTATTTCTTTATGTTCTTTATGATTTCTCTGCAGCTATCGGATATTACATGTTCGAGTGTTCTGGTTGTTGATGAGTCCACAAATTGGACTCATTTAGGGCTTTATTTTGATAAAAATAGTGTCCTCAAATGCTAATTTAGTCTAAATATCTAATGAAAACACTTAAGTTTCATGTATTTAACGTTTGAAGGAAAGCATGGACACTACTTCAGAATAAGGAACAAGAAGGCTGAAAAGAACTCGAAAACGAAGGACTGAGGATCGCCAAGTCCACTTGGCGAGTCGCCGAAGGGTCTCACTTCACCTTTTGTTCTAGTGTGCTGAGCCTAAAGGAAAGGATCAAGTCGACAGAAAAAGGGAGCAGTCGGTGCATCACCGAGAAGTTTCGCAAAGCAATACTATATCGCCCAATGACATAGAGCACAACGATGCCGAAGGATGGTGCAAGAAGGCGATGAACTATACTAAAGGGAGAATCACCGAGTTGATCGGTGATTCCGACTAATGTCGTCGAATGACTCGCTGCAACACAGATTTTTGAAAACTATAAATACTCGTTGAGAGTTATAGCTTAGTATCAGATTTTGCTATCATAATATTTTCAGTGTGAAATAATTAATATAATTTTAGTACTTTTTTCTTTGAGTTTGAGAGGGTTTTGAAACTTGAAAAACAAGAGGGTTTCATCTCCAAGGATTTGGACTTGGGTCTCTCGGTTTTGTTCACTCTTGGCCTGTAACAAGACTTAAATCTTCATACCCATTTGCATGCAAGCTCATGTAGGTATAAACTTCTATCTCTTGATGTGCGGCTAAAAACCCCAATTCTTGGGGTGTGATTTAGCAAATATGTGTTGATATTATTGTTGGGTATTGCTTGCTAATAGGATAGATGTATTTTAATGGTTATTTCACCTAGCGGTTGTGGTTTAATTTAATGGGTTTGTAGTTGCAAATACAAGGCCACCTATGTGTTTTCGGCTTGCGAGAGAGAGAGGTCGCGAAACCAAGACTGTTAGACTGATAGCCTATGGAGTGGGTCGATATGAGGTTCAATCGAGAGGGTGAGCCCTAGTCCCATATCCTAACACTCAGCTCGATAAAGTGAGTGGGGTAAGGCATAGGTTGGCCTTCATACAGCAAATGGGTGTCCTAGAGGAACCCATTTGAAACTGGGTAAGTTGTCCGAGAGGGAACTTATTTCCATCTAAAGCTTAGCCTAGTCACTATTATCTTGCAAATTTCCTATTAAAAGCATGTACCCAATGATTTATACCAATATCTATTGCGGTCACATCCCAAGAATACCCTCTCACTCATAGATTTCTTTGTTATTTTTACTGTTTTTGCTATACTTGTGACAAAACCCTCAAATCGATATTTGACACTTTTGTGTCCCCCTTTAATTTACAATGTTTTTAATCGTTAATGTCTTTAGCTACGACTAGTTAGAACTAATTTTATTTTTCTATTAATTCTCGAAACCACTCCCTTGGGACATGACCCCGACCCTTGGTTGTGTTATTATACTATTGCACGATCGTAGACGCTTGCATCGAAAGTTGTGTCGTTGATTACGCAAACATCAGTGGTTATTTGAAAATTTTCTTCTCACACCATCAATTGTATATTAGAATATTACAGTGTGTTTTTAAGAGCAAAATATGTTCATGATTTATCTCTCTTTTACCATTCAGTGTGTTACACCTCTAAATAGAATCCTAATACAAAGAAGCAATACAATTTTTTGTCTATAACTAAATTTGATGGTGTATATCTGCTTAATTTGAATCTAATTGGTAAAGCAGAAGCATTGGTTATTCAATTGTTGTACTTCTCTAATTTTATTCAAGTTCTAGAAGTTTCAATTTTGATCCCGATATCGAAACAAATGTACTCGTCTTTGAAGGTTGTTGAAACTTTTGGGCTGGAGTACATAAATACTGGAAATATTTTGAGGAAGGAGAGGTATTCTAGTAGTAAAAGGAGACACACATCTTCCATTTTTACAGTGGCTCATCTTTTGTTTAGATCTATTTTGCTGAGATTAAAGATGTAGCAGATCTGGATTTACGGTTCAAATATAATGAACATAATTTGCATAAACTCTTGAATTAGGTGGAGCAACATTATCTCTATATGGTGGTTTGTTGTATAATTTAAGTTAGTCTGTTGTCGTATGAAAATAAAATATAAGGAAGAAGGGGTTTTGGAAAAAAATGAAATAAAAAGATTGTTCGAATGACTGTTGATATAAACTTAAAATATGCTATTAGATTGATTTTTATATTAGGCCAGCTTTCCTCAGCTAGAATATTTTTTCTCTGAATACTTATTATAATGAAGCCTTGAAATGACATGCCATAATATGGCTTTGGAGTTCCGCAGATTAGGAATCAGTGTTGGTGATAGCACTAATCAGTAATTACGAGGTTTGTCTACACTCAGTCTCCAAATAGTTTTTATCTTCTTAATTTTAAATTAGTTAAATCTACCGAACGCAAAAAGATTTCTGTGCTTCAAATTTTGCGATATTTATTGCTTTGTTATCCTAAATGTATGCAACTATGCAGGGAATTGGACTATTTTTCTATTGACATGCCCCCTGAGACGGGTGATATTCAACTTACTCTATTCAAGATTTGCTTATAAAATAAGACAAACGTGTGCTAATGTTTCTGGATCTGTTTGGGATGGCCATACAACAAGATTCTTTATAGGAATAAAATTTTCCATTTTTAAATGGTTCAAGCTTAATCTTTGACTGAAACTTAAAGAGGATTTTTAAAATAGACAAATCTGAAGATAAAAAGCTCGCTCTAGTGAAAACACCTAATGCTGAAAATCCTCTTCTTTTTAGTTACACAATGAGTAAAACACATGCTTCTCTAACTTTTATTGTTCATGTGGATTTTATCTTACATAGCCTAGTATAGCTTTGGCGAAAATATAGCTTGAAAAAAACTGTATATAGTAGTCATTTTTGTTTTCTCCTATGTTTAGCTCGAGAAAAGGATTTAAAGTTCTTTATTCCACGATCAGTAGCTGAGGTGAGGTCAGAACATAAAAGTACCTTTGCTATTCATGATTTCTCCTCTTCATGTCTTCTGTTGAAGGAGAATTACGCAACACGCAGGAGATAATATGAGACATACTAAAGATAGATTTCAACCTAAAAATCAAGTTGGGGCACAACATTTGCAGGTAGATTCTAGTTTATGTTTCCTCTATTTAGGATAAATTAGAAAGCAACTAGTAGTCACTTGACAGACATGCCTGTGTGGAAAGCTAAACAGACCTCAAAGTTTGGACTAAAACTATGATTGAACCATAACAGGTGGTCCTTTATGATTGAACCATAAAATTGGAGTAAAATTGTGACTGAACCTCAAAGTTTGTATTAAAATTAATTCCCCTATCTGTCTGCCTATGATCAGCTGGTTGCTCTATACTTTCAATAATGTAATTAGCCAACTCTTCAGGTAGAATTATTCTAAGTAGCTCGTCATTCCATTATTCATTCTCCAGTTGCCCCTGTTCTTTTGCCTGAAGTGGACTTGGAGTTGGCATTGATGTACTGATAGGGATAGCATACACCAGTTCATAAGTCATAAAGTAATTGAAAGAATGGAACACACCTACATTGAACTTGCACTACAAAGACTTCTCCCAAATCCTAACATATGGATTTTGGGAAATGTAACAGACAAATTCTAACTTATGGCAGATTGTTGTTAAATATTGCTGGTATTAGTATTTGTAGGTATATCAGTATGGCGTAGCTGTTGCAAATCGAGAATTTGTTCTTGGGTGACTTAGGTGTAAATATTTATTCTTTTTGTCTTCTAATTCTCTGTTGATACCATGACATTTTGGCACTATGCTGACTGTATATTGAAATCAAAATTGCAGCCTGAATATAACAATAATAGTTGTTACATTTGGGGTGAAAATCCCTTGATTGATTGGTTTGATGATAGCGCTGAAATTGTTGATGATGTATTGGTTATTGGTTCTACGTATTCGTGTAACTTGGCCGCGGTTCATTTTTTCTTGAATTTGTTTATTCCTTTTGCTTCTTTTCTTGAGTGCTTTTTTCTCCATCAAATCCTTAAAGATTCAGTAGGTTCCTTTTTCTAGCAAGTAGTGCATCATTACTGTACCTCCAAGCATAAGACTAATTATTTTAATTTTAAATGTGTAGGGAAATAGAGGTGATCAAATTTGAAGGGTCGCCACAGTCAATTTGATCCCATTGAAGTGGATGATGATGAGCTTTTGTATTATTGTAAAAGTTTGAATACATTATATTTGATTTTGTGAAATATTGAACTATTGTAATATTACTTTTTGAACTATTGTGTACACATATATTTATAAGTATGTGTATGTACACAAGACATTCTATCTTTTGAATTTTATTGCAAATCTAATTTGAATTATTTATTAGCTAATTTGATGCTTGAGATTATTTATTGCAAAACAATATTGGTGTTTTTAATTAGAAATTGTGGCATATAAATATTTTATAGCCAAAATAATATTACCACACTTAAAAGTGTAGCCATAGGACTGTAAATTGTGGTATGCACATGGGCAAGGGCTACACTTCAATGTGTTGTCATACATAAGATAGAAAAGGCAAAACTTTATAATCGTCGGCTATATGGAAGCAAAGGCCACACCTGAAAGTGTAGCTGATAAGGCAACACTTTTAAGCGTAGCTGCAAAGCGTGGCCTTTTTGCCTTTTAGGCTACACTTTTGAGTGTAGCTGAAAGTGTTGCCTAAATTCTAAGGTTACGCTTCTTTCGGCCACCCCTGGAAAAGCGTTGCTTAAAGTCCAAAAGTGTAGCATTTTATCAAAGGAAACACTTTTTGCTACTTTAGGCTACACTTTATCGGGGTGGCCGTAGGCCTAAAATGTTGTAGTGGCAAAGTCGAGGAGCACAATAGAGTGTTGGAGGAGATAAGAGAGAATTTCTTGATGCTAAATCAGATAACAATCTCTCATTCCATGTTCATTTAGCTACTAGAGTCCCAAATGGACTAAATGTTGTCTTGTCTCTACCAAGAGCCAGAATAGGGGTTACCTTATGAAAAAGAGGAAAACCCCACTAATGGAACTCAAGAGGAGACTTGCGTCGTGCCACGACGTTAACTAAGGCGCTTCTTAGGAGGCAACCCAAGATTTTATCGCTTTATTGTTGTTTTAGAAATGATGGTGTGTTGATTTTGCAGGTTAAAGTGTGGAATATTTTTGAAAAAGTGGAAGTTGGCGAGCCCGACTTGGACTGCCGTTGGACTCAAGACAATATGAAATTGGACTCTGTAAAACTTGGCAAGCCCAGGAGCAACTTGGCGAATCGCCAACCAGGTCGGTGATTACAACTTTGTTAGCCAGTTGGGCCCCCACAATAACTGGAGGTCCTGTAAAACTTGGTGAGGTAAGTGCCCACTCGATGTGTCGCCGAGTGGGTCGGCAAGCAAAACTTATGTCGTCGAATAGACGAGAATTAGATGGTTTTGAAAGGCCAAACGTTTAAACTTTCAAACTCTTTCACTTTCCCTTACTTTTGAACTTCCCAAACTCACACCGGCACAATATTTCCCATAATTTTTGAATTTTAGAGTATTTTAGCCATCAGATTTGTGTTTGGAGTTGGATCACTTTGCGGCCTAGCGTTACAAAGTATTCATTCCGCATCAAAGGTTGGTTTTCCAAAACCCGAATCTTTATTTAGAGATTGACTCATTTACTAGTGATTTTACCTTAGTTAAGTGTGTTGGGGCTCTCTGATCGTAACTGTATATATGTGCGCTTGTTTGTAAATTCAAATATCATGCGCGTAATACCTTTGTTGTTAATTCCCGAGCTTTTGTGCCTTAAAATTGAGTAAAAAATTGTGGGGATATTCTTGAATGATGTTGGGTCTAGTCATGTGAAGTTTAAGTAACCTGCATTTGTACCAAATGACGTAATTTTCCTAATGATGGAGCGATTGACGTTATTCTTAAGAGCAAAAGTCGTCAAATAGCCAAATTTGGTCAAATCGGGAGAAGTCTGAGTATCCCTGGGGCATGGGTCTAATGGGTCTTAACATAATTGTAAGAGTGCATGTTTTGATTTTGTTTTCGGGGGCTGTGGGGTTGAATTTGAGATATTGGATTGAAAGTAGGCACGTTGGGTCGTTTGGCGAACTGGGTCGAGCTCGCCGAATCACTTGGTTCTGTAACTTTCATCGAGAAGCCTGAGTTCACCGAGTGCACTGGAGGACTCACCAAAAGTCCTTCTTGATCGCCCTTTGTCTTCGCCCCTAATCCCTAAGAGCACTATAACTGTTAGAGGGCTAAACCTGGCTCGCCAAAGTGATTCGGCGACTCGCTGACTGGTTCGGCGTGCCTGTTTGCAACTATCTTTCTGTGAATGTGATTGACTTATTTCTAACTCTTTTTGATGTTTTTGCAGATATGGCTAGGACTAACCTTGACATTCCACCACACAAAAGAACATGGGGTATTGTGATCAAATCCTCTTCCTAATAAAGGAATAACAGAGACTCCAACGGGAGGCAAAGGGCAAAGGCAAAAGGCCTACATCTAAAGTTCCAGAGCATAACTTCAATAGGGAAAGAGTGTCTGCTGACTCCCTAGCTGCATTATCTCAGCCTGAGGATGACCAGCCCTTATAGTCTTGGCGGGCTGAGATTCGTGCTAGATCCGCCTTGACTCAACCAGAGTCCCATCAGCTTCCACCCCAGCAGATTCAGTGCCAGCTCCTGCATCCCCTGTAGCTCCAGTGCCACTAGTGGTGTCTCTTCCCAGACTATTAAACAAACTAAAAGTCGATAGGTTTCGAACCATCCTTGAGGAGAAGTTACTCTCCACATAAGGTCTTGAAGGGAAATACTCCTCAATGAGGGAAACTCTTCATTTTCACCACTTTGAGCAGTTCACTAGACCTCGAGGCCCCCATATTCCTTCATGGGTCCCAAAGTTTTATACAGCATACGCAGAGTTGGTTCCTAAAAGTAAGAAGAAGTCCAGTGAGTTCAAATGGGTTAAGTCGGTCATGGTCTGGGGTAAGGAAGTCGGGTGCAGTAGCGAGCACATTACTACTGTACTTAGCAGGGATCTAGGAGTAACAGTAGCATATGAGGGCCTGCCTACTACGCAGTCCTTGCATGACTTGAAAGGTTGGCTTGCTCTATTGATTTTCGATACAACTCCGAGGAGGATCGAGGTAGAGGTCTTCACAGAGAAGCGGGATTTGAGTATTATGGCTCGGTTCTGGTTTGGCTTCATTAGCAGCACCATCATGCCATCCCAGAATGAGTCTATCTTACGCCACCCTAAAGCCGCCTGCCTTGGGTGAATCATATCCTGGAGGAGCATCAATCTAGGACTCCTTATAGAGCAAGAGATGGCCATGAGGTCCAAGCAGAGTCAAACCTCTTTGCCATTCCCGGTCTTGACCACGGAGTTGCGCAGGCATACTGAGTGCCCCGGGATGATATAATGATATTGAGATTACCCCTTCTTCCTCCACTGACATTCGGCGTATTGAGGTCGAGTTCACATGAGAGGAGGCTGATAGGAGGAGAGCTGCTTCGACAGATACTTCTCTAGAGGTGGATGTCGATTTTATACTTGCAGAGGTATCTTTGCCTACTCCGGCCTCCGGACCTTAAGGTACATCTGCTCTAACTTCTTCTTCTTCATAGGCTCTAGGTACCTCTACTTCTGCCCAGCCCGCCAGGATAACTCAGTATATGATCATGAAGATAGGGCACCTGGCACATTTAGTTGATGTGAGATCTAATAGATTAGAGGCTGTTGTGCCATGGATGATTGAGGCTGCCATTTTAGCTGCATTTACCCTCCTCCAGACTTCCATTGACACTCTCACTGAGAGAGTTGAGTCTTGTGAGAGAAGGCAGGGGGAGACCTCCAAGGTTATATCTTTGAAAGCCGAAGTTGCGGATCTGAGTAAGGACATGGACTATCTAAAGTCTACTAACTTCACTTCACTATTGAAGGCCCCTGATGATGTTGATGCCCCAGAGACTTCTGATATTCCTCCGGCTACCACCAGAGATGTACATATGGATGACATAACAGTTGATGAGTTGGAGGTGGAGATTGACGAGGAGTAGATTGATGTGAGGGAGGAGAGCATATGTGGAGACCTGCCAGATATAAAGGAGACGATTGTACAGTCGGTGATCCAGACATCGCTGATAGAGATGACTATGGCAAGCTCGAGTGGAGCTGGTGGTGCTATTGATGTGACTCTGGATACTAAGTCCCAAGTTCAGAGTGATGCACCAGACATTAATGCCCCGATAGACGGAGGAACTGTTTAGACAAGATTCCCTTTTTACCTCCTCTCTGTCTTATATTTATTGACTGTTGGATATTTTATTTCTTGTATTTGAGGACAAATAGCTTTTGTTTGTGGTGAGGGTGAGGCCCACCTTTTGTGATGATTTTTATGTCTACATATTTGGGTTTTTGAGCTATTAATTGTGTTTGGGCACTATTTTTGTGGATGGTTGAGCTTGCGGCTCCTTTTTTTAATGGGAAATGATATTTGGACTTTTTCAAAAAAATTTGTGCCACATCTTGTTTGTGTTGGAATATGACTGTTCTCTTGCAAATTTGAGTATCACTCTTGATCAATACCGATGACTTAAATATTGCTCATAATCAAACAAAAATGAATATGCGGCTACGATGAGGTCAAATGAAGTTTCATAGGAAATATGTGAACTTTTTACATCTCGCTGTGACTAGTTAATTATCAAATTGAGTTTCCTGTGATGAACATTGCACACTAGCGAAAGTGTAGAGTCTTGTTTGACATTGGTGTCAATGCCTTGTGTTATGAGTTTACCGTGAACCATGTGTGATGACACCTAGAATTTGCCCCGTTGGTCCGGTTGACTAAGTGATGCAATCTCTTGAAAGGCTCGTAGGCAACTTTGAAGAGTGAAATAATTTGACATTATACCTCTTTTGTGGCCTACCTTGTGAGTGTGTGAACTTCACTTGAACACCTTTTGAGCCTTAGCCTTTCCTTGGAAGAAACTTGATGCAAATTGTGACCTTTCTTTATCCCTACACCTTTAATCCTCATGATATGTGGTTTGTGTGAATAGCCAACTTAGGCCAATAATTTATTCATTCTAGCCCTCAAGTTCGGCACAAAGGTTGGAGCATATTTGGGTAATTGGGTGAACTTGAGAGAATACTCTTTCACACTCATACCCCTTGTCGAAGGTTCATGAACTCTTGCATTTTTCATTCCTTGAACTCTAGGGGGAAGAACCTATCAAGGAATGCTTCTTTAAACACCTCCCAATTTATGGTACCCGTTCCCATTGGCCTCTCACCCATCCATTGTTCATATGAAATTTGAGCTACATCTTTTAGTTGGTAGGCGGCTAACTCCACCTTCTCCTCTGAAGACACCCCCATAGCACCAAGTATCTTGCAAACCTCATCAATAAACCTTTGAGGATCCACTTCCACCTTGGAACCAAGAAACTCAGGGGGATTCATCCTTGTAAAATCCCTCAATCTAGAAGCCATGGAATTCACATTAGTGTTCATAGGAGAAATCACTTCTCTATTGGCTTGAGTTCTCACAACTTAAGCCACCAATTAGATAGTAGACCTAAACTCCGCATGGGTCACATTCTCCATTGCGGAGTCAACCAGAATTTGGTTATCTTGAGGAGCTTAATTACCTTGAGGAACTCCTTGATTCACATTCTCCTCTCCCACCCTTCTTGCGTTAGACCTTCATGTATTCATTTCCTGAAGACACAAGAGAAGGATTAAAAGGAAGACTTTATAGAGTTAAACTCTATGTCACGACTTAAGAGTAATGAAAGAAGTGTAATTTCCAAATATCTTGTAGCCTCTCATTCATAAATGTGGTGCGCTTCACACTCATGAACAAGACTCGACTAGAAGTGGCTTATAAGACTTCATCCTAGAATCATTCTAAACTTTTTGCTCTGACTGCCAAGTTTGTCACGACCCAAGGGTACCCTCTAGACGTAACATGGCACATAATACCCCTAAAGGCTCTATGTAAGCCACTTAGTTTATCATCACATAAGTAAAGAATAATAAAGAGTAAAAACCCATTTTTCAAGTCTTTAAGAAGTTTTCATAATAGCAAAGCAGAAGTCTATACATCGTCTCATTTAGCCGTCTATTACAATCAAAGTCTCAAAATATAGGGTCACATACCTTACAATTGGAAATCCAAAGTCTAGTACAATAAAATAAATGAAACAACAATATAGCACTTTTGCTCGGATCCATGAGGACATACCATAAGCTTTGGATAATAGTTAATCAAAGCTTTGAACAAGAAGGAATCACCTCATATGCCAGAATCTACACTTTGTAGAAAAATGTATAAGAAATATCGGTTAGTAAAAAAATGCACTAAGTATGGTAGCTATGCATGAAAACCTTTAAACATGCTAAAAAGGGACATTTTAATTTAAAACTATGCACTTTAACAACTTTAGAGCTCATTGTGAAAATTAGTGTGAAAGCATAAGATACAAGCATATTCAACATATTTATCATCTCATCATAATGGAAACAAACCACAAGAATCATCAAACATCCTTGTGCAATGTATGAATAAGATGGCATACTCCTACCCACACTAAGGAAAGTTTATTAAGTGTTTATAGTTTATAACTCCAATTCTAGTTCATTCTATTATAGTGGGATTAGCTTTAACCGACATAAACCATGAGAGCTTAATCATGGAATTCGGTGTCTACCCCACATCGAAAAAGGGTTGTCCTACTTGCCTAAGGTAGAACCAAACTTTTAGATTTAGTGGATCCACTAGCTAAAGATCTATGTGGGCACATAGTTTATGGGATAAGGAGACTGCTTCTAGAAACCTAGATTCAACTAAGGTAGCAGGTTTGCATCTCATAAGATAACTACTTTGGGAACCCGGACTCAACTAATGTAAAAGGAACCCATTTGGAATGTCGGACTCAACTATTGTAAAAGCTTCCATCTCATACTCATATCCTCTCGGTGCTAAGCATTAATTCCCAATGAGTTCATATTAGGTCTTGACTAAAAGTGATAATTATGGAACGGTGTCTTGACACACAATCCAACAACTCATGCTAGAGGTCCTAGATTCATTAGGGGAGACTAGTATACAACCTTTAGAATCACTATATGTGACAAACCTTTCACATTTAATGATATTCATACATAAGTGTGCAAATAGGGATAATCATCCAATCAAAACGACAATTAGATTATAATGTATTCACTTTACTCTCAAAGCAATCTAATTGTATACACACAAGTCTCAAAAACACAGCTAATTCTCAAGTTTTGCTCTTCATGTCTATAGATCACATTCAACTAATCAATCTAGAATTACTACATTATATATAGATGGTGACACAATTCAATTAACTAAACTACTATAAGTACAGTTCCATAGTTACTACAATTCACCCAAATCTCAAGTGATAAATTAGGCTTATGGGGAATTCATGGATCCATGGGAGATTTTATCATAAAACCACCATAAAACAGTAATTCAATCATTATATAAGCCAATTAAATCATTGAAAACGTTTTTAGAAAGAATCCATGACCTGGAGTGAAAACCCTAGGTTTTGGAGACTTTTTCTAATTAGAAATTGAGAGTTTGAGGACTTCATGGATAAAAACTAACCATGAATCAAAGATTACCATACCTTAGATGAAGATTCCTCACGAATTTGGGTAGAAAAGATGAGTTCTTGAGTCCTAGACTTCAACTTTTTCTTCTTCTTCAATGGAGGTTTTAGTGAGAGAAATATTGGAGAGGTTTTGATTTGATTTGGGGATTTATGAATTATGATCTTAGATGGGTTATTCTAGGTGGGAAAAATAATTATATATATATTTAAAATAACCTTAAAACGACACCACATAACCATTTAATAAAAAAGAAAGTTACAAAAGAACCCCTAACCTTGACTGCCAAATGGAAATTTCAAGCATGACCTACGTTTGATGACCTATGGACCGTAGGTTGACCTACTGGCAGTCCGGTAGGTCCGTAGATCCATGGTCTTGCGCTATGAAAAATAGGAGAGGTCCAGCCTTGACCCACGACCCCCACCTACTGGGCGTGGGTCACGGATCGTAGATGCCCTTCGTGGGTAGGCTGCCTTTTGACAACTTTTTAGGTTGTCTCAAGGTCCTCCTCAAGGACCCTTGGTTGGTCCTTGGGAGGTCATGCCTCGACGTCTACACCCAAAAACACTTATATTGACTACCGAAGGTTATTTTACGATTCCAACCATTTCGTTAAATTCCAATTAGGCTACTAGTTTACACCATAGGCTCTAGCTTAGTTTTACTAATTTTATTGAATGTTATAGTAGAAGCCACTAAGACTAAATGGCCATACCTTTACACTCAGCCCCATTACAAGCCTTGAAAAGACCTTTTTGATCTTGAGTGAGCTAAAACGAGTGTTGATTGGAAAATAAGGGTAAACCTATGGGTGAAGTCATGCATATGTTCAGCTTTGGGAGTGTGAGAGTTGTATGTGATTTTGGGACTTAAAATTGTTGAGAAATTTTGTGTGAATTGGAATCATCTTTGTTGTGAGGGAATTTGAGTACCTTTGTTGATATTGAACTTGCATTTGAAACAAGTATTGTGAACTTGAGCATCTTTTATAATGGTGAGTCACGATTTGAATCTTTGAGTGCACAATTGATCTTTGTATGAGTAATTTAAACCTTGTTGTGTGCATTTATGTTGATCTTGAGTTTTACTTGAGGACAAGCAAAAGTTTAAGTTGGGGGTGTTGATGAGTCTGAGATTTGGACTCATTTAGAGCTTTGTTTTGATAATTTTAGTGTCCTCAAATGCCTAATTTATGCTATAAACTAATGTTAAAGCCTTGATTTTTAAGTATGTGGACTAAGGAGTAAAGCAAGGACAAACGAACTGAAGAAATGGAGAAAAGCAATCCTGGTGATTGCCAAGACCACTCAGCGAACTGTCGAGTGGCTCTTCAGACCGCCTAAAGTTCCAGTGTGCCAGCCCTGAGGTAAGAAACCAAGTCTGCAAAAAACATGGGTAGTTGGCGAATCGCCGATCAGTTCTGCAATGACAAAATGGATCGCCCAAAGTTACAGGACTTGAGGATGCTGAGAACTAATGCAAAATGGTAATGGAAGAGAGAAAAGGGCGGATCGCAGAGTGGTTCAGCGATCCTGACTTACCTTGCCTAATGACTTTTTAGGCCATAGTTTGGGCAACTATAAATTGAATTTTTAAGTGAAAATTTAGTATGTGGAAATCTAGATATTATTGAGAAAAGTTTTCTTTTGAGTGTTAAGAGTTTCATTGTAGACTTTGAAGCTTTTTTTAGGCTCAAACTTGAAGATTTGCAAGTGGGTTTTTGAATTTAACTTTTGGAAAACATTATAAAGGATTGGAGACTATTACTTAGTTGATAGATAATCTACTTGGTAATTATTTTTATCTTTTTATAATGTGTAGCTAAAACGCCAATTCTTGGGGTGTGATTATGTGATTATAGGTTGAATTAGCTTATGGGTACTGATTATAACTAATTTAAATCCTACATTGAAGTGGGTCTAATCATTAATTATGTTTTAATCTATGAATTGTAGTTGCAAATACAGTTCTAACTTTCAGTTCTTAGCTTGCTTGAGAAAGGGTTTTTTGAACCAAAGCTTTTGATTAATGGTTTGTAGGTATTGGGTTGATGTGGGTTGAGCTCAAAAGGGTGAATCCTAAACCAAATCCTACCCATCTTGCTCGAAAGAGAGGATGTACGAAGGTTGTGGGCTGTTCTTATTTGTTAAGCTTGTTGATGTTCGACAGAAATCACTTAAATCGAAGTAGTTGTTCCAGAGAAAGCTATTTCAATTATAGCCCAACTTACCCACTAATATTTAGTTATTTATTAGTCAATTCAATTACCCATATAGCGAAATTTGCCTATAATCAATCACATTCTGAGAATTCCTTTCTATATTGTCATTTCATTATTGGTTGATTGTGTCGTAGCTGATAATTGCAAACCAAAATCCCCCATCTGACATTTGTTGTCACCCCCTTTGACTTGTTTATTTGTCTTTTTTGAGAATTTCCATTCCTATAACTATTTAGACCACATTTGTACTTCATAACTGAATTTGAACACATATCACTCCCTGTGGGTTCGATGCCAACTCTTAGCAGGGTTTTATACTGCTTAACGATCGTTTGCACCTAGATCGAATTGGATGAAGTGTGCTTGGAATGTTCATTATCAGCCTCAATCCGCCAGATGTCAGTAGAGTAAGTGGGCGTCACCTCTAGATCCATCTTCTCATTCATAGGGACATAAGCCTTCATGCATAACTCAATGATCAACACCAAAAAGGGAATGGAGGTCTGATTCTTCTTGGCCCTCATGACCATCTCTTACTCAATTAGAAGACCCAAGTTCAATCTTTGTTCTTCTATAGTAGAACCTAGACACACAACCTTTGGATGTCAGAGGATCGACTCATTTTGCAAAGGCATAATCTTGATGCTAATAAACCCAAATCAGTATCTGGCAGCCACGTTCAGGTCCTTCTTCTCGATTGGTGCACCGACCTCGATCCACCTTGCTGTCATATTCGAAATTAAGGGTGCCAACCAACCCTTTAGATCATCTAGGGTTTTCTTCTTGATGAGGTCAATGTAGTCATGCATGAAGTTTCGTGAACACCTGAGAGCCTCATTAATATCCGAGCTGCTACACTTCACCTTCTACCCCCAAACTACTACAAAGTCAACCGGCTTGAAAGCACTAACCTTTTTCTTCCCCTCTGGTACCAATTCCCCATATGCCGAGCAAAATTCCTGAACCCAGGTAGGAATGTATGGGCCTCGAGGCTTTGTGAAGACTTCAAATTTGTGGAACTTGAAGGTATTCCACACTTCTGGGTACCTGTCTACCACACCGTCATAGACAACCTCTTTTCTTCAATAATTGTCCTCAAACCTTCTGTCTTTAGTTTGTTGGGTGAACGGGGGTAGAGGAGCCTGAACTGGAGGTGGTGCCTACACTGGTACCTAAGTGGTGCTAGAGGAGGAGAAGGCTTATGAGGCACCAGGATCCTAGACGGATCATTCGTTGACTTGGAGGGTATCTCCTCTCTTCTAGCCCATAGAAGAGGGTCATCTTCCGAATCAAATTCGGAGGCTGGAAAACTACCCTTAGAGTAGCCCTCACTCTTAGAAGTAGTGAGGTGAGTGGCATAGACTCCCTCACTGTCGAAGCTCTCCTCCACTAGTGTGGGTTGAACTTGGTTTGTGCCTTTACCCTTTCCCCTTTTTGGAGAAAGTTTAGTGGCGAGGCCCAAGAAGCAGCTGCCTTCTCATTAATCCCTATCATTCAGCCTACCTCTAGGGCAGTTGATTTCATTCTACAAATTTAGGTCTAGCCATAACTGCAAAACAATGTTGAAGACATTAGAATCAGTTCAGAAAAAATCACAGTGTAACAGTTGCAAGATGACTCGCCAAACTGTTTGGTGAGTCGCCGACCCCATTCGGCGAGCCAAGTCGGGCTCTCCAAAAGTTCTAGAATATAATCTTTTAAAAATAAGCAAAGGTCAGTGATGTACAGGGTATTCAGTGGATCGCCGATACCATTCGGCAAACTGGAAGTAGCTCGCTGAATGTTACAGAACATTTTCAGAAATTTGGGGCACAGAAGGGTGATCAGAGGGGACTTTCAGCAAGCATAGGCATATCTCCGAAATATTAGACATCATACAAAGAGAATTAAAAGGAGATTAAGGGGTCTTTAGGCTAACCGTCGAACTACTCGGCGAGCTCGACCCAACCCGAATAGTCCAACTTTCCATATATTTCAGCATAACCTTCAAAATCTAACCTGAAGCCCATGAAAACCTAACTAAACTATTGTTCTATGCAATTGGGTTCAGACCCATACTACCTATGCCCACGGGGTACTAAAACTTCCCTCGATTTGGCCAAAATTGGCCAATTAACATTTTTGACCTTTAAGAATGACATCAACTGCTCTATCATTAGGCAAAATGCGGCAATTGGCACAATTCGGGGTTACTCAAACTTCACCCCCACTAGACCCATAATAATTTCAACACAACTCAACAATTTTAACATGCTTAAACTCTAGATTTCAAAAATTAAGGTTGATTAACAATGATTTAGAGTAAATACGAGCAAACATAACACCACACAATCAACAAATAATCATTCCTATGCACAGATCCACAACACAATGATCAAGCATTCGATTATTACCAAATTGTAAATCGGGTTTTGGAAAACCAACCTTATATGCTAAAAATTTGTAAAGCTAGGCTAGCAATGAATCCAAAAATCCTTTCGAGTTATCACTCCCACACACAAAGCAAGTAAAATAGTACGAAAGAAAGAAAATGTGCGGTTGTGAAAGTTTGAAAGTTGAAAAGTATGAAAATGAGGAGATCTTTGCATTTAAAAATGGTTTATCATTAAATCAAAACTTACATCGCCAACCCATTCGGTGATGCGCCGAGTAGCACTTTAGCCCACTGAGTTTTATAGACCTCCAGAAAGCTGGGTGTCTCAAACGATGGTCCATGTCGGGCTCGCTGACTTGTTCGGCGAGTCGCCAACTAGACCTTTGGTTCGCCTAGCTACCCTTTTCATAAAATTTTAACTTTTCAACCTGCACATTCAACACCCGTTATTCAAACAACAGTAAGAAAATCATAAAATCTTGGGTTGCCTCCCAAAAAGCTCCTCAGTTAACGTCGTGGCACACCGTGGATACGCTTTCAAGGTTCATTTTTTGGTTTAGCCAAGGTATCACTTGGTAGACCCCCTTTTAGCCTTGGGTTCAAATGAGATGAGATTTCACCCATTTGTGTTTTTAGTTGTTTGATAAAAACAGAGTGAGATGTAACTATCTAATTTAGTATGGAGACGTCATGTTTCATTTCTTTAAGTACTTTGTCCAACCCTTCAACTTTATTGAGAATGTGTGCAAGCATATCTTCTGTTCAAAAGTTCTCCGGGTCAGCCCTTTGCTCTTTTGGATATTGACGCTAATGGGGGGGGAACGTATCTTTGTCTGTCACCATCCCGTTCCTTCCAATTAGTCTTGTGATCACGCCATTCTCTGTCACAGTCTTTCCAACCATCATCCCTCTCTCAATTCCAAACTTGATTCCCACTAGGCCTTAGATAGATCGGATGGAAACCTCCTCCTTGATTTCAAAGATAATTCACTTCCTCATTATATAGATCCTGAAAGTGTGCATCATCAGGGTTTACCCCACTACCACCAATAATATTCACAACTTTCAACCCACTACCCATCATATTTTTGAACAAAATATCCAACTAGGTCATCATTTTGGCCATTTTTTGGTCTTGCTCTTGGTCTTTCTGTGTCTGCTCCTTTGTTATCCTAAAGGTCAAAGGAGACAACTGTTCCTCCCGAGTGTACCAGGCTCTGTTACTCTTGGTTATACCATCGAGGATATTAGATGTTATTTTGAATGCTTGTTGCATAATACTCCTTCAAACAAGTTTATCAGCCACACCTTTGTTCACTTAGTCTAGACTCCGGTAGAAATGTTGTAACAAGACGTTCTTTGAAAGCCCGTGAGTCGTACATTGAAGTAAGAACTTATGAAATCTCAACCACGTCTCATGGATTGGCTCACCTTCTAAACGTTTAAAACCCTAAATATTATCTCTAAATGCCATTATTTTTTAGGGAGGATAGAACCTTAAGTAGAACGCATCAGTAAGTTCATCCCAAGTGGTAATGGAGTCCCTTAGTAGGCTGTCTAACCACTTGGTTGCCTGCCCCATCGGTGAAAAAGGGAGCAATTGAAGTTGGACAAACTCTTCAGAGATGTTCTTGAATGAGAATGGACCACATACATCCACAGAGTTCTGAATATAATCATGGGGATCCTTATGAGCCAAGCCTCAAAACAACCCTTTCATTTGAAAGAGTTGCAACATCGTGCTAGTCATGTTGAAGATAGCATTTACCTCAGAAGGAGGCATACGAATAGCACCAACACCACCCAAGTGGATTTCATTGACATCATTAAAATTACCCATGTCATCTTGGTGTCCAGGTTTGCTACCGTTACTTCCGTTCACACTCATCTCGTCGTCTGTTCCCAAAAAACAAACAAATACAAAACAAGGTAAGTCGATTCAACTACACAAAAAAAATCACAATCTAAACTTTAATAAGAGAATTCTAAACACCATTCCCCAACAGTGGCGCCATTTTTGATAAACTCTCAACTACACCTCATACAATACTAGGTGTAGGTGACCGTAATCTAGTATAAAACCCAACAAAGTGTTGGGGTCGAACCCACAGGGAGCAATACATATTTGAATTCAAATACAAAGTTATAAATGTGGTCTGATCGGTTATAGGAATAGAAATTATCGAAATCATTTAGATAAATCAAAGGGGTTGACATGAATGTCAGATGGGGGAATTTGATTTGTTAATTAACAACTATAACAATTACGAAAATAGGGGAATCAATAAGTAGAGAGGATTTCTTGGGGATGTGATCGATTATAGGCTAATTTCGCTATATGGGTAATTGTAATTTACTAACAATTCCTGAATCTTAGTGGGTAGGCTAGACTTTAGATGCAATAGCTTTCTCTCAAACAACTATTATGATTTAGGTGAGTTCTCTTGAACCTCGACAAGCAAAACACTATAAGCAGCCCAATACCCTAATTTATCTACACTTTCAAGCTAGATAGGTAGGATCGAGTTTAGATTCACTCTCTCGAGCCGAACCCACAACAACTCAATCACTACAATTATCAATTGAAAACCTTAGTTCTAAAACCTCTTTCTCAAGCAAGCCCAGAACACTAAGTTAGAATTGCATTTGCAACTACAATTCATAAATTAATACACAATTATCAATTAAACCTACTTCAAATCAGCATTTAAATTAGTAAAAAACATTACCCATAATAAGCTAATTAAAGCAAATAATCACATAATCACACCCCAAGAATTGGGGTTTAGCCACAAATAATAAAAAGTAAGAAACAATTACTAATTATGTTATCCATGAACAGGGTAATGGCTCCCTAATCTCTATAATGCTTCAATTCAACTCAATTAAAAAATCCAATTGAAAATTCCTCAAAACCAAGTAAAACAAAGTCTCAAAAGTAAACTCAAAGTTCTACAGTGGAGATATTACTCAGGACAATTACTAGGGTCCAGAGTGGATTTTTTGAAATTCAATTTATAGTTTCCCAAATTTCGGTCTTCAGGATCACTAGGTGAGGTTAGTCGAGCATCACCGACCAAGTTGGCGATGCGCCAATGGTTCCATTCCATCGCCGGTTTTCCTTGGCTCTTTAACCTCAATGTTCTCTTACTTTAGGTGTTCCGGATCGATATCACCGATCCGTTCAGCGGTTTGCCAACTGTCCATTTCCATCGCCAAGTTTGTCATTCACCAAGACTGTCACTCTTGAAATTTTGGCGAGCTGAAGAGCCACTCGGCGGTTGGCCGACTGGTCTTCGCCATCACCAGGACTGCCTTTCTTCAACTTCTTCAGCTTTTCTCTCTCAGTTTTTCCCAATAATATCCTTACCTTGCTCCTTAGCCTTCATTACTGTAAATCAACACTTTAACATCAGTTTAGATCATAAATTAGGCATTGAGGAAAGTAAAACCATGAAAACAAAACCTTAAGTGAGTCAAAATCTCAGACTCATCAACGTGGCATAAAATCTCCTCCAGGAGTATTTGCAAATAGTACACCTTCATAGATAAAAAAAGGAGACACTCGAGAATAGAAAAATGACATTAGGTAAAACAAACTAAAGCAAACAAAATTGAATACTGGAGAGATCTGAAAGGACCAGACAAAAAGGTCTAATACTTGGTTTTGTTTTCTTTAATTTGTTTTTCCTTTACTTGACGTTGAGGTGTTTGCTTTATGGTAAATGAAGGTGAATTGTTTACACATACAACAGAGGAGATAGTTTTCCACATGTAATTAATTTTTATTAGTTAAGAGTTTTAGTTTTTAATTTCTTTTCAAATATAAATTATAGTAATTTTTATTAGTTAATAGTTTTAGTTTTTAATTTCTTTTCAAATATAAATTATAGCTGACATAGAAATTATTTTGGTTATTGTGACATCTCAAATTTTTAGGCTATGATTTAAAATCATCCTATATGTAAAGATAAATCTAAGCTTGGTGAAATTTAATTATTTATATGTGTTAAGATCAATTTTTTAGTGTGCGAGTGCATTAGCTACGCACTAAAGTAATACGGAACACCTAGAACGATGTTGAGTTGAAAGTGTCATTAGCAATTGAGTTTTGACATAAAGTTTTACTAGGGTGAACATCAAACAAAAACCTCTCCTACAATCTAAAGAGTTATGTATTCACAAAACTATCAAATAAAACGTCTTCGAGTTTTCTTACCAGCATCACCGATTGTTCATTAATAGAGTCTAAAGAAGAAAGTTATGAGCAATTAGTAATAAGTGTCAGTGTTGAAAACTTATTTCACCATAGCAATGAGTGGTTTGTCGTGGCGAAGTTTTCTATAGCGAATAGCAAAGCAGGGTCGCTATGGTAAAGTATGGCCAGTGTTTAAGTAAATTTTGATGGGTCTTATGGCATACACTGCAAAACCTCATTCAAAGCTCCAGAGGGACGATTTTTTTAAGGCTCTGATTAAAATTTTTCATTGAAGTAAGTTTCTCTATCTTCTTTATCTATTAATCCCTTGAAATTAATAAATATAAGACCTTTAGCATAATAATTACTTAATTAAGAGGGGGTAGTTGGAGTAGAAACTCTATTAATTTAGATAATGTGAGTATTAAAGAATTAATAGTGATCATTGAATGACCCTAGGGTAATTTCATAGACCGTTAATTAGGCAGCTGTCCAAGTGATAAATATCACTTTGTGTGGTTATATATTTTAACACTTCTCTAGTGAATTTCGTGGCTCTTGAAGACTTGGAACCTTAGAACCTAAATTAACCTTTTGTTCATCAAAATCACAAGGGAAAAAGCTTGGTCTTTTGGCTGGAATTGGAGACACACACTGTTTTGTTGGTAAGTGCTGAAATCTGTTTCGGAGCTGGGTAGTGTTTGGTAATTTATGCATATCTCGTTCTCTAGAACTCCGTTTTGGGTGAATAAATATGATTTGGAAAGATAATTCATATACCTACAACTCTTATGTTTATATGAAACTATAATGTAGCATTTATGGAGTCGAAATATGGGACGCAACACAGGACAAGTTCTGTCCAGATTTCTCTGTTTTTGTAGCTGAGTAGTGTATATTAAGTTGAGAATATCTCATTCTCTCAAACTCCGTTTTGGGTGAATAAATATGATTTGAAAAGCTAATTCATATATCTACAACTCTTATGTTTATATAAAAGTCTAATTTAGCTGTTATGGATTTGAAATATGGGATGCAACACAGGAAAAGTTTTGTCCAGATTTCGGATTTAGAAATCCGGTATGAACAACTGTTAGTGTATCGATGATATCTTTTTGTAAAAATGTATTTTTCGGTGATTATTGTTGCGTTGCAATCTGAATAGATGTATCTACATCTTTCATGAAGGTTACAAAGTCTAGTTTCGCTGTTTTTCTATTCAAATCTAAGTTAAATCATGGGGTACTAGACTGACCAGAATCACTGTTTTGGGAACATAGTTGTATCTATGCAGGCTGAGCTTACTTGTGATGATAATCCTATTTTATTTCGATATTATTGAGATATTAGGAATTAAAGAAGTTATTTAATTGCATTTTTAAGGTTGTATATACTTGTGAACAAGTTGAGGACCTTGATACGTTTGGTGGTCTATGGTTTGAACTCGCAGAATTTAGTTGGACTGTTGCTACACTAAAGTATTGAGGTTTGTGTATAAACTTGTACTTGCAGTCTTTTAACTGCTGGTATAGCTGAAAGTTGATCTTGATACCTTGGTTACCTCTTGTCGCTTTGCATTGTCGTGTTGGTATGATGCTTGTGTAACTCGCCCACTTGTGCGGATTGTTTGATCACTTGGCACTCTTGTTGGGACCTTGTCCTTCTTGTGGCTGTGACTCTGTCACTATTGGCATGCCTCTTGATTCGGATCATTTGCCATCTTGACTTTGGATTTTTAGTTCGCCTTAAGAATGGAGTTGTCCATTTTAAGTACGAACTAGGAAGCCATTTTTAATATGGTTCTTGGTTCTCTTGATTATTGGGTTGTGACTCTTCTTGATTCAGAGTGTTGGCCCTTCTTGATACTTGCTTGTGCCGGGTGTGACGACATGAGGTATATATTGGGTGATCCTTGTTATTGAATCTCTTTGAAAATGGTGCTATGAGCGTTCTTGACATTTGTATCTTTGAATATCAAACTTGATACTCGTTATATATTGTTACTTGATTTATTTATTATGTTCAAGTATGCTGCTCATTGACTTGAAAAAAGGTAGCTTGGTGAATTTTGAGGACTCCGAACCTATAGTTTTTACACCACTAAGCTATATGCTTAGCGATAGTTGTTTCTATCGTAGGGGTTGATCGAGAGGAGGCATGAAGCTGGCCATTGGAGATGGAAATTTTGAGAACTTTAAAGATGATCACATTTGCATATAGGCATCTATACATTGTATAAACTTTGGGACTTATACATGACCTATGTGTTGTATATTTGCATGAAATTTTGAGGACTAATCGGATCATGTCACAATAGTTTGTAATATAAGTATGGCTACTTGTTTGGTTTATTTGGGGTGTGTAATCCCAAGTTTTGTAATATGTTACATTTCCTACTTGTTTGGAATGATCGTATGAAGCATGAACCCAACTAGTTTGGGTACTCAAAAGTTGATAATATTTTTTATTATCATTATTTACTTGCACGAGGACAATATATACATAAAAATATCTCATGATTTATTTGCATATGGTAATTGGAAAGGGTCATTACAAGTTTGGTATCAGAGCCTAGGTTTGTGGTTCTAGGACTCTTGTTGTGAATTACTTGTATACTTGTTAGCTTTCGGAAAAAGTTTTGTATGGATTATTTGTTCACTTACCCAGGTTATAGTAAATTTTTATCGCATGTAGAGTGCACATGCATCATATACATGTCTTTAATGCAATGTGATCTTCCCTTTTGAAGGAATTAAGTTATGGCCTCTTCTGCTGACCGACCTATGGAAGCTGCTCGTGAAGGTTCAGGTGCTTCTATTTCCCAACCTCATGCACTAGAAGAGGTTGGAGAACCTTTCTTGGATCATTATGTTCCCCACACTAGTGGGTCTGAAGTGGGAAGTCATCAGGGTGCAAGAGCTGATTCACATCCTCACTTGAGTCGTGGTACTCAAGTTATGAATCCTCTTTTTCAACAAATGGCTGAATTCTTCCACCACATGGCTGAAGTGATGCACAATCCCAACGTGATTAACTTTGAGAAAATGAGGAAAATGGGTGGAGTGGAGTTTGAAGGCACCGTTGATCCCACGGATGCTGAACAATGGCTGGAGCGCATGGAAAGGGTATTTGAGCAGTTAGAGTGTTCAGATGTTGCCAAATTTAAGTATGCTATTTCACTCTTACAAAAGGATGCTTATGATTGGTGGTTAAATGTTCCGAATGCAAAGGTAAAACCTCCTGTTCTTACTTGGGATGATTTTCTTAGGGAATTTCGTATGAAGTATGTCCTACCTGCTTATTGTGATGCAAAGAGAAAGGAGTTTTTGAATTTAAGGCAACGAGGCATGTCTATTGCTGAGTACCAACAAAAGTTTCTAAGGCTCTCTCGTTATGCTGGAGGTATTATTAAAGTGGAAAAAGACAAGTGTAGTAAATTTGAAAATGGTTTAAATGATTCCATTAGGAAGAATGTGGCGATCTTGCAACATGAGAACTTTTGTAAGTTAGTGTCTGCTGCTTTTACTTGGGAACGACTTGATAAAGAAGAAGCTAGTCGAAATGAAAACAAATTTTGAAAGCCTAGATCAGATTTTGGAGGTCCATCCAAAAGGGGAAGGTTTGATGATTCTAAAGCTGGTAGTGTTAACAGGCCACCTCAGCAAAAGCAAAGCAGATCAGAATTTTCTACATCTAGCACCCCAAATTATGACCAAGGCAGGTCTCGTGTTCCCACTTGTCCACAATGTGGAAAAAATCATTATGGTACTTGCAGGAGAGCTTCTGGTTCATGTTTCAATTGTGGGAGCTTTTATCATAAAGTGAAGGATTGTCTTAATCCTAATAATTCTCTTTCCTTGAGAACTAAAAGCTCAGTTCATAAGCCTTCAATTAATCCTCCTCGAACTAATGAAGATGCAAGACCTAAAAATGCACAAGCAGCAGGTGCAAGTGGAGCGAATAAAGCTAGTGGACCAAGGGCTACTGCACGCGCTTATGCTATAAGGCAGAGGGAGGATCAAGATGG
Organism: Solanum pinnatisectum; assembly: GCA_035578085.1. Classification (NCBI taxonomy): domain Eukaryota; kingdom Viridiplantae; phylum Streptophyta; class Magnoliopsida; order Solanales; family Solanaceae; genus Solanum; species Solanum pinnatisectum. The sequence continues at coordinate 15,177,660 of CM069085.1, read as the reverse complement.
AAAAGACGTGGTTGTCGGTAAATTTCACCTATTTGGCTTATGTGTGTTTACATTGTTTGATCCTGGTTCTACACATTCCTATCTTTTTTCATCACTTGATCTTCCTGAAAACGTGAAATCTGTGAGACTTAATTTTGATGTGATGGTTGAAAGTCCTTTGGGTTATCAAGTTGTGTGTAATCGAGTTTATCAAGATTGACCCTTCATTATTCAAAATCTAGTCTTCCCTGCTGATCTGATGGAAATGCCCTTCAAGGATTTTGATGTTATTATCGGGATAGATTGGCTTTATAAATATCATGCAGTGGTAGATTGTAGGTCTAAGCATGTGACTTTTAAAGATCCTACATTTTCACACATCATCGTACAAGGTGAAAGATCATTGACATCTAGTATTATTTCTACGGCCTTGGCAAGAAAGTTGATGTGCCAAGGTTGTGGGCCGTACCTTGCTCACATAGTTGATACACGGTTGGAGGGTCCTGGTATCAAGGACATACCTGTTGTGCGTGATTTCCCAAAAGTCTTCCCAGAAAACTTTCAGGGATTGCCCCCATAAAAAGAGGTTGAATTTCCTATTGAGCTTATTCCTGGATCTACCCCTATTTCTATCACTCCTTATAGAATGGCTTTGGCAGAATTAAGAGAATTGAAATCTCAATTGCAAGAACTTCTTGAGAAGGGTTTTATTCTACCTAGTGTTTCTCCTTGGGGAGCCCCTATTTTACTTGTAAAGAAGAAAGATGGCACTCTCAGGCTTTGTATTGACTATAGACAATTGAACAGAATCACAATCAAGAATAGATATCCACTACCAAGGATCGATGATTTATTTGACAAACTGAAGGGTGCTAAAGTATTCTCGAAGATTGGTTTAAGGTCTGGATATCACCAACTGCGTGTTAGAGAGAATGATATTCCTAAAACTGCTTTTAGAACTTGGTATGGTCATTATGAATTTTTGGTGATGCCATTCGGGTTGACAAATGCTCCTGTGGTATTCATGGATCTAATGAATCGAGTATTCAAGTCTTATCTTGATCAGTTTGTGGTTGTTTTTATAGATGATATTTTAATATTTTCCAGACGTAGTGAAGATCATGATAAACACCTCCTGATTATTTTGAAAATTTTGAAAGAGAGGGAACTTTATGCAAAACTTTCCATGTGTGAATTTTGGCTTGATGAAGTGAAGTTTTTGGGACATGTTGTATTGGCCGAAGGCGTGAAGGTGGATCCTAGTAAGATACAAGCAGTTGTTGAGTGGAGACCTCCCAAAAGTCAAATAGAAGTAAGGAGTTTCTTGGGCTTAGCGGGATATTACAGAAGATTTGTGAAAGGCTTTTCTATTATCGCCTCTCTATTGACTAAACTATTGCAGAAGGAAGTGAAGTTTAATTGGAATGACAAATGCCAAGAAAGCTTTGAAACTCTCAAATCCTTGTTGACTCAAGCACCTATACTTACTTTACCAACTAAAGGAAAGGAGTATGTAGTATATAGCGATGTTTCTCACAATGGTCTCGGATGTGTTTTGATGCAAGAAGGGAAGGTTATTTCTTATACCTCTCAAAAATTAAAACCGCATGAATTGAATTATCCTACTCATGATCTTGAACTTGCCGCGATAGTATTTGCTTTAAAAATATGGCGGCATTATTTGTATGGAGAGAAATGTCATATATTCACTGATCACAAGAGCTTAAAGTACTTGGGTACTCAGAAGGAGCTAAACCTCCGACAGCGTAGATGGCTTGAACTCATTAAAGATTATGACTGCACGATTGATTATCATCCAGGTAAAGCTAATGTGGTTGCAAATGCCTTAAGTAGAAAATCCTTCGCAAGTATTTCTTTGAGTCCTTTGCCCTTGCTTCTTGAGTTAAGAGCCATGAATGTTTGTTTCACACTTGATTCAAAGGGTTCAGTTGTTGCTAATTTGCAAGTAAAGTCAATATTACTTGAATAGGTGAAAGAAGCACAAAAGTTGGATGAGAAACTTGTCAAAGTAACCTGAGAAGTTCAAAACGGGGAAAAACTTGATTTTACATTATCAGAGGGTGGTGTCTTATTTTATCAAGACAGACTTTGTGTCCCTAATGATGACAATTTGAAGAGAGAGATACTGAATGAAGCACATTCCTCATCATATGCAATGCATCCTGGGGGTACAAAGATGTACCAGACCATCAAAGCAAATTATTGGTGGAATGGTATGAAGAAAGACATTGCGGAGTTCATTTCTAAATGTTTGGCTTGTCAACAAGTAAAGGTAGAACACCAGGTCCCAGTTGGTTTGCTACAGCCCTTGTCGATGCTAGAATAGAAATGGGAGAGAATAACTATGGACTTTGTCTCTGGACTACCTCGCACTCAAAGAAATCATGATGCAATATGGATGATTGTGGATAGACTAACCAAGAGTGCACACTTCTTAGCAATCAGGATGGATTACTCACTTGAGCGTTTAGCCAAATTGTACATTAATGAGATTGTAAGACTACATGGGATCCCTATGTCTATTGTATCTGATCGAGACCCAAGTTTACATCTAGATTTTGGGGTAGTTTGCAGGAAGCTTTGGGTACTAAGCTGAAATTTAGCACTTCGTTCCATCCTCAGACAGACGGCCAGTCGAAAAGGGTGATACAAGTTTTGAAAGATATGCTTCGAGCTTGCATTATGGAGTTTGAGGGTAGTTGGGACAAACACTTAGCTTTGATAGAATTTGCTTATAATAATAGTTACCAATCGAGTATTGGAATGCCTCCCTATGAAGCTTTGTACGGAAGAAAATGTCAGACCCCTCTTTGGTGGAGTGAAGTTGGTGATAGAAAACTCATTGGTCCTGAAATTGTGCAACAAACAGAAGACAAGGTAAAAATTATCAAGGATCGTCTAAAGATTTCTTCAGATAGATAAAAGTCGTACGCTAATCTTAAAAGGCGTGACATTGAATATCAAGTGGGAGATAAAGTATTTTTAAAGGCGTCTCCATGGAAAAAGATTATGAGATTTGGCAGAAAAGGAAAACTTACGATTTATTGGACCGTATGAGATACTTGAAAGGGTTGGACCGGTTGCATATAAATTGGCTTTGCCACCTGAGTTAGACAAGATCCACAATGTCTTCCATCTTTCTATGCTCAGAAGATACCGTTCTAATCCATCTCATGTTCTTCCAGTTGAATCTATTGAGGTTAATCCTGACTTGACGTATAATGAAGAACCTATTTTAATTCAAGCTCGGGCAGTGAAGTAACTTAGAAACAAGAAAATCCACTTAGTAAAGGTACTTTGGAGGAACCATTCGGGAAAAGAAGCTACCTGGGAGAGAGAAGAAGACATGAGGACCCAGTATCCGCACTTGTTTCGGGACTAATGTAAGGTAAATTTCGAGACAAAATTTTTTAAGGAGGAGAGAGTTGTAACACCCCTATATGCTAACAAGAGTTGCATGTCGATTTACCGTTGCTTAGTTACTACAATATGTTTTAATCTCTTGTTGGGAACTTGAAATGTTGTGATAAGTGCTAGTTTGCTTAGTATAAATTTGATCGTAATTTAAGGGATTTTATCGGGGTATTTCCGTACTAATCTAATTAGAATTATGTATACTTTTAAAAGGAGGTGAAGGATATATAGATATAGGTGTGTATGATGCATTTTGGGCAGCCCACAACACTATTTGGGCAGCTTGAAGGACAGCTGTCCAAGTGATAAATATCACTTTGTGTGGCAATATATTTTAACACTTCTCTAGTGAATTTCGTGGCTCTTGAAGACTTGGAACCTTAGAACCTAAATTAACCTTTTGTTCATCAAAATCACAAGGGAAAAAGCTTGGTCTTTTGGCTGGAATTGGAGACACACACTGTTTTGTTGGTAAGTGCTGAAATCTGTTCCGGAGCTGGGTGGTGTTTGGTAATTTATGCATATCTCGTTCTCTAGAACTCCGTTTTGGGTGAATAAATATGATTTGGAAAGCTAATTCATATACCTACAACTCTTATGTTTATATAAAACTATAATTTAGCTGTTATGGATTCGAAATATGGGACGCAACACAGGACAAGTTCTGTCCAGATTTCTCTGTTTTTGTAGCTGAGTAGCGTGTATTACGTTGAGAATATCGCATTCTCTAGAACTCTATTTTGGGTGAATAAATATGATTTGGAAAGATAATTCATATATCTACAACTCTTATGTTTATGTAAAAGTCTAATTTAGCTGTTATGGATTTGAAATATGGGACGCAACACAGGACAAGTTAGATTTCGGATTTAGAAATCCGGTATGAACAACTGTTAGTGTATCGATGATATCTTTTTGTAAAAATGTATTTTTTGGTGATTATTGTTGCGTTGCAATCTGATGAGATGTATCTACATCTTTCATGAAGGTTACAAAGTCTAGTTTCGCTGTTTTTCTGTTCAAATCTAAGTTACAACATGGGGTACTAGACTGGCTAGAATCACTGTTTTGGGAACATAGTTGTATCTATGCAAGCTGAGCTTACTTGTGATGATAATCCTGTTTTATTTCGATATTATTGAGATATTAGGAATTAAAGAAGTTATTTAATTGCATTTTTAAGGTTGTATATACTTGTGAACAAGTTGAGGACCTTGATACGTTGGGTGGTCTATGGTTTGAACTCGCAGAATTTTGTTGGACTGTTGCTACACTAAAGTATTGAGGTTTGTGTATAAACTTGTACTTGCAGTCTTTTAACTACTAGTATAGCTGAAAATTGATCTTGATACCTTGGTTACCTCTTGTCGCTTCGCATTGTCGTGTTGGTATAATGCTTGTGTAACTCGCCCACTTGTACGGATTGTTTGATCACTTGGCACTCTTGTTGGGACCTTGTCCTTCTTGTGGCTGTGACTCTGTCACTATTGGCATGCCTCTTGATTCGGATCATTTGCCATCTTGACTTTGGATTTTTAGTCCGCCTTAAGAATGGAAGTTGTCCATTTTAAGTACGAACTAGGAAGCCATTTTTAATATGGTTCTTGGTTCTCTTGATTATTGGGTTGTGACCTTCTTGATTCAGGGTGTTGGCCCTTCTTGATACTTGCTTGTGCCGGGTGTGACGACATGAGGTATATATTGGGCGATCCTTGTTATTGAATCTTTTTTAAGATGGTGCTATGAGCGTTCTTGACATTTGTATCTTTGAATATCGAACTTGATACTCGTTATATATTGTTACTTGATTTATTTATTATGTTCAAGTATGTTGCTCATTGACTTGAAAAAGGGTAGCTTGGTGCATTTTGAGGACTCCGAACCAATAGTTTTTACACCACTAAGCTATATGCTTAGCGATAGTTGTTTCTATCGTAGGGGCTGATCGAGAGGAGGCATGAAGCTGGCTATTGGAGATGGAAATTTTGAGAACTTTAAAGAATATCACATTTGCATATAGGCATCTATATATTGTATAAACTTTGGGACTTATACATGACCTATGTGTTGTATATTTGCATGAAATTTTGAGGACTAATCGGATCATGTCACAATGGTTTGTAATATAAGTATGGCTACTTGTTTAATTTATTTGGGGTGTGTAAACCCAAGTTTGTAATATGTTACATTTCCTACTTGTTGGGAATGATCGTATGAAGCATGAACCCAACTAGTTTGGGTACTCGAAAGTTGATAATATTTTTTATAATCACTATTTACTTGCACGAGGACAATATATGCATAAAAATATCTCATGATTTATTTGCATATGGTAATTGGAAAGGGTCGTTACAACTTATGCTTCCTAACATTCAAGATTTATGTTTTAGCTTGATCATTGCATGCTCATGAAAATGTCCCTTTTTAACATGAACTATATGTTTTTATGCACTTGGTACATATTTTGTACTAATGCATACTCTTTCCTACATTTCCCCAAATGTAGGGTCCGACAGTCAAGGTTTCCAGTTTCGTGGCTAGAGGTTGCTCTTAGAGATTTCGAGCTTTGGTGAGTCTTCATGCTTCGAGGATCGGACTTTCTTTGTTTTCAGTCTTTCCTTATTTTCAGTTTTGGATATGATGTATGGGCTAGGCCTAATTTCATTCTTATGTACTAGATGGCTATTGAGATGATATTTAGATTTCCGCTTTGGGTCCTATACGTCATGTTACGCCAAGGGGCCACCTTGGGTCATGACAGTTATAATAAATTAACTCGTAAGAATAAATAAAAAAAAATATATGTAATTGATCAATGATAATGAAGAAATTAAGAAGAAAATTTGAAGAAATTAAGAAGAAAATTTGAAGAAATTAAGAAGAAAATTTATTTTGAGCTCCGACGCGATTGGTTGCTAATGTCACAAAAAAATGAACATGAACTCTGAGACTGTTAAAGCTTAACAACTTCACGTATACAAAATTTTTAGTACAATGCTTATGAATGAATAGAATTTATAAATTTTCCTTCATGAAGAAGGCAAGTCTCTATTTATAGCAAAATATTAATGGATAAAATCCAAAAATCATACCCTCACAAAGTCTACTAATTTGTCATTATTATCATTAAGTAACAATTGATGAGGATATTGAAATCTTGTGCAAGGACTAGATCCTGAAATACTTCTAGATTGACTTAAATCTTGTATCCGATACCACGTCTCTAAACTTAGACGAGATCTTGTCATAATCAATCATCGACAACAACATGTAGAATCTTCTGCGAATGAAGTCGCTTTCCACCGCCTTTTTAATGCAACTTTTGCTAACTGATGCTCAAATTGAACTATTTTTCATGTATCATCTTTTGATTTATTCATTCTTTAAGTTCAAATTTTAAAATACAATAGTTTCATTTTTTGAGTACTTATCGAGTTGTGATCAAAAAATGGTAAGGTCTAAATTCTGGACAAGATATTATTAAACAAGAAAAAAAATCTGACATTTCTTGAAGTGATGCATATCCTTTCGCTTTAATGTTATGGACGCGTGACTTTTTGTGATTGGTCCTTAACTGCGGACGACTACCAATGTAACAATGATTTCTCCTTTTTCAAAACCTATTTAATTTTTTTTCTTCACTTATCTTACTCATATTTCTTTTTCAAATTGTTTGTCCTTTCTGTAAAACTTTTTTATTCGCAACAGATATTTACAAGAAAACACTATTTTATTATTTTTAACTCACCTATATATTTAATTTACCATGTGAATAATCTTTCATCAAGTTTAAATGTGGTATCTATCGATCATAAAAGGTTCATCGCCTATATCTATTAACGATAAATTTATGCTCTAAAAGATCCATCCAAGTTCAGAAAGAAATCAAACAAGAAGGAAAATATCAATGATCTCATAGTCAAATTGATTTTGTCAAACAAATATGGTTTCGACAAAGATTATTAGTTTTAAAGTACTTTGAAAAAATAACTTAGTGATCGTGACAGACTAGTCAATACTCTTCTATGATCCAATTTGTTCATATTTCCACTGTCAGGGATGATTGCAAGTGAAAGAAACTTGTTCAAATTTACAGTATTGATAAAATTGAGAAAATGACTTCTGAGAAAATGACTTTTGAGAAAATGAACCACATATGCGTTTATGCATACCCTTTCAGTCGTAGATTTAAATAGTCATTGATTTGATCATGCTCGAATTTTTTCAATGTTATAAAATTATTCTTGTCCAGATTGATCTATTAATGTGGAGGGCGATTGGATTCCTTCGACATTTAACTAAGAAAGCAAAGGTGAATTTAATTATTGCTTATTCGATTGTGTTATACTCTCCAAGATTCTTTTAAAGTGAAGTCGTCAACTTAATCTATCGAGGGGCAAAAGTCACTATCTCCAGTCTAGACGATGATCACGATCATGAATAAATAAAAAGGCTCGTAAGCGTTCCTATTTCTAACATCACTCCTAAAATCAACAAGTCTATTTTAAAAAACATGAAATTTCACACGCAAGTTATTATCGAAAATAATTTTTCATTTTTTTAAGTACTCATTCGATCAATTTTTTTTCTTTTCAATTATTCACCAGACCCCTCTTATGATCTCAGATTTATCAGCTTAAGTTCAAGTGATTAAATGTTTCAAAGGCAGAACAATAAATTTGAAAAGGATTTTTCAAGAATAAGTTAGAGATTGAAGATAAGAAAATGCACTTAAAGCAATAAAATACATTATAGATAAATATGAATTTTTTTCATAGCTAAACACTTTAGTTAATATGTTTTTTACGTAGCATTTGTAGCAAGATGTAGTGTGGCTAAAAGTAAGCTACAAACTTTACATGATTTATGGATAAAAATTTACACTTGCAGCTATATTTTTTAAAAAAAAAAACTGTAACTAGAACAAAAGCAAGTTCCTGCCACAAAAAATATACTTATAGATTATAACGAGTTATTTTATTCTTGTGATACGATAAATAAAATTTGTAGCTATCTTTTTATAGTAGTCATAAAGTATTTATTATATTGTTACAAAAGATTCAATTTATTTGCCACATAATTAAAAATGGTATGGCTAATTACATAACTTATCTCGTGACAACCGTACTCATATTTAGGTATGAATTAAAAAAACTCAGACCTATAACATAAAGTATTTGTCAGAAATATTTTTGTATTGTAGCTAAGAATTCATATCATAGCCAAGAAATATATAATACTAATGCTTAAAAAAATTATTTGCTACAAAAGTAAAATGTTTAGCTATGTTCTTTCTACGTGGCAATTATAGAAGTATATGTATAACTATAAATTTAAATTTTCATATCTAAAATTTCACACTTCATATGAGATATAAACTGTAGCTACAAAGTTCTTATTTCTATGAAGATATGTATACATATTATCATTTGTGTGTCAATTATGTATTTTTGCAACAAATTTCTAAAAAATTATAGCTACAAATTTCTTATAATGTAGCTAAAATTTGACATGAAATTGATGAAAAATTGTATGAATATCTTGAATTGTGTAATAAATACAATACATTAAAAAATACTTACTAAAAATTTAACAATGTCATCTAAAATAATGAAACATCTGCAACACCTCAGACTTTAGAATAGTTAAAATGACCTAACGAGCAAGTCCACAAGCCTATAACAAGTCAAGGACCTTTCACGAGGCCCTAAACGGTCCATTTAGGACACCACTGATTGTTTAAGGCAACAGGCATTCTTTTGTTGGGCTAGACTGTTTCTGTATGTAGTGGTTTGTGGAGTAGGTATGGATTTTTGTATTTTTGGTGCGATATATGGTTTATAATAGTTTGGGGGTGTGGAAAGTGGAGAGTGAAATATCAAAGTGGGAGTTGAGGGATGATCGTCCCTTACTCCTTAATCTTATTTATAAGCAAATTTACATAACCTTTACTATTCATGAATGACTTCTACTATTCATGAACAGTAACTGACTCTTACTATTTATACAGTAACTTGACCTTTACTATTTACATAATTGACATTTTACTATTTATGAATAGTTTTCTTGTCTTTTACTATTCATTAATAGTATCCTGTCTGACGATGACTCCAAATAAAAACAAACAACTTTACTTTTCTTTTACAAAAAATAAAACTTTTCACAAAAGTAAGATTCCTACTTTTGACTAATATACATAGGTGTCTTCTTCATATCTTCTTTGTTGTCGGCTGTCTTTATCAGGCTGCCGGATAGATTATTCCAGTTGTACGGTTGGAACGTTATTATCTTCTCCTTGGCATTTTGAACATATATGCTCTGAATATTTATCACGATAGTTGTACGATTCAGTTAATAGTGCTGGTGAAATAAAGTTCTTTCTGATAGCTCTTGTTGTTGGTATATTTTCTGGTTTAAGAAGACTTAATATCCATTGTCGTATTTCTTCAATATCTCCTTCTCTAGTTTCTCTACAATTAGAGTATATCATAGTATTGTCTCTACATATACACTACTAGAATTTTGGTCTACAACAACAGTTTCATATGCGTTGCAATAGGACCTAAAACAGTTGCCATATCGCTACAGCAACCGTTTTGCAACCGTCTCATCTGCTCGCGTTACTATAGCTCAATTGTAACAGTTAATTGTCACGGTTCCTGAAAGCGTTGCTATAGGAAACTCTATTGCAACGGTTTCCCGTCCATCTATAGGCACTATAGTATTACAGCAATTGTAACGGTTTACAACTGTTGCATTAGATGATGTGGTAACTGTTAGCAACAGTTGCGATAGAGTATGTTGCAATAGATTGTTCTTATGGCAACACTTTTTTAAATATTATGGCAACAATTTTAATTGATATTGCAACATTTTTATTTTCTATTGCAACCAATCTATATGAATCTACAATTTTTCCCAACATGTTGCAATAGTTCAGGTTTCTTGAGCATTATATATATATATATATATATCAACAACAATTTATAAAAAATTCTCTAAATCAAATCACGTAAGAAAACGACTAATTATATATAGCCGATTCACATATATATAGTTCGAAATATCCTAGTCATCACAATATCCATAAAGGTAATATATATATATATATATATATACACCAAAACACTTGTTTTCAATAGTTTGCACAAGTTCCATACTAATTGAAATTAAAACAAAATATTGTAGCTCAACAAAAGTTTCAAAATGTCAAGAAGCAAAAGAGTCGAGCTAATTAAAGCAATAGGTTTCTACATCTTTCAATCAATTAGATAAAGTAATAAGGTCTTCATCACTGCTTTCATCATCCCCTTGGTTATCTTCTCCACCTATAAAAGACCAAAAAAATAAAAGTTTATCGAGAGCAAATGTTGAAGAAAGATAGTTCAGATTTACATAATTAAATCATTTGTCTCGGTCTACTGATCCACATCTGTGTAAGTGAAATAATCTAACATTTCATTTTCTCAATCAACTGTGCATAAAGAAAAAAGGTAACTAGTATTATGCATTTCTGTAATAGTTAATCGAAACAGTAACAACTGCAAATGGAATTTTACATTTCTGCATCTATTAACTACAACACACTATTACATGAAAAACAGAATGAATAGCAAAACAAAAATGAGATTCAAGTAAATAACAGAGCTAGTAGTTAATAACAAAAAAAGTTCCATGTCACTGCTACTAATCAGGGGTCAAAAACAAAATTGAACTTCATGAGAAAAGGATTCAGCTACATAAATTCTTGAGAAAAGGATTCAGCTACATAAATTTGAAACAAAAAACAACATATCAGTTCAATCATGTTCAAGGCTTATTAATCTGTCAAATCCTTTAGGTTGGTGGAGAAACAATCAAACAATTTTTGATAGTGAGATGCTTCAATTGCAAACAATTGAATACCGATGAAGATAATTTGGTATTATACGTACAGATGTTCAAGAACAAGGTGTTGAATGCCATTCCTTGAGAGGAAAAATATCAAGTTGTCAATCACTGGGGCAAGGTTTCAGACCATAATGAATAGAGAGGGTAAACTTAGTAATTGGTCTTGATAGATAATGTTGGTAAACTGAAAAAAAAATGACACTCAAATATAGCAACACTAGCAGTGTACCAAATCAGTATACCACAATATCTCAAAAAAACAATTTTCAAGGGAAGGAATTTTAACAACAAAACAGGAAGGGACAGAACCTTCAGACTTTATTCAAACCCTTCTAATTCACCATAACTAGTCAAATTCAAGCCATGGAAGTTATAAATCAAATGCACACACCAAGCACACAAGTTGTAAGTATCCAAAACTTCATCCACACTCCACTACATATAGGCAAGGACAATCCATTTGGCCAAGCCAAAGTCGCAGAATGGTGAAAACTCAAATACATGGTTTTTCAGATCGCAAGTCCAAATGAGGATGATCCTTAATTTAAACTAACAACAAGTTACTAATCTTCGCATAAGGACCAACAGCAGCGTAGATACACACACAAATTATCTATAAACTAGAACTTACAACAACGTTCAATGGTTGTCGACAATAGGCCACTTTAGTGCTAAATATTTATCATTTCCAACCATCCAACAATTTCACTAACAATAAGAGCCACAATAATTTTACAATTAAAGATGGCACACTAATGAGAGAACAATGATTCAAAGACTAATGTTTTCACAACCAAAACATTTGGAAAAGGAAAAGAAGAGTCCAGGGTTCTGATTCTCAAAACAGGTCTGATCGAGATAAATCTATACACAAAAAGTGAGTAGAAAACTCAACATTCAACCGAACAGCTATAATTAAAGATGGATGAAAGAATTAAGTGAAGAATAAACGACATACCTTGATGGTTTTGCTAGAAGATGGACGATTCAACGGTTGCATAGCTTCGTGGTGATCGAGCACAAACTGATGCTAACTTGGCAGCATTCAATTGAAGTCCAGGGTACATAAGATTAAGTCGTCCAATAATATCATCTGTAACTTCTTGGTGTATGGTCACTTTTTGTTGTTCTAATTTTTCCGCCATCCTTTGATGCATCCTCTCTTCCAATTCCTCAATTTTTTTTTCCATCCTCTCATCATTAGCACTTAAATAAGGTTCAGAAAGCGCTTTTCTTTTCAAAGTACTTTTGGTAACTCCTCGTCCATACAATCTCAGGGACCCTGGGTGTTCAGGTCCCATGACTATTGTAAAAGTATCAAATGATTTATTGTCGTCTTCATTCTGTCGACTTTGCATTTTCTCCATTTCAGCCTACAAATCAAATTCAAATAAATAAAATCAAGTATTTAAGACAAATAAAGGACCTTAACAACATTATAACCAAATAAAAGTCGTACAATTTTACTAATTGTATCTTCGTTGGAGTCCTTGTATACTCGACCAGGTTTTCTTGATCTTGTAGCCACAAAGAGTTCTTTAGCTGACAGCTCATCAGGGCTTTCCTTCTCTTTTTCCTAATTACATAAAGTTGGTATTAAAGATCTTTTATGACAACAAATTCATATTTAATGATTAATAGGAGAACATACCAAATTATTGCGTATCACAGCAAAACTTATTTTACCAGCAGTATGTGGATTCATCCATTTTTTTTTATTTTTGGTATTTCTTTCACTCATTTCCTGTAAATAAACGAGTCAGTAAATTCTACGTAAATTAAAAATGAATCAAAAACAGAAAAATGAATCAATCATAACATAAAATATAAATCTAACCTTGAAATTTTCAGAGTCCCAATATTTGAGAAGATCCTTAAAATCAGATTCTGAAACATCTTTGGGCTTATTTGCCATTCGAAGATCATCATTATCATATGATTTATAATGTTTCTCATACAAGTCATTCTTATACTTTCTCCGAGCATTTTTAATTCCATCCAAAACCCATTTTTTTGCACTATCGGGAATATCATATTTCTCCTACAATTTGTTCTTTATATTAGTAAAAAGTATGAAAAGTTTATAACTGAAATTAGAAATGCAGGAACTCAAACCTGGGTATAATCCCACAAATCTTTTTTTGTGTCCATATTCTTCCAATTATGAATATTAAGAGGACAAAGCATCGCATTCCTTGCCAAGGTTCCAAGAAAACTCCCCAACTCTGTTACAACGGCATTAGTAGGACCAATGGGTTGATTGTACCTATTCAATACGACCAACTTACGCTCTTGCCGCCCATGTACACTTTGCATTACTCTTTTTTTTAGTCACAGGGCCTACAATAATATGAAGCAAAGTTAAACAATATATCAACAATGTTAACTAATTTTACAATTCCAATACATTAAAATATTTAGAAGTGAATTTATATGTTTTTACCTAGTTCTCCTGATAGGTCATTTTCTTCCGAATTCTGTTTCTCTTGTTGCACTTGGTCTTGTATATCGTGTGCCTCTACAGTAGGAGATTCTCTTGGCACATGTTGCAATTGTTTCTCTGAAAATTGTGCTACTACAGTGGGAGAATTCATAGGTGCTTGTTGCACTTGTTCCTGCACAACTTGTGCTTTTAAAGTGGAAAAACTCGGAGGCACATGTTGCTGTGATTTCTGCATAGATCTTGTTTTTAGAGTGGAACAAGTCTGACGCATTTGATCCTTTTTAGACTGTGCTTTCAAAATACAAGAATTCTGAGGCATTTGTCGCAATTCTTCTTGTAAAGTTTGTGCTACAAGAGTAGAGGAATTTCGCAGAAGAATAGATTGAACATTCTCTTTTGATCTCAGCGAAGAAACCCTTTTGTAAGCCATAGATGTAAGTGTTCCAGCTTGCACATATTGTTTTCCTTTTCCTTTGTTGTTTTGTTTTGAAGTCTCCTCCTTTCTCATGATTATCGAATCTGTCAAAACGAAATATATGAATAAGAATCAAATATTTTTAAACACAATATAAGGTACATGTATTTCTAAGAAACAAATTAGAAAATAATTTTAAGAAAAATAATAAAAGAAACATGTATTTCTAAGGAAAGGACATTTATCACTCACTCAAAATAAAATAAAACGATGATAAATATATATTTACAAGTCATTCAGAAATTATTTATTTAATCATCCGCATCCATCCAATCCCAATCAGTATCATCAAAGTCATCCTCCTCTTCCGACGTTCCCATAGTTGTATCCTCTGAAAATTGAGCATCAGATGGCATATCAACAACATCAACAGGAATATCTTCTCTTGACCATCTCATGTCAACATTGGATAATCTATCTGAGGTACCAATGTCTTCACTTAGCTCTCTCCAAAATGTATCTCCAATATTAGGACAATTTTCTTCCTCCAAGTCATACAAATCAACAGGCACTTTATTCCTTGCATAATAAACATCCTTCTCGATTGGATCCGCCACATAAAATACTTGATGCACTTGAGACGCCAACACAAAAGGGTCATTCGTACTTCTTGATTTGTTGAAGTACACACGAGTTAACCCATATTCATCTATTTCATTATGAAACCAATCACATCTAAATAGTACAACACTAAAACAATTGTAATAATCAACCTCAATGATATCTTGAATAGCCCCATAATATATAACCTCTCCATCAATGGGATTTTGATCTCGAGCACTAGCAAAACTATCAGTTGTAGCTGATAAAGTCACTCCACTATTTTGAGACTTGCGTGAGTAATCACGTTTTAATGTATGAAATCGGTATCCATTAATGAAATATGTAGTATATCTTTTGGTTGCCACCCTATTCGGCCCTTTTGCTAGCCATCTTAACTGATTAGGCACTTCAACATTTTTAACTTTCTCTTTAAACCAGTTGCCAAATTCTTGACTATGACTCTTTGCTCTTGTCCATGCATTTGATCTAATATTACTATCAATCAACATCTTATGCTCCCTGCAAGTATGAATAATTCAAGTTTGATTATTAGGCATTTATAATTGAAGTTTTAAGTGTGTTATAATAATTGAACAGATGAAGTTTAAATTATATACAATTACTATGTTTTTATCTTACTTGATAAAATCTTCCACTTGTTCATCACCAGTATTGAAGAGAACATATCGATGTACTTCACTAGATAACTCTAGATCCATGGTAAAAGTCTTTCCTTTTTTCTTCTTCCCATTTCCAACTGGATGCCCAAGCTTAGGATACAAAAGGGACAAATCATCTCCCTCTTTTTCAACATCCTCATCATCCTCGGTACCTCTTTGAATGGTGTCTTCACTCCATAATGTAGGTATCTAGAACCAAAGATCAAGAACTCTTCAACATCAAACCCCTCTGCTATACAACCTTCTGGATAACGTCGATTACGAACAAGACCCTTGAACTTGCACATTTTTCTTTCAGTGGAATACATCCATCGAAGATGATTTGGACCACCCAATCTAATTTCATCAACCAAATGGATAGGCAAATGTTCCATTATATCAAAAAAAGATGGTGGAAAAATCTTTTCAAGCTCACATACAATTTCTTTGATTTCAATCTGCATTGGCTCAAGATCTGCTCGCCTTATAACCTTACTGCATATAGCTTTAAAGAAGTTCCCCAACCTAATCAAGGCTAATGAAACATTCTTCGGCAATTATTTTCGAACCGCAATTTGGAGCAAGTAATGCATTATAAAATGAGCATCATGGCTTTTGTACCCTGATATTTTCATCTCATCCACGTCCACACGATCTGATATGTTTGAAGCAAATCCTTTTGGTAATTTTGCATTTTTTAAGACAGTGCAAAATAAGCGTTTTTCTTCTGGTTTCATGGTAAAACAAGATTTAGCTAAATAAGCTTTCCCATTTGTATTATCTTTCCTTGGATGAAGCTCCTTTCGTATCCCCATTTCTTGCAAGTCATAGCGAGAATTAATGTGATCTTTTGACTTTCCTGGGATATCTAATAAAGTCCCAAGCAAACTATCACATATATTTTTCTCAATATGCATCACATCAAGATTGTGCCTCAACTTATTATGTTTCCAATATGGTAATTCAAAAAAGATGGATCTTTTCTTCCATGGACCCTCATTATTTCGACGTCTTTTCTTGTTGCCCTTCCCAAAAACATTATTGAAATCATGTAACTTTTCAAGCACTTCTATGCCCGACAAGGATGTAGGTGCAGGTCTATGATCCTCTTCTCCATTAAAAGATTTTTTGTCTCTTCTAAATGGATGATCAGGAGGCAAAAATGCCCGATGACCTAAGTAACACATTTTATGACTATGTTTGAGATATTGAGAGCATGTGTCGTAGTTACATGTGGGGCATGCTAATTTTCCCTTAGTACTCCATCCAGAAAGCATTGCTAGCGCTGGAAAATCACTAATTGTCCACATTAAAGCTGCACGCATTTGAAATGTTTGATTTGTATGAGCATCATATGTTTCTATCCCAAATTCCCATAGTTCCTTCAATTCAGCAATTAATGGTTGTAGGTACACATCTATATCCTGTCCAGGAGATGATGGCCCTGGAATGATCATCGACAACATCATATACTCTGGCTTCATGCAAATCCATGGTGATAAATTATAGTTCATCAACATAACAGGCCAGGTACTATGGGAAATGCTCATGGTTCGAAATGGATTGAAACGATCACTTGAAAGGCCCAATCGAACATTACGAGGATCTTTTGAGAAGTTTGGATGCATAGAATCAAAATCCTTCCAAGCTTCTCCATCAGCAGGATGCCTTATATTCCCATCATTAGGTCGTTCAGAATCATGCCATCTCATTGCAACAGCTGTTTCAGGACACAAAAACATTCTCTGAAGCCTAGGCTTTAAAGGAAAGTACCTTAAAATCTTTGCTGGTATTTTAGAGCTTGCATTAGTCGTGCAATCACCCTCATTTGACCATCTAGAAGACCCACACACAGAGCAATTATCTGTCCCCGCATTTTCATTCCAAAATAACATGCAATCGTTAGGGCATGCATGTATTTTGTCATAGCCGAGACCCAAATCTTTTATTATTTTTTTAGCTTTATTGAAAGACTCAGGCAATTGAGCAAAGGGAAATGCTTCTTTTAACAAGTCTAATAGATCAGTAAAAGCCACATCACTCAAGCCATGTAGGGATTTAAGCAAGTATAACCGAATGATGAAACTAAGCTATCAAGTTCTCACACTCGGATATAACTCTTTTTTCCTTCATCCACTAATTTAAAAATCTCTTTGCATCTTGAGATAGCCCTTCTCTCTCTCTTCTCCATGCCCCGTTTCACCTCTATATTTCGAAATGTATCATGAAGTAGTCCATCAATATCATCATGGTTGCGTGAAAGTGGTGTATTTCGTGAGGAAAGTCTCTCCCCGTGAAAAATCCATTTGTTGTATCCATCCATAAATCCATTTACAATCAAGTGATCCTCCACCACATTCCTATAATGCCAATAATGATTGATGCATTTTTTGCAAGGGCATAATATCTCATTTCCTTTAGAAGCTCGTTGAAATGCCTTATCAAGAAAATCATTCACTCCACTAATATATTTATCACTGCATCGTCTGAGACTCATCCAACTTCTATCTAAATTATCCATTGATATCTATGCGACACAAAAAGATAAAAAGAATCAAATTTATGATAAACTATGAAATAAAAAGACAACAATGTTTTACACATGAATAAACATATCTCAAAATGTACATGGAGAATATGTAGTTTAAAACTAATAGCAATCACAATTCAATTTACAACAAGCATTTCATAGTTTTTCATAATATATGAAACAAATATCAAAGTTCCCTTTATCATTGGAAATATATACAAAACACTGATCTACATGACCTGCCAAGAAGTTACTTTAACAAGCTTATCATGCTTTCAAATTTATGTTATTAAAGACTTATGGACATTGAAGAAATGGAAAATGGTCGCTGGATTCACATGAAGTTCGCTCATATATATTCTAACACACCAATACATCACCTTGAGGATTCAATTCTTTTCAAAAAAGTAGCCCTACTGATTTTCTTTTTGATAGGAAATCAAGGCAAAACAGTCTTTAAAAGTGATAAAATAGATTTTTAAGGCAAATAATATTGATCTAGAATTTTACGAAGTTTCAGATTTTCATGTCAAAAAGTCTAATACCAACCAGCAGTGAATTTAAGTTTTTCCATTTTCAGCTAATGTATCTCTTGTTTCCTGTTGCTCTAATGTAACTCTTCAACAATAATGAAAGTGAAATTTCTCACATCCTAGCTACTCAAGCGAGAGGTGAAATCAAGGAAGACATCATCAATGCGAAGGTAATCAAAATCGATTGAATAACTCATGGAACAACAATTCCGACATCAATAGCAAGAGAAATATTGTCTAGAGTAATCAATTTCACCATAACTACCAACAAAACTTTAAATCCACAGTAGCTAAAACTTAATGGGAAAAACCCACAATCAGAAACAAAAAAAAACATCAAATACACTAACTACACCTCAACGATTAAAGGAAAAAGAAGAGATTCAAGAAGAAAACCTCGACAGCTCAAACTTGAAGTTTCTTCAGCTATAACCCCAAAGATGTCAGAATAGAATCTTCAGCTGTTGAAGAAAAAAAAGCAAGATTTCTCAGATTTCATAAGCAAACCTTCATCCCTCCATTTCCTTTGATTTCACAACAGTTTCTAGAGAGAAATGGGTTTACGATTGAAGAAAAAAAATGGTTTAAGTTTGCCCTAAAATTACAGACAAGAAGAACTTACCATAAGATTCAAATCCCTGCAAAACTCCACAAGCTTGCCCTGAAATTGTGTTCTCCTTGTTGAAAAATATGTCCAAGAGAAGATGGTAACAGCGTATGGTCTTCTGCTTGTTGAAGAGATGAGAAATGTCTTTAGAAAATGTTTGTATCAATATTCTGATAGAAAGAAAAATAAATTAGATTTAAAAAATTGTTGGCATGGGAAATAATGTTCAATGTTGATGCAACATCTATCAACAATGTTCAATACTTTTTCCAAAAAAAAATCCCTCGATTTTTTTTTATAATAAATCAAGCGACAGTCTTCAAAAGTGATTTTTAGATTTTTTTTTTTTCTTTTAACTAATGCTACAAGCCTACAACAATCATAAAATATAAGGAAATCATGGGTCTATGTTGGTCAATTTGTAGGTTTAAGCTTAAAAATACAGAACCTGAATCAAGTGCTAGTAACATGGTGAACGCGAGGGTGGGGGGTAGGGGATGGCGATGCAGCGTAATTACTGATTATGCTATTCCAAGCTGCACACTTCAGGATGTTTAAATGACAAGTTAAATCATTTGACATTAGAAAGCCAAACACTAAGCTATAACTTTTTTGAAGTATAGATATTATTAGCTGCAATTTTGGTACTCAAATCAGTGTTTCATCTATTCCTAGTCCACAAATTATTCTTGTCCCCAGTTTTACTTCCAGTTTGCATGAAAAAGAAAAAGAATCATAGCCAATCACCTTAAAAAATACATGATTCCGTCAAAAATCCTTGATAGTTTCCATTTTTATTCATACTTCCTCTCTTTTCATTTGATTGATAAGGGAACAGATCAGTAAATGGAGAATTAAACAACTAACCTCAAAAAATGCTTTGCGCTACATCAGACTTCATCATAGACTTGTGGCAAGCACAGGACAACTATAGTTTGACTGACTTCTATCTAGCCTAGTTAAGTGTTGATCTTCCTAACAGAATATGAAAGAATCCATCAAGCTAGCCATTCCATGAACAAATTTACAACTGAGTCAACTCCAGCAAAAAAAACATGGTTTTTGTCCATTTCATTGTAAAGTTTAGCTCTAATAGGAACTGCAGCCTATATCTTTTTCTCCCTTCCTTTGTTGTCTTTGCTAACTCAATTTTATCAGCTTACGGATCAGATACACTCTCATTATATGCAAATGTGTGTATGCAAGTAAATCGATCAGAAATGAAGACAGCCATAAAGGTAATCCTCTTGAGCTAATTTCACAAACTCAACAATATCCGTGATAATACAAGAATCCAATCCACAATTATTCACCTCTAATGCACCTATGATCACATATGCACTTGAAAACCTTCAAATCTAAATATTTCTACATATCTATACCACCACAAACTTCGAGTTACTTATACAACACAGAGTACCACTAACAAAAAACCTAATTTGCAATAGAAACACAAAAAGAATCAAAAACTTATTCAACAAACTAAATACGAACCTAGAAATCCCTCAATTTCACGGTATACACGGATTCGATAGACCTAAAATAATGTCAAACAATAGCACTTTTGATAATTTCATGGAGCAAAAAGAAGAGGCACTTCAATAATTAGAAGAAATCAGTAAATGAGAAAAGAGGAAAATCAGAAGTATGATGATGATATCCAAGAAATTATCCACCCATGGAACTTTACAACAGCTTATATACATCGATAAACCAGAAAGAATCCAACTGACAAATGCGAAAAAAAATGGGGAACACTTGCAAGTTACAGCCATGGCTATAGCTCAAGCGACTATGGTAGACTCGGCCAAGGTAGAAAGTGCTGGCCGGAGTAGATGGTACAGTGCTCTGGATGGTGATGATTGGCAAAGAAGATCACTTTTCGAACTAGTAGCAAATTTTAGTTTATTCCATTTTCATGTTAATTTATCTCTTGTTTCCTGTTGCTCTAACATAAATCATCAACAATAATGAAAGTGAATTTTTGATATCCTACTCAAGTAAGAGGTGAAATCAATGAAGACGTCATCAATACAAGGGTATTCAAACCCGATTGAATAACTCATGGACAAGAAATTCAACATCAATGTCAAGTTAAATATGGTCTAGAGCAGTCAATTTCACCAAAACTCCAACAAAACATTAAACCCACAATAGCTACAGCTTAATGGAAAAAAACCCACAATCAGAGAAATACATCAAATGCACTAACCACACCCAAAGATTAAAGACAAAAGAAGAGATTCAAGAAGAAAACCTCAAAAGCTCAAACTTGTAGTTTCTTCAGCTATAACCTCAAAGATTGAAGAAGAGAACCTCCAGCAGTTGAATAAGAAAACCTCCATTTCCTTAGATGTTACAAGAAAACCGACAACCCTCCATTTCATTAGATTTCACAAGAGGTATGAAGAGAGAAATGGGTTTAGATTCAAAGAAAAAAATGGGTCTATGTTTGCCCTAAAATGGCAGACATGAACAACTTACCATAAGATTAATATCCCTGCAAAGCTCCACAACTTCTGTGTTCCATCGATCTACTCTGTGTGTTGCTTCTGCTAAGATCCATAAATGGATGAAAAATTGGGTCAAAGAGATGAAGAGTGACACAACTTCGGTGTTCTGCTTGAAGAGAGGAGGGGAAATGAGCTTAGGAAATGTTGCCTCGTTTGTATCGATATCTGATAAAGAGAAAAGTAAATTGTATTTACAAAATTAATTAAAAATAATGTATAATGAAAAGCTTTTGGCGGGTTCAGCCAAAATAAGAGAGGGAAATTATGGAGGGATTTAATAACTGTTCCAATAGAAAAATAATCGCATTAAATGTTGCCATATATGACTTTATGGCAACGATTAACGTAACCGTTACCATATGTCGGTCTATTGCAATGGTTTTTACACAATGGCAATGGATTTATTACTTAGCCGTAGCAATAATATCCAATCCTTTTGGCAACGGCTCAAACCGTTGCAATATACCATCTATAGTAACGGTTTCTCAAACGTTGCTAAAAAATCCGTTGCCGTAGGCCTAATTTCTAGTAGTGTATAATAGCTCCATATTGTATTGTTGTTCAAATAATTGTTTGCTAGTTCCGTCAGTATTGTAGCTATTCCAATAACTCTTTTGTTTGCATAGAAATCTGGGACATCTACAATAGGTATCTCGTTTTGTTTCTCTATTTTTTCTGGTATTAGCATATCTCTCGTTAATCCTATCTTTATGACTTGTATGACAGGTTTTATCTCATCATATAATATTTCTACAGTAGCTGTATAGAATTTAATAAAAAATAGCGTTCCTTTGGTAATTCTTTTATAAGTTAGGAAAGCTTTATATAGTTCTGGTATCTTTGAGATTTCTTCTCCTGTAGCTGTGTATACGGTGCTAAGTAATCCGTAGTTATAACAAGTGGTAATCAAGTGGTAATCAAGTTTGTATTTGTGCCTGGCAAAGCAATTAGTTTATTGTATCCTTGTAGGTGTTGGGTAATATAATCTGTATTTGGTTCTTTTATATTTGTGGCTCTGGGGTTTTTATTCAAGTATGTTTGGATTTTGTAAATATTTTCTATGTAGGTACGGGTAATATGGTTATATGTATTCTTTTGTTGGGCTAGACTGTTTCTGTATGTAGTGGTTTGTGGAGTAGGTACGGATTTTTGTATTTTTGGTGCGATATATGGTTTATCAAATAGTTTATTCATATTTGTATTTATATAGCTTTTTTCTTTCCCGATGTACTGCAAATTGTATTTACACAAACGCGTTATGGGTTTTATGGAGTTTCCCAACGCCTCCTTCTAGGTCCGGAATTTTATCGTCTTCCGATCGACGTAGCTCGCATGTTTAGCGTCATGTCACGATCGCTAGCTTGCTTTTTTAGCTTCTGTATCTCACCATCCATACTATCCACTTTTGTACAAAGTGTAGTTAGGAGGTTGAGTATTTGTTCCATTGTATTTGTTTTTTCAGTATCTTTTCCTTGAGAGGTGATTTGCAATCACATTCTTGTCATATTTTATAATTTCAATTCAAAAAGAACAGTTTAATATATTTACTACCACTTTCTTATTTCTTTTGTTGTAATCGAGTCTTGTACCTTTTGGTTATCCACCATTTTACTCGTATTATCCGTTTCTAACAATAAAGTTACAATATATGGCTCAAAAGCTAATAAACATTTATATAGGGCAAATAATTCTTTTCTATTTATTTCCCATTTTATTTGTGGGTCTCAGATATGATCCGGAATAATATCTACAATGATGTTCTATTTTTTCATTTATATATTTATATTTTAATACTCCTCCGTAACTATGATCACTAGAGTCTGCTTCTACTATATAAGTAAATTGTCTATTTTCATCCGAAAGTATAATTTTGGTAAATCTTTACACATGATTTTTATTTTTCTGATATGTTTTTATCTTGTTCATCAAAGTAATATTCTATATCTTTCTTTAATTTTTTCGTAATGGTTTTAAATTTTCTGCTAATTTTGGTATATATTCTCTTACTTGGTTAACTAATCCTAAAAATGATTGTAATTTTTTCTTAGTATCTAATAATTCTTCAGAATTAACTATTTTTTGTACAATATGTGTTTCCATTTTTATTCCATTTTTATCTATTTGTATTCCTAAGAATTCTATTTGATTTTTCATAATTTCAGCTTTCTTTTTTGATAAGCTAATTCCTGATATTTCTATAATATGTATAAATTTTTCTAATAATTTTAGATGTTCTTCTTTTGTTCTTGAATATAATAATATGTCGTCTATATATACTACACAATTTTCTAGTTGGTTAAAATATATATCCATAAAATGTTGATATCTACCTGGTGCATTTTTATAGCCAAATGGTAAGACATTCCATTCGTAAAATCCTTGTGGTACAGTGAATGCTGTTAAATGTTTAGATTCTTCTTCTAGTTTTAGGTGGTAAAAACCTGATAATCTCTTGCTTATTATTTGATTATTATCATGTTATAGTATTGTTATACTGAATAAATTCAAAGTAGTTTGCTATGAACGAAGGTAGGCTGAGAATAGGTAAGCCCAGACTATGCCATCCGAAACCGAAAACCGAGTTAGGCAAAAGAGAAGCCGTTTGAGGGGAAGTACGAACTTGTTGAAGGCGCTGTTAGGGTAACTGATTGAGGCCAAAAAGTCATAGTAGTGACCAAAAGAATTTGTTCAGAATAACTGTAAGATAATTTGATAATTCCAAATAATAGATAAAGAGGTTAGAAGGAATAAAAATTGTTTAGAAATCATGAAAATGATGAATACATACTTACTAGATGAAGATTATAATTATAAAATGCTTATTTTATATATTCTTAAAACACTTAATATTGACATAAAAAGAAAAATTTATGACCTTTTAATTATTGAAGAAATAACAGAATTAAACCAGCTAATGGAATTAATAGAACAAAAGTGGCATGAACTAACTATCCAAAGTACATATGAATTATATGACCTATATTCAGATCAATGATAAACTACGAATATTTAACATATTGGCTACAAACTATGAAAAATTTAGACCTACTCAATAAACTTTTAATAAATAATATTCTAACATACCAAAGAACCCAAGATATGGAATACTTAGAATATACTTCAGAAAATATAAAAGAAATACAAAATCTTATGATAAAGAAACAAGAATATTATGAAAAAATATTTTCACCAAAAAACTATGGACAAAACTTATAGAGAACAATTATTAGAAAAAATTAATGACATGAAACATGAATTACGGTTTAGACAAAATAGACTAGAAGAAAATATAAGGGCAGGAGTATGCCAAAAATCTATAAAAGCACAAAGAAAAACGATATTCCTATTAGATCTACAATTACAACACTTAGAATATAAATATCAACATAATTTATGAATAAAGAAGAATATCTCAGAGAAGAAAAAATATATAAAAGTCAAGATGGACTAGAAATAAAAATAATACATTCAAACTTAGAAAGAAGATATAAAAAAATAGGGAACCAATTATACCTAATGCCAGATAAATAATCAGCAAAATTAGAAGATAGTCTAACAACAATGGTACGATTAAATAAAGAAAATGACGAAATCGATAGGAAAAAAGAAATTGAAAAAATTAGAGAACAAGCTAAAAGAGAAATTAAACAAATAGAAGAAGTAAAATATACTAGAATTCAAGAATTACAAAAAGAATTAGAGAGACTTAAACAACTATATGAAGAAAAATTAAAAGCAAGAGAAGAATACAAGAAAAGAACTGAAGAATTAAAGTTAAACCAAGAAATAGAAAGAATGAAAACAATGTTAGAAGAAACAGAAGAATTGCCTGAATTAAAAATAGAAGAGTTAAGAATAAATGAAATAAATGAAGAAGAGAATGATAATGTTTCAGAAAATAATTATGAATCATATTCAGAAACATATACTGACCTTATAGAAAAAGATAAAAATATAGAAATAAATGTAGGAAATTTAAATGAGAAACCTAGTACTTCGAATCCTAGAACACGAATGGATATAACCCCTACATATTATACTTATGAAAAAGAAAATAGAGATAAAGCTTTATGGGATAAAAGATTGAATAAAAATTGGATACCTAGACAAACTGCAGATCAAAATAATTTTTTAGATTTAGACTATGTAGCAGATACAAATAAAACAATTCAATTATGGATAGGCTATATATCAAAGCAATTAATAGATAACAAGATATCAATAATAGATGTCCTAGGATACATAGAAAGAACACTTATAGGAACAGCAAAAATATGGTTACAAAATTTGACACCATCAAGCTTAGCAACCCTAAGAAATAATACAAAATCCAATAATGAAGTAGCAACATCAGCAATAGACATATTAAATAAATATGAAATATCAATTAGAAATGAATTTGGGAGTATGACAACAGAAATAGAAGAACAACAGAAAGATAAAATAATAAACAGAAATTTAATGAATAAATTGGCAATATGTAAAATGAGTTACATAGATTAATATACATGTGCATTTAGAGAATATTACTATAAAGGAATATATACAAATGATGAAAGTAAAGAAATAAGAAAATTATATTATACAAAATTACCAGAACCATTTAGTTCAAAAATAATAAAAGATTGGGAAGAATCAAATACAGTAGATACACTAGGACCTAGAATAAAATTCTTACAACAATGGTTTATGAAACTATGTGAGAAACATAAAGAAGAATTAAAACTAGAAAAAATATTAGTAAAAAACCTAGCATATTGTACAAGCAAGTTAGCACCTCAATTTGGATGTAAAAATCCGTATAAAAATAAGAAAAGAATAAAGAAGTATAAACGCTTCAAACTAAAATATAAGAACAAAATTCTAAGAAAAAGATATTATATAAAAAATTATAAACAAAAATGACCACATAGAATTAAGAAAAATATAACAGAATGTAAATGTTATAATTGTGGAAAACTAGGACATTTAGCTAGAGACTGTATATTGCCAAAAGATTTAAAGAAAAAACAAATAACAGAGGTAATAATAGAAAAAGATAAATATAAACAGATAGATTATTTGGATTATGAATTAGAAAAGGAAGATAGCATATACGAAATAACAGACATTGAATTAGAAGAAGAAATAGAGTCATTTTCTGATTATTATGACTGAAAATGATATAAAAATAATAAGTAAAGAAGAATATCAAGATAATGAATATACAGAACAAAAGATAATATTTGACAATAATATGTTTGAACAAATAAAAGGAAAAGAATTAGATTTAAGCATAGATAAGATATTAGAAGTACCTAGATTTAAAAACTTATTCAAATTACAACACGATGAATATTATGTAGTAAGCCAAAAAGAACATGTAATAGATTGTAAATATATTAAAGGTAAAGCTAAAATACCTATTATAAATAAAAAAAATAATTAATAAAGAAATCCACGATTTGAAATCAAAAAATTCAATAAAATATGTACATTTAGGAGCAACAGAAATATTGATAAAAGCATGTTTTAGAGAAGGAATAGATACACCTATAGAACTATATTTAGCAGATGATAGAATAATTCAACCTATAGAAAAAAGTATTATAAGTGCAGTTAGAGGAAACTTAATATATCAAAAATTTAAATTTATTATAAGTGCAAACTATTCAAAGAGTAATAGAAGACAAGAACATAGATAATTCACTAGTACTATATTGGAAAATGCAGCATAGAATTAGCACTGTGAAGTAAGATATTTACAAAGAAGATGTAAAAATTTATATGTATTAACTACAAAGCATAAAATAACAGCAAGAAATAAGATTCAAAAAATCAAAATAGAAAATCCATTTGATAAAATAATTACAGTAATAGATAATAATGATTACAGCTATAAAGAAATAGATATTGAAGAAGATTTAGAGATAGTAAAAGAAAGATTAAGTACATCTAAAAGATTAAGCTACGATACACCTTCATCATCAAGAACTAGTACATCTAGAAGATTAGATTGCGACTTAATACCTAAATTATTAGAACAAAAGAAAGATGAAATACAACCATACCAATATTATATCACAGGAATATTAGACCAAAGAAAATATTTAATAACTATAAATACAGGACAAGTAGAAAACCAAATTATAAGAGGACTAGTCAAAGAACATGAAATAATTACATGAGAAAATATAAATACAGAATTACCTAGAGCTTTGGTAAATATAGAAGAAACTACTGAACAAGAACTAATTATTGGAGGAATACCAATAAAAATTAAATTTAAAATATATCAAGAAAATAATAATATTACTTTAGGAATAAAATGGCTAGAAACAGTTAAACCATATAATATAGATGATAAACAATTAATAATACATTATGAAAACAAGAAAGTACTCATTAAACGAACGATTATATGATAAACTAACAACATCTTAAAATGCCAAAAATATACATTTTAGCAAAAATAATTATAGAAGGATACTATAACAGATATTACACACCTATGATAGACACAGGAGCAGAAGCAAATATGTGTAAACATAATTGTCTACCAGATAGTAAATGGGAAAAATTAAAAACACCATTAATAGTAATAGGATTTAATAATGAAGGAAGCATGATAACACATAAAGCTAAATATATAAAAACACAAATATGGGATAAAATAATATTAATAGAGGAAATCTATAGTTATGAATTTACAAATAAAGATATATTATTAGGAATGCCTTTTTTAGAAAAACTATACCCACATACTATAACAAAAACGCATTGGTGGTTCACTACCATATGTAATCACAAAATAGGAGCAAAAAGAGTTAATAATAAAATCAGAAAAAATACACCATGGATAAAAGGAAGTGAAAAAATTACCCAAAAATTAGAAAATATAACAACTAATGATCATAAAATAGAAATTATAATATTCACCGTAGATAAAATACAAGCAATAAATGATAAATTAAACTCATTGTATAACGAAAACCCATTACAAGGATGGGATAAACACAAAACAAAAGTAAAAATTGAACTAATAGATGAAAATAGTATAATAACACAAAAACCATTAAGATATAATTTTGACGACCAATCAGAATTTAAAATGCATATAAATGAATTATTAGAAAATAAGTATATACAAGAAAGCAATAGCAAACATAATAGTCCAGCATTTATAGTAAATAAACATAGTAAACAAAAAAGAGAAAAAAAGTAGAATGGTTATTGATTATAGGAATCTAAACGCAAAAACTAAAACATATAATTACCCTATACCTAATAAAATATTAAAAGTACGACAAATACAAGGATATAATTACTTTAGTAAATTTGATTGTAAATCAGGTTTTTACCACCTAAAACTAGAAGAAGAATCTAAACATTTAACAGCATTCACTGTACCACAAGGATTTTACGAATGGAATGTCTTACCATTTGGCTATAAAAATGCACCACGTAGATATCAACATTTTATGGATATATATTTTAACCAACTAGAAAATTGTGTAGTATATATAGACGACATATTATTATATTCAAGAACAAAAGAAGAACATCTAAAATTATTAGAAAAATTTATACATAATATAGAAATATCAGGAATTAGCTTATCAAAAAAGAAAGCTGAAATTATGAAAAATCAAATAGAATTCTTAGGAATACAAATAGATAAAAATGGAATAAAAATGGAAACACATATTGTACAAAAAATAGTTAATTCTGAAGAATTATTAGATACTAAGAAAAAATTACAATCATTTTTAGGATTAGTTAACCAAGTAAGAGAATATATACCAAAATTAGCAGAAAATTTAAAACCATTACAGAAAAAATTAAAGAAAGATATAGAATATTACTTTGATGAACAAGATAAAAAACATATCAGAAAAATAAAAATCATGTGTAAAGATTTACCAAAATTATACTTTCCAGATGAAAATAGACAATCTACTTATATAGTAGAAACAGACTCTAGTGATCATAGTTACGGAGGAGTATTAAAATATAAATATATAAATGAAATAATAGAACATCACTGTAGATATTATTCCAGATTATATACAGACCCACAAATAAAATAGGAAATAAATAGAAAAGAATTATTTGCCCTATATAAATGTTTATTAGCTTCTGAGCCATATATTGTAAGTTTATTGTTAGAACAGATAATACACAGGTAAAATGGTGGATAACCAAAAAGGTACAAGACTCAGTTACAACAAAAGAAATAAGAAGACTGGTAGTAAATATATTAAACTTTTCATTTACAATTGAAATTATAAAAACTGACAAGAATGTGATTGCAGATCACCTCTCAAGGAAAAGATACTGAAAAAACAAATACAATGGAACAAATACTCAACCTCCTAACTACACTTTGTACAAAAGTGGATAGTATGGATGGTGAGATACAGAAGCTAAAAAAGCAAGCTAGCAGTTAGCAGCATGACGCTAAACATGCGGAGCTACGTCGATCGGAAGACGATAAAATTTCAGACCTAGAAGGAGACGTTGGGAAACTCCATAAAACCCATAACGTTTGTGTAAATACAGCTGCAGGTACATCAGGTACATCAGGAAAAGAAAAAAGCTATATAAATACAAATATGAATAAACTATTTGATAAACCATATATCGCACCAAAAATACAAAAATCCGTACCTACTCCACAAACCATTACATACAGAAACAGTCTAGCCTAACAAAAGAATACATATAACCATATTACCCGTACCTACATAGAAAATATTTACAAAATCCAAACATACTTGAATAAAAACCCCAGAGCCACAAATATAAAAGAACCAAATACAGATTATATTACCCAACACCTACAAGGATACAATAAACTAATTGCTTTGCCAGGCACAAATACAAACTTGATTACCACTTGTTATAACTACGGATTACTTAGCACCGTATACACAGCTACAGGAGAAGAAATCTCAAAGATACCAGAACTATATAAAGCTTTCCTAACTTATAAAAGAATTACCAAAGGAACGCTATTTTTTATTAAATTCTATACAGCTACTGCAGAAATATTATATGACGAGATAAAACCTGTCATACAAGTCATAAAAATAGGATTAACGAGAGATATGCTAATACCAGAAAAAATAGAGAAACAAAACGAGATACCTATTGTAGATGTCCCAGATTTCTATGCAAACAAAAGAGTTATTGGAATAGCTACAATACTGACGGAACTAGCAAACAATTATTTGAACAACAATACAATATGGAGCTATTATAGTAGAGACAATACTATGATATACTCTAATTGTAGAGAAACTAGAGAAGGAGATATGGAAGAAATACGACAATGGATATTAAGTCTTCTTAAATCAGAAAATATACCAACAACAAGAGCTATCAGAAAGAACTTTATTTCGCCAGCACTATTAATTAGATACTGTACAACTATCAGCAGTAAATATTTAGAGCATATATGTTCAAAATGCCAAGGATAAGATAATAACGTTCCAACCGTACAACTGGAATAATCTATCCGGCAGCCTGATAAAAACAACCGACAACAAAGAAGATATGAAGAAGACACCTATGTCTATTAGTCAAAAGTAGGAATCTTACTTTTGTGAAAAGTTTTATTTTTTGTAAAAGAAAAGTAAAGTTGTTTGTTTTTATTTGGAGTCATCGTCAGACAGGATACTATTAATGAATAGTAAAAGACAAGAAAACTATTCATAAATAGTAAAATGTCAATTATGTAAATAGTAAAGGTCAAGTTACTGTATAAATAGTAAGAGTCAGTTACTGTTCATGAATAGTAGAAGTCATTCATGAATAGTAAAGGTTATGTAAATTTGCTTATAAATAAGATTAAGGAGTAAGGGACGATCATCCCTCAACTCCCACTTTGATATTTCATTCTCCACTTTCTGCACCCCCCATATTGGTATCAGAGCTAGATAAGAAAAAAAATCTAAATGGAGAAATCTAATAACAACCACGAACCTATGAAGGATTCAACTCCAGAAAATCTACAAACTAAGGTATTTTCATATTTCAATATGAATAACTAAACTCTCATATTCCTGATAATCTCTTGCTTATTATTTGATTATTATCATGTTATAGTAGGTCTGGAATTTTATCGTCTTTCGATCGACGTAGCTCCGCATGTTTAGCGTCATGCTGCTGACTGCTAGCTTGCTTTTTTAGCTTCTGTATCTCATCATCCATACTATCCACTTTTGTACAAAGTGTAGTTAGGAGGTTGAGTATTTGTTCCATTGTATTTGTTTTTTCAGTATCTTTTCCTTGAGAGGTGATCTGCAATCACATTCTTGTCACTTTTTATAATTTCAATTGTAAATGAAAAGTTTAATATATTTACTACCAGTCTTCTTATTTCTTTTGTTGTAACTGAGTCTTGTACCTTTTTGGTTATCCACCATTTTACCTGTGTATTATCTGTTCTAACAATAAACTTACAATATATGGCTCAAAAGCTAATAAACACTTATATAGGGCAAATAATTCTTTTCTATTTATTTCCCATTTTATTTGTGGGTCTGTATATGATCCGGAATAATATCTACAGTGATGTTCTATTTTTTCATTTATATATTTATATTTTAATACTCCTCCGTAACTATGATCACTAGAGTCTGTTTCTACTATATAAGTAAATTGTCTATTTTCATCTGGAAAGTATAATTTTGGTAAATCTTTACACATGATTTTTATTTTTCTGATATGTTTTTTATCTTGTTCATCAAAGTAATATTTTATATCTTTCTTTAATTTTTTCTGTAATGGTTTTAAATTTTCTGCTAATTTTGGTATATATTCTCTTACTTGGTTAACTAATCCTAAAAATGATTGTAATTATTTCTTAGTATCTAATAATTCTTCAGAATTAACTATTTTTTGTACAATATGTGTTTCCATTTTTATTCCATTTTTATCTATTTGTATTCCTAAGAATTCTATTTGATTTTTCATAATTTCAGCTTTCTTTTTTGATAAGCTAATTC
This sequence comes from Solanum pinnatisectum, assembly GCA_035578085.1. Taxonomy (NCBI): domain Eukaryota; kingdom Viridiplantae; phylum Streptophyta; class Magnoliopsida; order Solanales; family Solanaceae; genus Solanum; species Solanum pinnatisectum. The sequence continues at coordinate 15,145,062 of CM069085.1, read as the reverse complement.
CTGATATTTCTATAATATGTATAAATTTTTCTAATAATTTTAGATGTTCTTCTTTTGTTCTTGAATATAATAATATGTCGTCTATATATACTACACAATTTTCTAGTTAGTTAAAATATATATTCATAAAATGTTGATATCTACGTGGTGCATTTTTATAGCCAAATGGTAAGACATTCCATTCGTAAAATCCTTGTGGTACAGTGAATGCTGTTAAATGTTTAGATTCTTCTTCTAGTTTTAGGTGGTAAAAACCTGATTTACAATCAAATTTACTAAAGTAATTATATCCTTGTATTTGTCGTACTTTTAATATTTTATTAGGTATAGGGTAATTATATGTTTTAGTTTTTGCGTTTAGATTCCTATAATCAATAACCATTCTACTTTTTCCTCTTTTTTGTTCACTATGTTTATTTACTATAAATGCTGGACTATTATGTTTGCTATTGCTTTCTTGTATATACTTATTTTCTAATAATTCATTTATATGCATTTTAAATTCTGATTGGTCTTCAAAATTATATCTTAATGGTTTTTGTGTTATTATACTATTTTCATCTATTAGTTCAATTTTTACTTTTGTTTTGTGTTTATCCCATCCTTGTAATGGGTTTTCGTTATACAATGAGTTTAATTTATCATTTATTGCTTATATTTTATCTACGGTGAATATTATAATTTCTATTTTATGATCATTAGTTGTTATATTTTCTAATTTTTGGGTAATTTTTTCACTTCCTTTTATCCATGGTGTATTTTTTCTGATTTTATTATTAACTCTTTTTGCTCCTATTTTGTGATTACATATGGTAGTGAACCACCAATGCGTTTTTGTTATAGTATGTGGGTATAGTTTTTCTAAAAAAGGCATTCCTAATAATATATCTTTATTTGTAAATTCATAACTATAGATTTCCTCTATTAATATTATTTTATCCCATATTTGTGTTTTTATATTTTTAGCTTTATGTGTTATCATGCTTCCTTCATTATTAAATCCTGTTACTATTAATGGTATTTTTAATTTTTCCCATTTACTATCTAGTAGACAATTATGTTTACACTTATTTGATTCTGCTCCTGTGTCTATCATAGGTGTGTAATATCTGTTATAGTATCCTTCTATAATTATTTTTGCTAAAATGTATATTTTTGGCATTTTAAGATGTTGTTAGTTTATCATATAATCGTTCGTTTAATGAGTACTTTCTTATTTTCATAATGTATTATTAATTGTTTATCATCTATATTATATGGTTTAACTGTTTCTAGCCATTTTATTCCTAAAGTAATATTATTATTTTCTTGATATATTTTAAATTTAATTTTTATTGGTATTCCTCCAATAATTAGTTCTTGTTCAGTAGTTTCTTCTATATTTACCAAAGCTCTAGGTAATTCTGTATTTATATTTTCTCCTGTAATTATTTCATGTTCTTTGACTAGTCCTCTTATAATTTGGTTTTATACTTGTCCTGTATTTATAGTTATTAAATATTTTCTTTGGTCTAATATTCCTGTGATATAATATTGGTATGGTTGTATTTCATCTTTCTTTTGTTCTAATAATTTAGGTATTAAGTCGCAATCTAATCTTCTAGATGTACTAGTTCTTGATGATGAAGGTGTATCGTAGCTTAATCTTTTAGATGTACTTAATCTTTCTTTTACTATCGCTAAATCTTCTTCAATATCTATTTCTTTATAGCTGTAATCATTATTATCTATTACTGTAATTATTTTATCAAATGGATTTTCTATTTTGATTTTTTGAATCTTATTTCTTGCTGTTATTTTATGCTTTGTAGTTAATACATATAAATTTTTACATCTTGCTATAAATATCTTACTTCCTGGTGCTAATTCTATGCCTGCCATTTTCCAATATAGTACTAGTGATTTATCTATGTTCTTGTCTTCTATTGCTACTGAATAGTTTGCACTTATAATAAATTTAAATTTTTGATATATTAAGTTTCCTCTAACTGAACTTATAATACTTTTTTCTATAGGTTGAATTATTCTATCATCTGCTAAATATAATTTTATATGTGTATCTATTCCTTCTCTAAAACATGCTTTTATCAATATTTCTGTTGCTCCTAAATGTACATATTTTATTGAATTTTTTTATTTCAAATCGTGGATTTCTTTATTAATTATTTTTTTATTTATAATAGGTATTTTAGCTTTACCTTTAATATATTTACAATCTATTACATGTTCTTTTTGTCTTACTACATAATATTCATCGTGTTGTAATTTGAATAAGTTTTTAAATCTAGGTACTTCTAATATCCTATCTATGCTTAAATCTAATTCTTTTCCTTTTATTTGTTCAAACATATTATTGTCAAATATTATCTTTTGTTCTGTATATTCATTATCTTGATATTCTTCTTTACTTATTATTTTTATATCATTTTCAGTCATAATAATCAGAAAATGACTCTATTTCTTCTTCTAATTCAATGTCTGTTATTTCGTATATGCTATCTTCCTTTTCTAATTCATAATCCAAATAATCTATCTGTTTATATTTATCTTTTTCTATTATTACCTCTGTTATTTGTTTTTTCTTTAAATCTTTTGGCAATTTACAGTCTCTAGCTAAATGTCCTAGTTTTCCACAATTATAACATTTACATTCTGTTATGTTTTTCTTAATTCTATGTGGTCATTTTTGTTTATAATTTTTTATATAATATCTTTTTCTTGGAATTTTGTTCTTATATTTTAGTTTGAAGCGTTTATACTTCTTTATTCTTTTCTTATTTTTATACGGATTTTTACATCCAAATTGAGGTGCTAACTTGCTTGTACAATATGCTAGATTTTTTACTAATATTTTTTCTAGTTTTAATTCTTCTTTATGTTTCTCACATAGTTTCATAAACCATTGTTGTAAGAATTTTATTCTAGGTCCTAGTGTATCTACTGTATTTGATTCTTCCCAATCTTTTATTATTTTTGAACTAAATGGTTCTGGTAATTTTGTGTAATATAATTTTCTTATTTCTTTACTTTCATCATTTGTATATATTCCTTTATAGTAATATTCTCTAAATGCACATGTATATTCATCTATGTAACTCATTTTACATATTGCCAATTTATTCATTAAATTTCTGTTTATTATTTTATCTTTCTGTTGTTCTTCTATTTCTGTTGTCATACTCCCAAATTCATTTCTAATTGATATTTCATATTTATTTAATATGTCTATTGCTGATGTTGCTACTTCATTATTGGATTTTGTATTATTTCTTAGGGTTGCTAAGCTTGCTGGTGTCAAATTTTGTAACCATATTTTTGTTGTTCCTATAAGTGTTCTTTTTATGTATCCTGGGACATCTATTATTGATATCTTGTTATCTATTAATTGCTTTGATATATAGCTTATCCATAATTGAATTGTTTTATTTGTATCTGCTACACAGTCTAAATCTAAAAAATTATTTTGATCTGCAGTTTGTCTAGGTATCCAATTTTTATTCAATCTTTTATCCCATAAAGCTTTATCTCTATTTTCTTTTTCATAAGTATAATATGTAGGGGTTATATCCATTCGTGTTCTAGGATTCGAAGTACTAGGTTTCTCATTTAAATTTCCTACATTTATTTCTATATTTTTATCTTTTTCTATAAGGTCAGTATATGTTTCTGAATATGATTCATAATTATTTTCTGAAACATTATCATTCTCTTCTTCATTTATTTCATTTATTCTTAACTCTTCTATTTTTAATTCAGGCAATTCTTTTGTTTCTTCTAACATTGTTTTCATTCTTTCTATTTCTTGGTTTAACTTTAATTCTTCAGTTCTTTTCTTGTATTCTTCTCTTGCTTTTAATTTTTCTTCATATAGTTGTTTAAGTCTCTCTAATTCTTTTTGTAATTCTTGAATTCTAGTATCTTTTACTTCTTCTATTTGTTTAATTTCTCTTTTAGCTTGTTCTCTAATTTTTTCAATTTCTTTTTTCCTATCGATTTCGTCATTTTCTTTATTTAATCGTACCATTGTTGTTAGACTATCTTCTAATTTTGCTGATTCTTTATCTGGCATTAGGTATAATTGGTTCCCTATTTTTTTATATCTTCTTTCTAAGTTTGAATGTATTATTTTTATTTCTAGTCCATCTTGACTTTTATATATTTTTTCTTCTACAGCATATTCTTCTTTATTCATAAATTATGTTGATATTTATATTCTAAGTGTTGTAATTGTAGATCTAATAGGAATATCGTTTTTCTTTGTGCTTTTATAGATTTTTGGCATACTCCTGCCCTTATATTTTCTTCTAGTCTATTTTGTCTAAACCGTAATTCATGTTTCATGTCATTAATTTTTTCTAATAATTGTTCTCTATAAGTTTTGTCCATAGTTTTTTGGTGAAAATATTTTTTCATAATATTCTTGTTTCTTTATCATAAGATTTTGTATTTCTTTTATATTTTCTGAAGTATATTCTAAGTATTCCATATCTTGGGTTCTTTGGTATGTTAGAATATTATTTATTAAAAGTTTATTGAGTAGGTCTAAATTTTCCATAGTTTGTAGCCAATATGTTAAATATTCGTAGTTTATCATTGATCTGAATATAGGTCATATAATTCATATGTACTTTGGATAATTAGTTCATGCCACTTTTGTTCTATTAATTCCATTATCTGGTTTAATTCTGTTATTTCTTCAATAATTAAAAGGTCATAAATTTTTCTTTTTATGTCAATATTAAGTGTTTTAAGAATATATAAAATAAGTATTTTATAATTATAATCTTCATCTAGTAAGTATGTATTCATCATTTTCATGATTTCTAAACAATTTTTATTCCTTCTAACCTCTTTATCTATTATTTGGAATTATCAAATTATCTTAAAGTTATTCTGAACAAATTCTTTTGGTCACTACTATGACTTTTTGGCCTCAATCGCTACCTAACGCTTTCAACAAGTTCGTACTTCCCCTCAAACGGCTTCTCTTTTGCCTAACTGGGTTTCCGATTTCGGATGGCATAGTCTGGGCTTACCTATTGTCAGCCTACCTTCGTTCATAGCAAACTACTTTGAATTTATTCAGACTATGCCATTCGAAATCGAAAACCCAGTTAGGCAAAAGAGAAGCCGTTTGAGGGGAAGTACGAACTTGTTGAAGACGCTGTTAGGGTAACTGATTGAGGCCAAAAAGTCATAGTAGTGACCAAAAGAATTTGTTCAGAATAACTTTAAGATAATTTGATAATTCCAAATAATAGATAAAGAGGTTAGAAGGAATAAAAATTGTTTAGAAATCATGAAAATGATGAATACATACTTACTAGATGAAGATTATAATTATAAAATGCTTATTTTATATATTCTTAAAACACTTAATATTGACATAAAAAAAAAAAAAGGTCAAGTTACTGTATAAATAGTAAGAGTCAGTTACTGTTCATGAATAGTAGAAGTCATTCATGAATAGTAAAGGTTATGTAAATTTGCTTATAAATAAGATTAAGGAGTAAGGGACGATCATCCCTCAACCCCCCATATTTTCGCCCAGTCGTTTAGGGGCTTCCAAGAAAGCAGTCTCCTAGACGGTTCCTTAAACGGTCAATGGTGCCTTTAAAGGACCGCCCAGCATTCGTTTGCAAGTCACCATGTACACTTTAAAGCTAGGGTCATTTTAGTCTTTCCCCTATATGTTTAACACCTAAACTATGTTTTTTTAACCCCTATTTCAAGACCTATATAAGTGAATTAAGTTCTAAAACTATCCATTATAAATCATTGACCTAAATCATAATTTCGTTCCAAGTTCATCCCCAAAATTTTCTCTCTAAAGCTAAGGAAGAAGGGTTTCACTTTAAGAACTCCAATTCACCCTAGATTGTGGGAATTGATTACTAAGGTATGTTAGCCTTCACCTATGGAGTCCTTTCCTCCATAGGGTTCCTAAAATCTTCAAGTTTCACAAAGTTAGATTCTCAATTCAAAGTTGGGGTTTTATTCAATCTTCATGGGGTTCTTTTCAATTATGATTCAATTACTTGTTTCTTATTTTCTAATTCATGAATTCAAAGTATTTACATGATTTTGAGTTGAATTCATATAAACCCATGTATGATCCATGATATTTAGACTATGAACACATGATGAAGCTTATGAACTATGAAAGATGAATTTATGAACTATGAAAGATGAATTTATGAAGATATCATGCTTTTATGAAGTTGATGTAAATGATTTGAGGATGCTTTGAGAGTAAGTATCAATTGTTGTGAAAGGTTTTCTCACATACTAATAAGAACATGATTGTGAAAGGTTTTCTCACAAAAGGATTCATAAAGTTGAAAGGTTTTGTCATGTAAGTTGAATCAAGATTAAGGAGCTATTCTAAATGAACTTTAGATCGAATTTGTTGCTTAACTATGTCTTTCCATGAATGATATGATGAATATTTTAATGACTATTCCGTGGGATTTATACTTAGCACTGAGAGGATACTGAGATAAGGTCTCTCCCATTAGTAAAGATCAAGTCTCTAGTAACAATCTTCTTATCCCATAACTATGTGTCACCATAGGATTTGTCTTAGAAAGACATAGTTAGTGGATTCACCTAAGCTAATATGTATGGTCCATACCTTGGAAAGTAGGACAATCTCTTTTCAGTGTGGATAGACACCGGATTCTATGTTATAGTCTATGTCGGTTACAAGGTAAACTTCCCACAATAATGAACTAAGGTTACTTCTAAAGTATCTCACAAGTGTTTCAAAAATGTTAAGCTTGCATTGACCATGATTATGACTTATGTTTTCTAACCTTTTATCTTGTGATTTAGCTTGGTCATTGCATGCCATGTAAAGTCGTTTTAGCATGATTTCATAACGCTTATGCATTTAGATCATACTTAATACATTGCATGTACTAATACATACTTGTACCTACATTATTTCACTAATATAGGTTTTGATGTCCCTACCTCTCACACTCGTGGCTTGTTGATCTTTTGACGCTCAAGAATTGGTAAGCCCTTATGTATCGAGGATCGAGACACTTTTATTGCTTTCTTTATTTTAGTTTTTAGACTTTGTATGCGATGTATGGATTATGCCTCAATCACTTTCCTTATGATTTAATAGATGGTTAGTTGAGACTTATGTTAGACATCCACTTTGCCAAACTATTTTATGATGTAAGACTATTACTTTGCAATCTTTATTTCTATTATTTTGTATCATTTATTCTAAGTGGCTTATGTAGGACCTCTCGGGGTCCTATACTCCATGTTACGCCTAGGGTATGCTTTGAGTTGTGATAATCTTGGCATTTAGAGCACAAGGTATAGAAAGGTCCTAGGATGTCTCACAAGTCTTGTTCATGAATGTGAAACGCATCACATTTATGAATAAAAGACTATAAGATGTTTAGGAAACTCCAATTCTTTCATCATTCGAAAGTCGTACGATAAAGTGTAACTCTATATGTCTCTCCTAATCCTTATCCGTTGCTTTTCAAGATATGTCCCCTCGAAGGGAATACGTTAGAAGGAAAGTGGATGAGAAAATTGAACACGAAGCTCATCAAGTTCTGGTCGACCTTTTGGCTGAGGAAGTGACTCATGCCAAATTGGGAGCCATTTTTCAAGTATTGGCTCAAGCTATGACTACTCAAGTCAATAGGGAGGTTATGGTCCCTTTGAACCCAAATGTGGATACGATGGCAACTAGAGTGAGGGACTTCATTAGAATGAATCCCCCAGAGTTTCATGTTTCCAAGGTTGAGGAAGATTCTCAAGAGTTCATTGATGAGGTATACAATGTTTTGATGATCATGTAAGTGACGTCGGTGGAAAAGACTAAATTGGATGCTTATCAACTTAAGGGTGTTGCTCAAGTTTGGTTTGAACAATGGAAGGAAGAGAGGGCGGTTGATGCGGGTCCTCTTGATTGAGAAAAGTTTAAGGTTGCCTTTGTTGATAGGTTATTTCCCCTAGAGATGAGGGAGACAAAAGTACTTGAGTTCATTAACCTTCATCAAGCAAATATGAGTGTGAAAGAATATGTTTTGAAATTGACACAATTGTCCAAATATGCTCTTTCTATGATTGTCAACTCTAGGACAAGGATGAATAAGTTTGTTTTGGGTGTGTTTGAAATGATGGTTAAGGAATGCCGTATTTCCATGCTCATTAAGGAAATTGATATTTCTCGCCTAATGACACATGCTCAACAAATTGAAGGGAAAATTTTAAGGAAATATCTAGGGAGGCAAAGAGGGAAAAGAATAGTGATGGTGACTTTTCATATTCGAGGTCTAATGAACATGATCATTCTAGATTCCAGAAAAGGTTCTCCGATCAAGGTTCCTCTAATGCTTCGGTTCCAAAGTTCAACAAAGATACTTAGGGAGGAGAAGTTAGGAAAGCTATGCCTAGTGGTTCGGGTTCAAATGCTTCAAATCAAAATAAATTTTATGCACTTCAAACTCGACACGAGCAAGAGAGTTATCCCAATGTGGTTGCTAGTATGTTTAAAGTCTTTCATCTTGATGTTTATGCTTTACTTGACCCGATGCTACCTTGTCTTTTGTGATGCCATATATGGCTATGAGATTTGATGTTTCTCCGGATGTGTTATTAGACCATTTTTCTGTCTCTACTCCTATTGATGAATCGTTAAGAGAGTCTATTAGAAAATTTCCCGTCTCCAAACCCCATAGAGTCACTCATGTTGATCTTGTAGAGCTTGATATGTTAGATTTTAATTTTATTCTTGGTATGGATTGACTTCATTCTTGTTATGCTTATGTTGATTGTAAAACCCAAGTGGTCAAGTTTCAGTTTCCAAATGAGCCCGTCCTAGAGAGGAAAGGGGGAAATTCTATGCCTAAGGGTCAGTTTGTTTCTCGTCTTAAAGCTATAAAAATGATTTCTAAGGGTTGCATGTATCATCTTGTTCAGGTCAAAAATACAAATTTTGAAACCCCTATTATTGAGTCGGTCCCCATTGTGAATGAATTTCTGAAAGTGTTCTCAGATGATCTACCCAGTATGCCTCTCGAAGACTTTGATATTGACCTTCTCCCAGATACGCAACCTATCTCTATTCCTCCTTAGCGTATGGTCCACCAGAACTTAAGAAATTGCTATCAGAATACCAAAACAACCTACTAAATAAATATAGATGAAGGTGTGGGCCGAAGAATATCCAAGCAGCTTACCACAACTCCAAAATAATCCAAACTCGAACTCAAATCTCCAAGAAAAGCACTCGAATCTGAAATTCAGTTTGCACCACAAAAGAGTGCACCAAGTGTAGTATGAGTACGAAACCACGTGTACCTAGTATATCTCATAGACTGGCAATGAAGTAGTAGTGACAAGAGTATATAAGAAAATCATCCTTTAATTTTACAAGTTTACATTATACTTTCAGTCAAGTTTCATCAATAAGGATAATCAAATGTCACGTAATATCGAAACACCAATGAAACACATAATCAAACAAGATGAAGTATGTAATGAGATGCAATGCAATGCAACCCCATGAAATGATATGCCTCACCGTCAAGTACTCTCTCAACCGTATATACATGATACTTCTCTAAAATACATTGAGAGTTTGTGATCCATATGGGACTCACGAGGTCTATATACCAACATGAACGATCTTCATGTATCTATGCGAACGGTCTCAATGCACTATCATAATATCAACAATCCCCAGCGTAGATGATCTCTATATGCCCAACTTATAATCATATAATCAAATAAGCCCCAACACAGACGATCTCCACATGCCCAACTTATACTCACTCTCATGTCAATGCATGTGCACAATATGATATCAATAAAGGGATGATGATGCATCTCAATCCAACAAATATCAATATGACATATAATCACATCAACTACCACAAATATACAGGTTTAATAATGAAACACCACAACACAAAAGGAACCAAGTCAATAATACATCAGCTAATGTCCATATACGTAGAGATTCTCGAATTACAATCTGTCATTCTATAGTAATAAACTTCCTCTTTATAATACCGATACTCATACCAATATCTGTCACACCATTGGTATGAAACCCCCCATCTTTTGCCCTACCCGTTGTATATTTCATTTTTAATCTTTAATTAGAAAAACGTCCTTCAACGAAGTTTGAAAGTCTTAACATACCTCGAAGTCAAACACGTGCCACGAATTCCTCAAGATTTCGCCTTTACTTTTCATAAAGCTTCTGAATGTTCTCAAGCTGGAAAGTATGCATAATTTGTAAGCAAGTGGGTCAAATTATTATATGTCTATCCTAGACTCAAAAACTCACCTAAATCTATGACCAAACTACTAACATTAACCATCAAATACGTGGGTTGACTTCGATTTGTATAATTAGCCACATTTGTATAATTCACAACTAACAATTCTTCATTTGATTTGTATTTTGTATACGATAGTTTGTATTTGTATATGACTATGATTTCCTTTGGTTTTTCAGTTTAATCAACATATACATTCAATCTTTTTTTGTATAACTTTTTAAAGTTTGTATAAACGTGTAATTTTTGGATTTTGTATAATGTAATTTGTCTAATATAATTTGTATAACTGTTTAAAGTTCATATGTTTATGTTTGTATCAATTCGTTATTTCTAGTTTTATCATATTTGTATAATTCCAAACATTGTAATACTCAATTATATAAAAACACAGTTAAACAAATGTACCCACGAATTATACAAATGAGATGCAAATTATACAAATTATTGCCCTATCTTGATCGCCTCTCTCCTCCCTCTCCCATCTCGCTCGCCAAATATACAAATACATATGAATACGACTTATATATATACAATTATTTTAACTTATATACATATATAATTTGCCTCTCTCCCACTCTCTGCCCTCTCTCCCTCGCCTCTCTTCTCCCTCTCCCAATATCGCTCGCCACTCCTCTCCCTCTAACATGTAGCTACAAATTGTAATTAGAAAATGATAGTTATGGAGCGTAATTAAGCTATTTTTGAGTGGCTATATCCGAAGTTCCCCTTAAGTAAATTATTGACTTGACCCATTAACTATCACTATATTAATAATTGGGAAAAAGGACAAATATACCCCCGAATTATCATAAATGGTGCGTCAATACCCTTCGTTATACTTTCGGGTTGTGTATACCCTTACCGTCAATATTTTGGAACGTATATACCCTTAACATAAACGGAGGGACACGTGTCATGATCTTAATGGTCTATCCAAATTTGAATCCAAATTTGGATAGACCATTAAGATCATGACACGTGTCCCTCCGTTTATGTTAAGGGTATATACGTTCCAAAATATTGACGGTAAGGGTATACACAACCCGAAAGTATAACGAAGGGTATTGACGCACCATTTATGATAATTCGGGGGTATATTTGTCCTTTTTTCCTTAATAATTTGATAAATATTCGCCAACTAAATACTCGTTAGTTCAAAATTTTCCATTTAAAATTCTACGAGAAGAGTCAAAATAGTCCTAATACTCAAAACGACCTAACGGGTCGTTACCCTTTAATTTTTTGCATTCCCTCCAAATGCATTTTTAAAAAAAATTAAAATAATATTAATTCCCAACATGAGAGTTCTTTTTTTAAAAAAAAAAATCAAACCAGACACCTAGACTCGAACTCGAAACGGGGGGACACATAACTTGACGCTTGACAATTTTAGCTGCGATAATATTCATTAGTTTCCACTTGACATGAATCTTTTATTATTTAGTTAATCATTTATTGCTATTATTTACTAAATAAAAGTAGTGAATCTATAAATAAATTTATAAAAAATAAAGTCTCGTTACCTAAAAAATAAGACAATGAATTGACTTATAATCGTGGAGAATATCACTCATTGTATTATGAAATTCAAACAATTCTCTATTATTTCCGTTTATATTCATCACAATGAATTGACTTATAGTCAGGAAAGAGCATCACTCATTGTATTACGGAATCCAAAAGATTCTCTATTCTTCGCGTTTATATTCATAACAATGAATTGAATTATATTCAGGAAAGCGCATCACTCATTGTATTATGGAATTCAAACAATTCTCTATTCTTTGCATTTATATTCAAAACATTAACTATAGTCGAAAAGAGCATCACTCAGTATAATACAAAATCCAAATGATTCTATATTCTTCTCATCTATAGTGTTCACAATGAATTGACTTGTATTGAGGAAAGAGCATCACTCGTTGTATTACGGAATTTAAACAACTCTCTATTCTTTGCGTTTATATGCATCACAATGAATAGACTAATAGTCGAAAAAGAGAATCACTCATTGTATTACAGAATTCCAAACGATTCTCTATTCTTCGCTTGAAATATTTTGAATTTTCACCATGAGAGTTCTTTTTAAAAAAATAAAAATAAAGGGGCACCTAGACTTGAACTCGGGATGGAGGGCTACATAACTTGACTCTTGACAATATTTTAGTTGCAATAACATTGATTTGTTTCCACTTGACATAAAATTTTTATTATTCCTATAATCATTTATTACTACTAGTTTTTATGCACGTGCGTTGCACGTGAAAATCAAACCATATACCACACTATTTTAAAAAATAAATGAATATTGCTAAACAAAAAATTAGCCACTCTTAAAATCTCTTAGTTACACCTCTTAAATAAACTTCTCTTCCCCATAGTGCATTACTTTGTTATTATTGTTTTGTAGGTATTCTTACTTTTAATATAATATAGTATAAATAAATATTGATATAAAATATAGAATATATACTAAATTAGATGTTTTAGCTGGAGTATTAGATTAATTTAACATTCATATTATGGAGTATTCTAATTTCACTGAACTTTGAGATTGTCAATGTTTGTAAATCAAACTTGAGGTTGTAAGAAGAGAAGAATAGAAAACATAAAAAAAAAATGTAGTTTAAAAATGTGAGGAAACCCCTCCACTTATAGTTAAAAATGTGTAGTATTAATATGTGCATATTGTTTCTTATCATAAAAATATAGAAGATAGACTAAATTGGTATTTTAAGAATAATAATAATAATAATAATAATAATAATAATAATAATAATAATAACAATAATAATAATAATAATAATAATAATATGTTTTTCAAATGTAGTTTAAAAATTTGAGGAAGCCCCTCTTTTTATGGCCAACAAAGGGTAGTGTATGAAAAATTGTTTGTAGTGCCTTATCAAAAAGAAGTCACAACCCTTCAAAAAGGTCAAAATTCATCGAAAAATTCATAACTCTTTGGAAAAGTCACAACTCTTCGGAGTCGCAACCCTTTGAAAAAAATCACAACTCTTCGAAAAAGTTGCAACACTATAGAAAACTCACTACCCTTCAAAAAGGTCACAACTCATAAAAAAGTTATAACTCTTCGAAAATGTCACAACCCTTTAATGTGAAAAGTTGTCTGCCTTTAATATAATATAATATAATACACATAAATAAATATAATACAATATAAAATATAGAAGATATACTACATTTGGTGTTTTAAGTTGGGGTATTATATTAATTTAATATTTAAGTTATTAGTTCGTTATTTTAAGGTAGTATAGATAAAAAAAAAAAAGATAGATATAGAATTGTCTAATTTTAATTTTATATGAAACTTTAAAAAATAAGGAAGACTTTTAATTTAAGGATCATATGTAGAATATATAAAAATGTCTTTTATCTTTGTGGTCTTAAAGATGCGTCCTCACCCCCAAGAAAAAAGAACATTCTATATTAAATTGAATAAAAATAAAAGTACAACAAATAAATTGGAAAGGAAAGAGTACTTATTAAATGTAGTTTGGACTCTTCAAACAAGTTTTTGATCAAATACTTTTTCTCCAACAGTTTGACACTTTTCAGATTCTGAACACCAAGTTGTAGTTTGTGCAATGGAAAATCATTGAACTTCTTATCAAGTAACTTTGGAAAGAAGTTATGACTGAAATAGATTCATGGGAAAATATTATAAAAACATATTTAGAAGAATACCTTAAAACACAAGACATACAATACTTAAAATTACTAATAGAAGGAGCCCAAATGATTCTACATAAGAAAGAAAAAGAAGAAGAATTTTATAAGCAAGCGTTTATTTAATAAAAGACTATGATAAATCAAAACATAGCCCGAATTCCGCACCAACCCCCCAGTATGGTATCAGAGCATAGGATTAAAATTAACATAGGATTAAAATAATTAAAATAAAATGAGAAGACCTTATAAAAATACTCGAATCTACAAACAAACAAAATACGAATTAAAATATTTATATGTAGAATATAAATAATTAAATAAAAATCAATAAAACTACAGAAGATATCCATAAATTAGACAAACTAATCACAAAAATATCATTATTAGAATATAAGTTTATAACCCAGTTAAAAGAAAGACTAAAACACGAATAAAAATGAATAAAGAAGAATTCGCTATAAGTGAAAAAACGTATGAAAATTATGATGGACTAAAAATAAAAACAATTTTTTCAAAAAGGTAAGTCCCTAGTTATTTACATGTTAGTCCCCGTCTTTATGTCAATCTGTCTTTATGTCTTTTTCTTCCTTTATCTCTTTCTTCTTTATGTCAATCTTTATTATCTTATCACATGGCTTTGTCCCTTTGTTGTCACACCTTGCTTTTGTTAATAATTGCTTCCTTTTTAATTTTGTCCGTCCACATATCTTCAATAATTGTTTCTCTTTAACTCCTGTTCGTCCATTTGTCTTCTAGTCGATATTGACATCTGGTATGTAGTTGTTTGTATCGCTGCATCTGCTACATTCATGTTCCGTATACTTTCTTCCAATAAGTTTACAATACTGGTCTAAGCTATCTTCCGAAATAATATGTTTTCCAGATGAAAATAAAAAATTCAATTACATAGTAGAATCTGATGCAAGTGAAAACAATTATGGTGGAGTATTAAAATTCAAATATGAAAATGAAAAAATAGAACATCATTGTAGATATTACTCAGGAACATTTACGGAAACGGAAGGTAAATGGGAAATTAATAGAAAAGAATTATTTGCATTATATAAATGTTTATTAGCATTCGAACCATATATTGTATATAATAAATTTATTGTTAGAACAGATAATACACAAGTTAAATGGTGGCTAACACGCAAGGTACAAGATTCAGTTACTACAAAAGAAATTAGAAGATTGGTATTAAATATTTTAAATTTCTCTTTTACTATTGAAGTGATTAAGACTGACAAAAATATTATTGCAGACTACCTATCAAGACAAAGCCGTGCAAACGGACTTTGAAGAAGAAATTACAAATGCAGTAATTATGAAGGAATTACTAGAACAAATTAAGATGCTCAATAATAGAGTATCACTTATGGAAACAAGATATGTGGAGAAGGACCACGGTAAAAAACCAGAGCTAGTAGTGCAGTCGGAGCACTCTAAAAAACCAGATCTAGAAGGTGACGATGGGAAACACCTAAAAACCCAAATTACTAACGATTTAAGTGTTATTGCAGGTACATCTACAAAGGAATCATTTACAACAGTTACAAAAAAGAAAAATTATAATTTGAATAAGGTATTTGAAAAGCCTTATGCCCCACCTCACATAGCAAAAAATGAATTATTTATACCACCTCAAATATATACCTATGCAACCTCACTTGACCAAACAAAAAGAACTTATAACCATATAACCCGTACATATCTCGAAAATATCGAAAAAATCCAAAACCTATTAAATACTCAACCTATTGAAAATCCAGAGAAATTAAAAACTCACCAAGGATATATTACCCAAAAGTTACAAAACTATAATAAATTAATTGTCTTGCCAAATACCAAACCAAATTTAATAGCAACTCGCTTTGCTTATGGACTTATTTCGACTGTATATACAATAACTGGAGATGAAATTAGCACAGTATTAACGGAATTATCAAATGTCTTTGATGAAACGAATTACATTGGGTCTTAACACTACTTAGACCAGAGCAAGAACCTATAACAAAAGCAATAAGGAAAGGATTTATTTCGGAAGATAGCTTAGACCAGTATTGTAAACTTATTGGAAGAAAGTATACGGAACATGAATGTAGCAGATGCAGCGGTACAAACAATTACATACCAGATGTCAATATCGACTAGAAGACAAATGGAAAGAATAGGAAGAACTAGAAAAAACAAAAATAATCTACAAAGAGAATATACAAAAAAGATAGCATATGATATAATCCCTAATAAATACTACATAATAGGAATAATAGAAGAAAAGGAACATTTAATATTAGTAGACACAAAACAAGAAGATAACTATATAATAGATAAATTATTAAATAAGGAAGAAATGGAAATAAATAAGATGACAAAACAAAAATGCTCGGGAAATTAAGGCCCTTATTATTTAATTATCTCCTTAATTCTCCCAACTTCCATAAATCTCTCAACCGAATCAAATTCATATTTTGAAAGATTTGAATCAATCCCACAATCGTTCAAATTCAATTCTAGGTATCGTCCATTTTTGAACCTTTCATCAGTTTTTAATTGTTTGTATTTGTATAAGTTTTTTGTTTTCCTCAATTTTTTCATAGTTCTACAGCCAAAAATTTTATTCGGTCAGTATAGTAATCACAACCATTCTAATCATAAAGGAACAGTCTATGTCAAAGAGAATCACTACAGGTATACATTTGCATGCAACATAATCAGTTAGAAAACCATCTTTTTTCGTTAGGTTTAGCTCAAGACTTTGAAGTAATTGCAAGTTCTACTGTCAAATCTAAAACTATTGATTCAGACATAGCAAAAAAAAGGAGATTAGATTTAAGTTTCTCAATTACCCCAAGATGGGGTTAAAATCTACAAAGAAAAAAGAGAAGAGCCAAAAATGTTGATGATTCTAATTTGATGATTCCTGAAAAAAAAAGTTCAAGAAACATGTTCTAGTAAAAATAACTAAAAAATAATTAGGAAAGATGGATATGTTTCAATGGACCAACAGAAAGTAGAAAATTTTGAGGTATAACCTTGTTTTCATGTTTTGTTTTCGATTTGTATATGGATAATTTAACTTGTAAATGACAGAATAGATGGATTGTTATTTCAGTTAATTGTATATATTACACAATTAATAACCAGCATTTGTATAAACAATCAGTTTTGTTATTTGTAAAGTTGTAGTTATATAAATCCAAATCATATAATTATACAAATGCAATTATTAGCATAATGAAGTTATGTTATTTGTATATTTCATTTTTAACTATTCTAAAACACATTAACTTAAATTGTATACAATTATTTGTGTAATTTATAAATATATTTAAATTAATGTTGTTTATTAGGGAGTCCAATTTATGATGAATGAAAGTCCAAGAGAAGCCCCACACATGCAATGTTATACGAATGCGAGTGTAATGGAGGATTTAGTTAAATATCTCTCGGAAGATCAACTTAAGCACTTATGTGAAATAAAATGTTTTGCTCAGTTGACTTCAATACACAAGTGCAATGTTCAAGCACAAAGAATCCTCCAAATCGTGACAGTATTGAAAGAATGATAATTCATTAACATATTTTAGTTTATGTACTCAGCTTTTTTTTTAACTGAATGAATTTAGAATTTTAATAATAATCATGTGGTATGGTTCGACAACTACCCCGATTGAATTATTTGGGCCCACTCGTTATTAATGGGATCAGGGTTACTTCCAGCAAGAAATATATCGAATAGTTAGTGTTGGGCTAGCAGTAAATCAAGTTTATCAGAAGTCTGCTCTAAAATTCCTAAAAAATAGCTTTTTATGATTACATTTTTGCAATAATCCGGCAAAAGAAGGATTATTCAGAGAAGGTTCTTTGTTTTTCGTTCTATCCTAAAGCATTTTTTGTATATCCGAAGTTTTTATTACATTAAAAGTTTGTTTCTTTGTTTAATTCTATAATTTTTTAAAATCTTTATTTACTAAATTTTTTGACGTAAAATGTATAACGACTTGTATATAATTTATATAGTGTATAGTTCAATCATAACATATACAAACTAATATAAGTTATCAAAAATTACTCAAGTATACAAATTTATTGAGTTGAAATATATAACAACTTGTATATGATCTATATAATGTATAATTCAATCATAACATAGACAAACTAATTTAAGTTATCAAAAATTTCTCCATTATACAAATTTGTTAACTTAAATTACATAACGACTTGTACAAAATCTATATAATGTATAGTTCAATCGTAACATATACAAACTAATATAAGTTATCAAAAATTACTCAGTTATAGAAATTTGTTTACTTAAATTACATAACGACTTGTATAAAATCTATATAATATAGATCGAGTTCAATCTGTAACATATACAAACTTATATAAGTTATCAAAAAATTTCTTGATTATACACATTTATTGACTTAAAATCTATATAAAGTATAGTTCACCCTGTAACATATACAAACTGATATACGTCAACAAATGTATATATAAATATTTACTCTTATATATGTATACAAGATACACAAATAAATCTGCAACAAACTTGACAAAATCATATAAATGAACTTAGTTTAAAATCTTAGAAACCCAACAATTGTCAATACATCTCAAAGAAAAAATATACAATAGTTGCTTATAAAACATTTAATATGGAACAGGCTGAGGCTTGTTTCTATACAAACACCTGTTATGACCAGCAACACCATACATACTAGTTACTACGTGTATTCATTTCCTTATTTCCAAACAACTCTCTTGTAGTATTCTCCCAAAGTTTCTTTTTTGGCCTTCCAGAAGGTCTTTTAAACTTCGAAGGTAGGACTTCATCGGTTATAATGTGTTCTGGAATCAACCACTCTATTCTCTCTGGTAATGAGTTAATTGATAACTCATAAGCCTTCAACATAGTCTTCAACTTGTATAAATTGCTATAGCATCCATCACTTATCATATACAAATAAAAGTATATTAAAATGTAGTAATTATCCAAAATACATATAAACATGTAACATATACGACTTGTATAACTATTTGATTAAATAAAGTTGTTGACTTAAATTATATAACGACTTTTATAAAATCTATATAATATAGAGTCCACATCATAGCATATACAATTTGATATAACTAATCGAAAATTACTCAATTATATACATTTGTTGATTTAAATATATAGAGAATTGTATAAAATCTATATTATATATATTTCAAAACATAACATATACAAACTTATAGAACAAATCGAAAAATTCTCAATCAAATACATCTGTTGACTTATAATATATAATTACTTGTATACAACAGCTTATATACAATTTATATATTGTACAATATGTTTTGACAAATAATCACACACAAACCAACTTAATCTTGAAATTCAATACCAATAATATACATCTACAAAAAAAATTCATACAGATCAACTACTTCATATAAAATCATAATCACAATTCAAACGGACATTCATAATTAAGAGCACAACCGTGCAAATTAAACACGAATTAACCAAGTAATATATAAATACATATAATTTGAATAAATTCAGAAGATTATACAACTCGTAATGTATAGATTGTTGTGTTTACTTTTCATTTTTTGAGCCACAAAAAAAATCAATTGTTTCCGTTCTATTTCTGAAGACGCTTTGATAGAATGAAATCAATGAATACTTTATGTTTTCTGAAGAAGAAGAAGACCTATTTGGTAACGTATTCTAATTAAACTAAATGATCTTTAATTAAGGTATTATTTTTCTTAATTGTCGTTTGATTAGTTACATATAATTAAACCCCCTTTTGTATAATCAATTTTAAAAAAGCTGAAATATACAAATCAAAATTGTAGTAGCTATTTAAAATATAGCTATGATGCGTAAATAGACAAACTATAGTTAAGGAAGCTTATTACGTTTCCTATAGTAGCTATTTATGAAATTTTCCCCTTATTATAATTCAACTACTTTTTGACAATAAGCAAGAAATGAAAGAATGACTAAGGGCCCAATCCAATAAAATTGGGCCTAACACATGACCTGATCAATGTAGATACAACAAAACCCTAAATTAATGCAACAAAATAAAGAATATTACATTTCAAAAAATCATCCTAATATTTACTTGACAAATTAATCTTTCAATAATTTTTCAAAAATAATTCCAGCCAAAAATATTGCTTACATAGATACATGTTGCTCATTAAGTTCTAATTTCTTTTCATTCATTATTGAATCACGAGATGATTCCCCAAAAGATTCCTTGGATAATTAATCTATTAAGAAATTCTGATCTTCTAAAGCTTCAACAACATCATCATAACTGTCATATTTTCGATAGAAGCTTCCACTAACTCCAATGGTCATTTTTACACATTCTTGCCAAGTTGAGTATATACCTTGTTTCCCCCCTAATAAATATAGACATACTTGCTCGCTAGATGAAATTTATAAACCAAAAAAAAAGGAGAGAAACTAGTTGGACGTTGAAAATGAAGAAGAATGAAAGAATAAAAATAATGAAAGACAAAAAGATTGAAAGAAATAGAGTGGATAGAGTATTGGAGTGGGTATAAATGAAAGACAACCTTTTGGTTTTGAAAGTGAAAAATTCTTGTATGGTGTTTTCAAAAACTGAGTAATGGTTTTAAGAATTGATTTAGTGATCGTTTGGTACAAGCCTGATAATGCAGGGATTAGTAGTGCATGAATTAGTAGTGCAGAGATTGGTAGGCAGGGATTAGTACCGCAAGGTTTACTTTTTATCAAGTGTTTGCTGTATTGCCTCCACCTCATCTTTTGTTTGGATTAAAACTCTACAAAAAAAAAACTTCTTTCCAATTAAACCCTTGAATTATTATGGGATTTTCTGTTTCATGTAATTAGAGCAAGGTAGATAATTGCCGGACAATATTATTTTTTATGGCCTTATAACTAGTTGTCACGACCCAGACCATCGTGATTGGCACCCACACTAACCCTGCGATGGAAGAACCACTACTACAACCCAAACCAACCAACTAAACCAAAACTAAAGCATTTAAGGATAAGAAAACATGAATAATAGCTAAAACTGAAGTTCCCATAAACTTCCAAATGATCTAACAACTAACAATGCGGAAAACACACCTAGAACCTGAAAGTCAATGTACCAAAACATCTAAAAATGAACCAAGTCTAAAAAAGAAGGGTTACAGCCCCAAGCTAATGAACTAATAACTGACGAGAAAAGTCTAAGTCCAAAATATGGACATAGACAGAAAGAGACTCATGGCGGCCCAGATGAACTGGCTCACCCTTGAATTCGAACGACGATCATTGATCTTCTAAATGAGGTTTGTCAATAGCCGCCTGAAGATGCCCTGTACTCAACAAAGAAAGAGCAAGTGCAATATCAGTACACAACCACAGTGTACTGGTAGTATCACGCGGCTATCCCACTAAGTGCAACATATATAAGTTAATACAACAATATAATCACATGCATATATCGAACATATACAATATTATCAACATTTACGAACAAGGTGCAGTTTTATATTGCTCAAGATATACAATTATATCAAATCATTGGTTCTCTCATGAAACCCAAACCCAAACAGTTAGCATACTGGAACATGGTACCCGATCCAATGTTTATGCCGAAACGTGGCAACCGATCCCATAATTATATCAGAACGTGGCAACCGATCCAAGTTAGTGGGAACGCAACACCCCATCCATTCAACAAGCCACAATTACAATCACAAAGTACATTCTCATAATCATACAATCAAGTCATGATTCATGACATTCATCATTCATATTTCCTCATTTACAATTAATATGATAAAAAAATGCAACATTCGCATACATACATGTATCATAATGAAGCAAGAACAAACATACATCACACAATCATATGATCACAACCATAACATACCTCAAAACAAGCTTGAAACCCTAAGAAACTTGATCCTTCCCTTTCTGGATTCGTTCCGCTTGTTCTTGGTCTACAAACAATCATAATAACACGGGAATCAATAAACAATCACTAATTACCTGAATTAATAAGAATTCTATGAACCCTAGATCAAATCCATGATCCCAATCTTCCCATTAGGGTTGTTTCCATCATAAATTCCAGATCAAAACCCTACTCCATCAATAATTACCCATTAGATTACGTTCTACGGATCTAAAAATGGATTCAAGGAGTTAAAATCTTACCTTTAGCCTCAAGAATGGTGGAAAACTGTCAAGAATTGTCTGGGGTTCGTTCCTTAGCTCTAAAAATTGAAAAGCGTAGAATAAAGTCATTTTCGTGTTTATTTACGACCTTAAGTCGCGTTGGGCCCGCCACAACGGCACTCACCTTGCTATAGTGACCCCGCAGAGCGACCAAAATCACCACCAAAGCAGCTTTCACGAAACAGTGAGCTACTTTAATAATTCCAAGACCCCCATTTCACAACACACTTTTAACCAACAACCCTTAGAAAATACCGTTCACGCTAAGATCGATTTCGGGAGTTCTACTCACCCGAATTCAATTCCGTAAAGTCGTACAAATTTCTTAACGACTTATCTAACTACTCATGTAATTAAAATCATAAATAAGTCACCTGATTGTTACCAGATTTCCCTACACCTTAATGACTCCAATTTTGTTCAAATCTGGACTAGGTTGGGAAATTCCAAGTTACTACAAAAAAGTTTTCCGACCCAAAATTTTTCTCCGTTGGCTTTTCTATAATGATGGAACTCTATCGTTACAATAGATACCAATTTACCCATCACTCATCCCCAAGTGACAAACTTAGGAAAAATAAGCTAAAGAAGGAATGAAATAGTACCTGAATCGACGAACAATTGGGGATACTTGTCTCGCATGCCCCTCTCAGTTTCCAAAGTAGCTTCCACAACTGGATGATGCTTCCATTGAACTTTCACGGACTTAATCTCCTTGGTCCTCAGCTTTCAGACATCACGATCGAGAATTGCAATAGATTCCTCGTCATATTGGAGGTCCTTGTCTAACACAATTGATCTCATTTAATTATGTAATCCCCGTCACCATGATATCTCTTCAATATGGACACATGAAATACCGGATGAACTCCCGATAGGTTAGGAGGTATAGTCAATCTATACACTACCAATCCTACACATTCAAGAACCTCAAAGGGACCAATGTATCGGGGACTTAGTTTTCCCTTCTTGCAAAATTTCATTACCCCTTTCATGGGTGATACCTTAAGAAGAACATTCTCACCAGTTTGAAACGTCATGTCTCTTACCTTATGATTCGCATACTTCTTCTGTCTACTCTGGGTTGCTAGAAGCTTAGCTTGAATACTCCTCACCTTATCTTGAGCATCCTTCACCAAATCAACCCCTAAAGGCTTCACATCTCCAACCTCAAACCATCATATGGGTAATCTATATCCCCTCTCATAGAGTGCCTCAAATGGTGTCATATCTATGTTTGAGTGATAACTATTATTATAGGAGAACTCACACAAAAGTAGGAAGTTATCCCAATGCCCTCCAAAATCAATCACACATGCCCTCAATATGTCTTCCAACACTTGAATAGTCCTCTCGAACTGCCCCGTCCGTCTGTGGATGGAAAGCTGTACTAAAAGTGAGTTGTGTGCCCAATTCATCATATAATTTCTTCCAAAACTTGGAGGTAAACTAAGTACCACGATATGAGATGATAGAAAGGGGTACTCCATGCAACCTCATTATCTCTTTCACATAAGCTTTAGCCACTTGTTCAGCATTATAATCTATTCTTACCTGAATAAAATAGGCTGACTTAGTCAATCTATCAACCACTACCCAAATAGAATCAAACTTCCCCAAAGTCTTGGGAAGACCAACCACAAAACCCATGGCTATTCTTTCCCACTTCCATTCCGAAATTGGCATTCTTTGCAGCAAACCTGCAGGCCTTTGGTGTTCATATTTCACTTGTTGACAATTTTGACACTTAGCTATGAACTCCGCTATATACTTCTTCATGCCTAGCCACTAATAAATTCGCTACAAGTCTTGGTACATCTTCGTCACACCCGGATGAATAGAATATCGCGAACCTTGAGATTCTGCCAACAATTTCTGAATCAAGCCATCTTCTCTAGTTACATAGATTCTTCCTTTAAATTGAGCACACCTTCCACATCAAGAGTGGTCTCTTGTGCCTTACCAATCGTAGTCTTCTTTCTAAGCTCCTCCAAATTCTCATCCTCAAATTGTTTGGCCTTGATCTCTTCCATAAATGTGACCCTTACTTTAATGCTAGATAACACCCCACCTCTTTCTGAGATGCCCAACTGCGTGAACTTAGACTCTAAGGTCCGAATTTCCTTAGCCAAAGGTCGCTTGGTTACACTTAAGCAAGCTAAACTACCCATACTCATCGCTTTTTGACTCAAAGAGTCTGCTACCATATTAGCCTTATCCGGATGGTATTGAATGGTGACATCATAATCTTTAAGTAACTCTATCCACCTTCGTTGTCTCAAATTCAGATCCTTTTGAGTGAACACATGTTGCAAACTATGATGATCAGTAAACACCTCACACTTAACACCATAAAGGTAATGCCGCCAGATCTTAAGAGCAAACATTACCACTGCCAACTCCAAATCACGTGTTCGATAATTCCTCTCATGCACCTTTAATTGATGAGAGGCATAAGCTATAACATTCTTATTCTGCATCAACACAGCACCCAAACTAGAATGTGAAGCATCACAATAAACAATAAAATCTTTACCCTTAACCGGTAATGCTAAAATAGGCGCGGTGGTCAACATAGTCTTGAGCTTTTGGAAGATCTCCTCACATTTTTCAGTCCATTCATATGGTATCTCCTTTTTGGTCAAATTAGTCAATTGAGTGGCAATGGAAGCAAAGTTCTTAACAAATTAACGATAATAGCTTGCGAGCCCCACAAAACTCCTAACTTCCATCATAGAGCTAGGCCGAACCCAATTCTTCACTGCCTCAATCTTTTGAGGATCTACTATTACCCCTTCTTTTGAAACTACATGTCCCAAAAATGCAACCGAAGACAACCAAAATTCACACTTAGAGAATTTAGCATACAACCTTTGTTTCCCAAGAACACCCAGAACAATACGAAGATGGTCGGCATGCTCTTCCTTACTTTTAGAATAGACCAAAATATCATGAATAAAGACTATGACGAATGAATCAAGAAATGGCTTGAACACCCCATTCATTAAACTCATAAAAGTTACAGGCGCATTAGTCAAACCAAAGGACATAACTAGAAACTCATAGTGCCCATAGTGAGTTCTAATCGTCGTCTTGGGCACATCCTCAGGCCTAATTTTCAACTGATGGTAGCCATACCTTAGATCAATCTTGGAGAAAACTGATTCACCTTGCAATTGGTCAAAAAGATCATCTATTCGAGGCAAAGGGTACTTGTTTTGAATAGTGACCCTATTTAATTGCTGGTAATCTATACACATTCTCATACTACCATCATTTTTCTTAACAAACAAAATTGTAGCACCTCATGGGGAAGCACTAGGACGAATAAATCATTTATCAAGAAGCTCTTGAATTTGAGCCTTAAGCTCTCTTAATTTTGTCGGAGCCATGAAATATGGAGGGATAGAAATGGGGCGAGTACCAGGCTCCAAATTAATATAAAAGTTTATATCTATATCCGGAGGCATACCAGGCAAGTCATTAGGAAACACTTCTCTAAATTCTGACACTACAGGAATAGGCTCAATAGATGGAGTCTCAACCTCAATATCCCTAATATGAGCCAAATAAGCCAAACAACCCTGTCCTACTAGTGTCCTAGACCGAATGAAGGATATGATCTTAACTTGCTTAGGCTTGTACACCCCTTCCCACTCTAACTTTTCCCTTCCCAGAATTTCTAGAGTTACAGACTTGGTATTACAATTTAAACAGCATAATAGGGGGACAACCAAGTCATGCCTATTATAATATCAAAGCCAGTCATATCAAAAA
Organism: Solanum pinnatisectum; assembly: GCA_035578085.1. Taxonomy (NCBI): domain Eukaryota; kingdom Viridiplantae; phylum Streptophyta; class Magnoliopsida; order Solanales; family Solanaceae; genus Solanum; species Solanum pinnatisectum. Next base: position 15,119,031 of record CM069085.1, on the reverse strand, counting down.
TCATCAAATCAACCCAAGTATGAAAACCCATAAACAAAATAGGACAAGCACGATAGACATGGGTGACTATGACAGACTTTTCAACTGGGGTAGAAACATGGATGGGGACATCAAGTATATCACAAATCATAGCAAATTCTAAGGTAAATCGCATGGATACATATGAATAAGTAGAACCCGGATCAAATAACACATTAGCCATCCGATCACAGATAAGAATAGTAGTTGTGATCACCGCGTCAGATGCCTCTGCCTCATTCTTGCTTGGAAAGGCGTAACATTGAGCCTTATCCTCATGTCGAGCGACTTCCCTGCCTGGTTGCACATTACCCCTGCATGCATTACCATTTCCACTACCTCCATGCCTCACTGATTACCTCCTCGCCACTTTGTGGACGCCCTCGACCATTATTACCATTCCCCGCGGGTACCACTGCTCTAGTCTGCTGCTGTGCGGAATCCAACACATATGGGTTGGGACAATCTCTCCTCAATGCCCAGGTTCTCCATAATTGTAGCAAGTACGATCAAAAGATGGTATGTCGCCCGTTGAAGGCGCGACTCCCTGGCTATCCTAAATCAAATTATGAGATGGAGTTCCCGAGTAATTACCTGTAAAGGCGAGCATGGCGGACTGAATTGGCTTGGCCGCAAGCGTTGGCCTTTCGGACCCCCTGGAGTAAGAACCTTGAAAGTTGCCTCAATTTTTGGCCTTTTTTGCCAATGCCTTAGCCTGACCGTCTCGCCTTACCCCCTCCACTTTCTTCACAAAGTATGTTACCTCATTAAAGCTCCTCCCTGTAGAGGTCATATGAACAGATAAAACCTTCAACTTAGAATTTAGTCCCCTAATAAATAAATGGATCCTCTCTTCCTTAGTAGTCACCAATTGAGTAGCATATTTAGACAAAGTATGGAACTTGGCCTCATAAGCAGTCACAGACATACCACCTTACTCCAAAGCCATGAACTCATCCTTGTTACGATCCCTCAAAGTCCTAGGCATATATTTCTCCAAAAATAGAGCATGAAATTGAGTCCAAGTAAGTGGAGGTAAAGTTGAAGATTTGCATTCCATATAAGCTCTCCACTACTGCTTAGCCTCACCTTGAAGCTGAAAAGTCACGAATTCCACCCTATGCTGATGGAAAATTCCCAACTTATGAAGCCTCTCATAGCAGTGTAAGATAAACTCATAAGCATCCTCATTCTCAAAACCAAGAAATACATGAGGCTTTAGATTCAAAAACTTAGTCAAACATTTCATGCTCATTACCAGTCATAACAGAACCCAACAAAGGACGAAAAAACGCATCATTACCTCCAGTCCCACCCACCTTGGGCATAGTGACAGCAATAGAAAGATTGGCGGGAGCTTGAGTTGGTTGAACAAAAGGAAGCACTTCAAGACCAACCAACCTTTCAAGAATGACATGATCTGCTGAGCTAACATTGGATCTAAGGGGGGAATACCTGTAGTCTCAGCCTGAACCTCTTCCTCTTGTCCCACATCCTCAACATTCTCAACATCAACATTATCCTCTACCTCTACCTCTTCATGATGCGCAAGAGGGTTCTCATTTCTAGGAGCATTCTCAACAGGAGCTCCATCCCTAGCAGGAGCTACTCTTCCACGACCTCTACCTATAGTTCTTCCTCTACCCCTACCTCGACCGCGACCTCTCGCTGCAGATTCCTCAGCTGGAGCATTGACGGGAGTTACGGGCCTGACGTTGTTGTAGTTAGTGTTAACCATCTGCGGATAGAACAGTGAAGAAGGTTAGATACCAATTTGAATCGCCAGATACCAATTGGAATCAAGTTATAGCACGAAATAAGACAAGAGCAAACAAAGAGATTTCCTAAAGTCCTATAGCCTCTTGAAGAAAAGTACAGATGTCTCCATACCGTTTCACCAGACTCTACTAGACTCGTTTTGGTACATCGAGATCAACAAATCTAGGCTCTAATACAAACTTTGTCACGACTCAGACCATCATGATTGACACCCACACTAACCCTTCGGTGGGAGAACCACTACTACAACTCAAACCAAGCAACTAAACCAAATCTAAAACATTTAAGGATACGAAAATAGGAATAATAGCTAAAATTGAAGTTCCCATAAACTTTCAAAAGATCTAACAACTAAAAATGCCGAAAACACACCTAGAACCTGAAAGCCAATGTACCAAAACATCTAAAAATGAACCAAGTCTAAACAAGAAGGGTTAAAACCCTAAGCTAATGAACTAATAACTAACTAGAAAAGTCTAAGTACGAAATGTGAACATAGACAAAAGGAGAACTCATGGCAGCCCGAAAGAACTGGCTCACCCTTGAATTCGAACGACGATCAATGATCTTCTAAACAAGGTCTGTCAATAGTTGCCTGAAGATGCCCTATACTCAACAATGAAAAAGCAAGTGCAGTATCAGTACACAACCACAATGTACTGGTAGGATCACGCGGCTATCCCACTAAGTGCAACATATATAAGTCAATACAACAATATAATCACATGCATATATCGAACATATACAATATTATCAACATTTACGAACAAGGTGCAATTTTACATTTCTCAAGATATACAATTATATCAAATCATTGGTTCTCTTATGGAACCCAAACCCAAACAGTTAGAATACCGAAACATGGTACCCGATCTAATGCTTATGCTGGAACATGGCAAACGATCTCATAATTATGCTGAAACATGGCTACCGATTCAAGTTAGTGTGTCGGAACACAACACCCGATCCATTCAACAAGCCACAATCACAATCACGAAGTACATTTTCATAATCATACAATCAAGTCATGATTCATGGCATTCATCATTCATATTTCCTCATTTACAATTAATGTGATAAAAAATGCAACATTCACATGTATACATGTATCATAATGAAACAAGAACAAACATACATCACACAATCATATAATCACAACAATCACATACCTCGAAACAAGCTTAAAACCCTAGAAAACTTGATCCTTCCCTTTCTGGATTTGTTCCGTTTGTTCTTGGCCTACAAACAATCATAATATCACGAGAATTAATAAACAATCACTAATTACTCGAATTACTAAGAATTCTATGAACCCTATATCAAACTCATGATCCCAATCTCCCCATTAAGGGCTGTTTCCATCATAAATTCCATATCAAAACCCTCCTTCATCAATAATTACCCATTAGATTACGTTCTACGGATCTAAAAATGGATTTGGGGAGTTAAAATCTTACCTTTAGCCTCAAGAATGGTGGAAAACTGTCAAGAATCGCCCGGGGTTCGTTCCTTAGCTCTAAAAACTAAAAAGTACAGAATAAAGATGTTTATGTGTTTATTTACGATCTTAAGTCACATCGGGCCCGCCACAGCAGCCCTCACCCTGCTATTGTGGCCCCACCAGAGCGACCAAAATCACCACCAAAGCAGCTTGCACGAAACAATGAGCTATTTTAATAATTCTAAGACCCCTATTTCACAACACACCTTTAACCAACGACGCTCAGAAAATACGTTCACGCTAAGATCGATTCCGGGAGTTCTACTCACCCGAATTCAATTCCGTAAAGTCATACGGATTCCTTAACGACTTATCTAACTACTCATGTAATCAAAATCATAAATAAGTCACCTGATTGTTACCAGATTTCCCTACACCTTAATGACTCCGATTTCGTCGAAATCTGGACTAGGTTGGAAAATTCCAAGTTACTACGAAAAAGTTTTCTGACCCAAAATTTTTTCCCGTTGGCTTTTCTCTAACGACGGAACCCGGTCATTACACTAGCTAGGATATGAACAATTTTGTTGTCATATTTGCTATTTTCTCACTTGAATTATTTAAGGGTAAATGATAGTCATCTTAATAAATTGATCACTCACAAAACATTAATTTAAGTTTTTAAAAATATAGACTATCTACTCTTAAAATCGAAAAGAACGATAAACAATAGTAAAATTAAATAAATCATTTACATTTACACATAAAAATTGCAAGTTATAGTTTTAATATGTATGCAATTTTATAAATTGTTCAAAATATAAATAATTAGAAATCTCTCTCCCTCTCTCTCTCTATATATATATATTAAAATATAATAAAAGGTATGTTGTACCAAATAAAATGAGGTAGAACTTATTCTGATTAACCTACTATATTATTTTAATTAAATTTTTCAGTTAGACTTTCACATTTGATATTTTTTTGGGTGGTAGGGGTGACTTATGCAAAACTCAATAAAAATAAAAACCAGTATATATATATATATATATATATATATATATATATATATATATATATATATATATATATATATATATATATATATATTCAATTAAGATTACAAATGTAATGTAGTGATATATTTGCATTTTCAATTTAATGTAGTGATATATTTGCATTTTCAATTAGTAAATGTTAAACAACTTACATTTCAAATATTATATTAATTTGTATTGGATTTATTTAGCAACAAACAACTCTATCTAAATAATAAAATTTGTTAGCTAAATTATTTAAATAAATCTACTAATACAAATATAAAACATAATATCAAGAAAATAAATAAAATGATGAAAAAGATTTGAGGGTACTTTTGTCTTTACATAGATAACCCCATGGAATTAAATCATATGTATAACTAAACTAAGAAGACATTGTAGGTTAAAAAAAAGTGAATTTATCGATCCACCCTTGCCAATCTCCTCTAATTACAAAAAAAAAAAAAAAAAAAAACTTCAAAAAGCAGTAGTTATGACAAATATATTTGGCTATAATATATATTATAATCTTGGAGTTAATATCTTAAAAGGTCATTGAAGTATAAGAAATTATCTAGTAAAGTCACTAAATTTTGTTTTGTATCAAAAAAATCACTCAACTTAACACTTTATCTTCAAAAATCATTTAACAACATTTATCATTAAAATAAATTTCATATGACAAATCAAATTACCTTTTCATGTCATGTAATCATGAACCAGAAATAAACAAAATTATAAAGTTTATTTAGTTTTATGCCATGTAATTATGCCTTTTCCTCTTCTTAATTATTGACACAAGTCTCTTTTTGCAAATGCCTTTTTTCTGGTCTATTATAGATGAAAAAAAACTCAATTATGATATTATGGAGAATATGAATTCATGTAAGGATCGTTGTTCAACAAGATTACTATTAAACCCAATTAGACAAAGAACAACTCCAAAAAGATTTCATTTGTTAAACTATTGAAAATTACATTCAATTGCATCTACTGTTTCACCTAACAGTGGCCTCTTCTATTAAATTTTCACAAATAGGGTATAAATGATGTGTCTTTTCTATTTTTTCTAATGTACAAACTGATTTATTATGTAACTCAATTCTTTTTGTTGTCTATAATAGTCGAGTAAAAAAACGACAACTTATTTAGCAAAATAAAATAAAATAAAATAAAAAATCATGCCAATAAGAAGGAGAAAAAGCATAATTACATGGCGTATATAATTTTATTGATTTGTGGATCCATGATTGCATGACACTAAAATAAAAAAAATTATAATTTTATTTACTTATGAAATCCATGATTACATGACATAAAAAATAATTTAATTTGTTATATCAAATTTATTTTAATGATAAACTAGTTAAATGATTTTTGAAGATAAAAATGTTGAGTGAATTTATTAATACAAAACGGGCATTAATATATTAATATTAATAGTAAATAGGAAAACGGGTCGGGTATGCCCTAAACGCATAAACTCCGCACAAATAAAGCAAACCTAAAGAGAAAGAGAGTAGTAATTTGTAGCTCTTGTTTCTTCTTCACAACTCACATACGTACATACATCTCCAAAGCTTTTTCAGATTCTTACCAACTATGCGTCCAAAATCAGCGAGAAAGACACCTACAGGTTCTGGATCCAAAAGAGGTGGCCGTACATCTCGTGCCACGCCAAAGTCTCTTGAGGAACCAGTGGAAGAAGAGAGTAAGGATAACGCGGTGGAGCTCAAACAAGAATTCAAAGTCCCTGAAGAAAAGCATGAGGAGAAGCCGGAGCCTGAGCAACCGTTGAATGCCAAAGCTGTACAGAACAGGGTGGTGACTTCAGACAAGGGTGAGTATTGATGGAATTTGTGCAACTTACTTGAATTAATATCCCTATTAGATATCTGTTTGTTCAGCTCTGTTTTATGTTTATAATTGTTGGCAACTGCTTTGCAAATTGTAATAATAATTAAGAGTTTGTCAAAAAAGAATTATGGGTCTAAATTGAAATACAAGAACAAAGTAAGCTGTGACCATCACTTAAATCTTATGGCAGAAAAATGTAAAGTGAGACGTCTCCAAGTCCAAGAGGATGCTTGAGGTGTATGAGTTACATCGAGGCATTCATGAGTTGGTTCCAAGACCTACCTTTGTGTGACAAACCCTGAAATAATGAAAAAGGGTGAGGCTTTTGCTGGGAACTGGGATGGATGAAAGGGTCCCTTATTCTACAATAAGGAAGGGAAGGAAAGATTACAGTATTGTCAAATTGTGTAACTTTAATCTTTTTTCCTGACGAGTTTCCACATGTGGTTTTTTTTTAAAATTTTTCTATGGCATCTTTTGATGATCAGTTACGTCTCTATAGAGTTGGATATTGTTGACAGCTTATAGGACTTGCAAGAAAATTATGTTTGGATACAAGGCTCTTATTTTCTCCATCTACTGGCTTGGGAGGCTGATTTTGTTTCTCTTGTGGCAGAGGTGGATGATGTGAAAGAGTCAGTCGATCAATATGAAAAGGGTGAGCGATTAGATTTGGAGGATAATGACCCTGAATATGACCCTGAAGAGTATGGCACTGTTGATTATGATGAGAGAGGAATTGAAAATGATGATATTCAGGAAGAGGGAGATGAAATACAGGAAGAACCTGAAGAGGTAGATGTTGATGAAGAGGAAGAGGGTGATATGGTGGAAGAGGATGTTGAAGATGTTCATGAGGAAATTGAGGGTGATGAAGAAGATGAGCATGCTGGGGAGGAGCATGCTGAGATGGTTCATGCCGCTGAGGAGGAAGAACATCATGAAGTTGTTAAAGAAAGGCGTAAGCGGAAGGAAATTGAAATATTTGTTGGTGGTTTGGACAAGGATGCTACTGAGGATGATCTCAGGAAGGTCTTCAGTAAAGTTGGCGAGGTTACCGAAGTGAGGCTTATGATTAATTCTCATACAAAGAAGAATAAGGGATTTGCATTCCTGCGATTTGCCACTATGGAACAAGCAAAACGAGCTTGTACTGAGCTGAAAAATCCAGTGGTATTTTCTTTATTTCATAGTTTTTATGTGACTGATTTTAATTCCTCGTAGAAGGTATTTCCTGACAATGGAATTTCCAGATCAATGGAAAACGGTGTGGTGTCTCTCCAAGTCAAGACAATGATACTCTGTTTTTGGGTAACATATGCAAGACCTGGACAAAAGAAGCTGTAAGTAGGCTAGGCATATCATATTGTCAACAAACATGATTCTCAGTTTTGAGGAGCTGCTTAACTAGTCATTGATGTTTGCTTTCTCTCCCAGTTAAAAGAGAAGCTGAAGCATTATGGTGTTGACAATATTGAGGATTTGACGTTGGTCGAAGACACTAATAATGAGGGAATGAATCGAGGATTTGCTTTCTTGGAGTTCTCTTCACGTTCAGAGGCCATGGACGCTTTTAAGCGGTTACAAAAGAGAGATGTTATGTTTGGTGTTGATAGGCCCGCAAAGGTTTCTTTTGAGGATTCATTCATTGATCCTGGGGATGAAATCATGTCACAGGTAAACCCTCTGGACATATATCTATATTTTAATAGAAGGAACAATGACTGGTCAAGTATAGTTGGTATATTGTCAAATGGAGGCTTTTGTTGTTGTGATTCTTAGCTTATTTTGGAGGTACACAACTTTAAGAGTTATATTATGTTTGTGAACATACTTTGTCATTCTATGGTTTGCTTTTTATCCCTTCTCTTGTAGTCTCTTCTGCTGCGAAGAAAAGAAGAATGAATGAGGACACGCTGTATTTTAATTTTTCCTTTCTACAATAAATTAGATTTGTAGCACGGTGCTAGCTGTTCAAGTTTGGCCTTTCCGCCATTTCATTAATTTTTGAGCTGGGTAGTTTGGTTATCTTCTTTCCTTGTTAGTTCTTTTCCGATGACATTGCTGCTTACTTTTTGAGTTTTCTTGAGTCAATTGCTGCATATCAATTCGTTATCCGACTGTGGATGATCTTTTTTATTTTTTATTGATAAATCAAGATATGACTGTGAGTGAATATCTCTTGAGTTCAGGTCAAAACAGTGTTTGTTGATGGCCTTTCTGCATCCTGGGACGAGGATTGTGTGCGGGAGTTTCTTAAAGAATATGGGAAGATTGAAAAAGTTGAGCTTGCCAGAAATATTCCTTCAGCCAAGAGAAAGGACTTCGGATTTGTCACCTTTGACACCCATGAGGCTGCAGTTACTTGTGCTAAAAGTATTAATAATGAGGAATTGGGTGAAGGAGATAACAAGGTTTGTTTTCTGTCTTAAAGTATCCCTGAATATATGTAACTCTCGAGTGGTTTCTTGAAGTTGTATATTTCAGGTTAAAGTTAGGGCCAGATTATCAAGACCCCTTGAGAGGGGCAGAGGGAAATATGGTGGACGAGGAGATTTGCGACCTTGGCGTATGTCCATGCATGGTCCCCGTGCCCCTTGGGATCGTATAGTGCCACATAGTCGTGCTATTCGAGGGACTAGAGTTAGTACACGCATGCCTCCTGTAGTTGGTCGTGGTTTCAAACGACCTGCAGGATCGAGAGATAGACGGGCAGTGATGGATTTGCCTCCTAGGGGAAGACCCACAGCTCCACCATCTAGCAGGTCATATGACCGAAGATCACCTGGTATGAGATGATTTCCGTCTTTCGTCAAAATCGGCTGGTTGAACTCTGCTAACTTTATGAATGACCAAATAACTAATGAGTGAATTGCAGTTCCCTCGTATCCAAAGAGTAGCTTGAAGAGGGAGTATGGACGGCGCGAGGAAATCCCTCCTCCCAGAAGCAGAGCAATAGCTGAGTATCCTTCGAGGGTTCATTCTGACAGACGTGCATCCTATAGGGATGAGTATTCTTCCCGTGGCTCTGGTTACCCTGAATTTCCTAGAGGTACTCACTCTGCAGCAAGGAGAGCTTATGTTGATGATGGATATGGGCAACGGTTTGAAAGGCCCCCTCCATCTTACCGCGAGGGACGTGGTTGTGAATATGACTCTGTGTCTGGTTCAAAACGTCCATACACTGCAGTGGTAAGTTATCTTCACCATAAACTCCATTTAAGATATTTTTCTGATCTGCACAAGAAGATACAAATTAATTTATCATCTTCCATACATGCCAGGATGATGTTCATCCCCGCTATGCTGAGGCAGGAGTGCGGCATTCTCGTGCTCGTTTGGATTATGAACTTGGCAGTGGAAGTGGCTCCCATTATGGAGATGCATATGGTGACAGGTGCCTTATAATTATTGTTAATTCATTTTTCTTCCTGTTTTGCAATCATTGGTACTATATTGACTTCCTTATTTACATATTAGTAGACTTGGGAGATCAAATCTTGGATATGGTGGCAGTAGGGGCTCCCTTTCTGGTCAAGATTCTCATGGGATGTATAGCAGTTGTCAGGATATGGGTTATGGTGGAGGTATGTTCTTTTGTTCATTGTAAAATCTGGTTATTTTTCTTATCATTTGTTGTTACATGTATGTTTAGAGAAAGCTGTCTTAATATTTATTTTGGTTTGCAGGCTCCTATGGTGGAAGTGATGTAGGTGGAATGTATTCATCCAGCTATGGTAGTGATTACATGTCTCGTGGCAGCGATGTATGCTTCTACTCCGTTGATTTCTGCTGGAAGCTTTAGTGTTTATCTGATGATAACTGTGGTTCCTGTTCTTTGATGAATTTTCAGGTTGACTCGGTTTATACTAGTCGTGGTATGGGTGGCAGTGGTTATACGGGAAGTGGTGGTTCTGGATCATACTACTAATAAGGTATGTCTCTGATTATTAGCAACCATGTGTTTCTTTTGGTAGTCATGCCCTCAGAACTGAGTATCCTATATGCTCTCGTGCCCACCTCCCTCCTCCTCCCTCTTCTGTGGGATGAAGTGTGGGATGAAGCCGGGAAGATTTTTCTTACTTTTTTCTCTGTAAGAGCTGTATTTGAAGATATGGAGCATGTGGTTACCCACCAACTTATTTATGGTACAGATTTGAGTTGACAAAAGAGCCTGCAGTTGGATCTGTTAATATGGAAGCCCTATGCATTGACATGCCTCTTGGAGAGATGGAGTTCATCTATTATGTGTTGCCTCTTTGTGTATGTGGGGCTAGAGAATTTTGCATGGGGAGGCTGTATTTCTGTGAAGCATCTTGGATTTTAATTGGGAAACAAGACACCTGTTCCTTTTCTGATGTAAGGAACTTTGAGCTATATTGAGCAAACAGAGATCTATTTATTTCTGGTATCTGCACATGCACTATTTTCTAGTGGTTTCTTCTTTAAGAATTTTCTGGAGAAGTGGAGGAAGTATGCTCCATGATTATTCGAAAGAAAATGATACCAAAAGCTCAACTTACCAGTTTTCTAGTTGTAATTCTTAGGATATACTACAATGAAGGATCCATGGGAGTTTTATATGGACGCATTATATCTAGTTCCATTTGATATTATTGTCATAAAGTTACTACTGGACCAATATCACAGGACTCAAAGGATCACAAGTAAAGAGCTTAATTTTGTTATTGGAAGTGTACATTTTTACTAAGTTAATGCATCGACCTGCATTCTGAATTATCTTCTATTTGCTTCTGGATGGTGAGTGATTAAGGGTTAGATGAGGGAAGATCAATGCATTTTGATGGCTTGAGAAAGAAAGCACTCATGAACTAGTGTTATCTAAAGCGGAAAGCGCAAAAAATCTCTAAGGTTTGTTTGGGGCTTTGAGCGCGAAGCGAAAATAAAGTGTGGGCTTTATTGAGAAAAGGCGTAAATGGAGAAAACATACATATATATATATATATATATATATATATATATATATATATATATATATATATATATATATATATATATATATATATATATATATATATATATATATGTTTAGTCCAAGACTAATAATAATTATAAGCATGAATTACAAATACATGGACAAAGAAATTGATTGTTATTACAATAAAGTGAAATGTCAATGATTCAGCATCGCCTCTTCAGGAAATGCTCATTCACAAGGAAAAGTATGCCTTAGAGCCTTGATGATGACACTGAAGCGCATGTTAAGCTAGGTGAAGCACTTAATGCATTTTGAGCCTCGCTTTAGGGCTTAAGCATGCCTTTGATAACACTCATGAACTCCATGGGCTGAAGTTACTCATTACCTTTTTTTATTGTTGAGCAGAGTGAAGTTGGTTTGTTATAATTGCGCTTGAAATTGGTTTAGATGAGGGAATTTGAATGTAGTTTGCAGCTACGGTCTGTGGATTGGCAAATAAATTTTTTATCATTGAATAGAAAATTGTGCTTAATTCGTTGCAAGCTTGTGAGCTGTTTCTGCCTTGTGTGTAGCCTGATCCTTGAGTGCTTTCATTTGGTTACATCATGAGTATCATGTCTTCTTGACTAGCTTTTTGGTAGTTTGCTTGCACAAACTTGGTTTTTGTTTTTCTGACAGCTTAAACTGCAGAGGAATTTTGAGAGAACTTGATAGTGCATGACTGTTGATCTATCTTAAAAGCATGAGGATGAACACAATTTGAAGATTTGCACTTTGGTAGTATTTGTGTTCTTCCATTATTTGATAATACACTCTACTTGAAAGCTTGTGTATGAAAGAAAGTTATCCTTGGAATTAGTGTGCTAACCTTGTGAGTTCCTGGGGATGAGCCAATACTGATTTGTTAATGCAGTGGGAGTCTATGAAGTTGGGGCAATTACCTATAGGGAGGCATTTCATGTGCTTATGTCAGTCTCTGGCAGCTTGCCCCAACTATAGAACTATATTAGATGAAGTAATATAAACAGTTTTTGTCATACTTCCTCTACATAGACTATGTCCCTTGAATAGACTTTAGTTTATGTTATGATTGCCTTTAAAATGTGTGCTTGTGGGACGGATACTTGTAGGTTATGTTGTTCGGACTCTTTAAAAATGATGCCTCACCCCTGTTAGATTCTTCAAAATTACACTAGTTTTGGAGAATTCGACATGCACCCGTCGACCTTTTTGAAGAGTCTGAGAATCATAGCTTGTAGGTAGGTAGTTTCCTCTCATAGTAACAATAATTTTTCTTTTTCATAATGGGGGTTGTGTGCACTAAGGTTACTCCACCATTTACTTACTACCTTAACCAGAATAATCAGAATTGGTAACAGGTAACGCCGCCCACCTAATGTTTTTGGGTCATCTACGAGATTTGAACCACTCCATTGACCATTAAGTTTCACTTTTGGTTGCTCTCTCTAACTATTATTGATTATTTAAGATTTTGAGGAAATGTTCCTTCACTTGCAAAAGTTGCAGTGTCATGTGAGCATTGAGTTTGAGTTTGACACATACATGCTTCAGGTGGATTGCAGATATTTTGCTGTTTCATTGTTATGTTTATTTCATAGATTAGATAGTTTTAAATTTGTGTAAATTATAGTAATAATATTTGACTTGGATCTTTGTTGAAAACAATATTGGTGTAAATTCTCTTGTTGGTATATAGTGTGGTTGGTGCAACTTGGATCAGACTCTTTAGCGCAACAAGCTGTGATGTGTAGTAAAATTTGATCAGTAATGCACCCAAATATTCTATGGTTGCCTTTTCACCACTACTAACTTCTCTGTTTCCATTTACTAATGAATTATCATAAAAAAAAAAAAATAATAATAGTGATGTTATACTAGTTGATCTTCCTATTCTACTTGAAAACTGAATACATAAGAGAATCATTACTCATTAATCCACCAACTAGTACTGCTTTCAGATGAAGTATCGTTCTGTTATTTTTGTTTCATGCAACTTGTTTGTTTGATAAATTCTTTCTTAAGGTATTCAATTTAATAGAAGAAATTGGTCTGAAATATGAAGCACAAGAGAACATAGACCAAAATGATGAGCCAAAACTATTAATTTCAACATGGGGCTAACCGAAGCCATGCTATTTGGGTTTGAGCCATTGGTGTATGCAAATCTGGATTCATTGATAACAAACAAAAATCATTTAAGGAAACTTGTCCACAGTAAAATGTTGAACTCGTCTGCAATTAGAGGTGGTAATGGGGCAGATTTAAGGTTGTGCGGGGTTTAAACTTTTTTTGAAACTTTTTACATGTTATTAGAGTGATAGAACATTATTTGTTAAGATAATTTCTTTAAAGCTACTACTAAAATATTCAAGATAATAAATGATAATGGTTCAATAAAAAATAATATAATTTCTTTCCTAATTGACCTCTAAAATAAATAAATTTTGAAGTCACTATCCTATTAATACAACTAATGAAAAAATGAATTTATTTTTATTAGTTTTATTTTTAGCATCAAACTTCAAAAAGAAAATTTTAAAAAAATTATGCGGAGTTGGTTTTTGCGGGGTGGATTGAAAATGAAAATTCTGCTCTCGTTTCGCACCACTCCATTGCCTTCAGCAATATTATCTTGCTGCTTGGAAATTGAGTAAGGAAATAAAGAAAAAAATGTGAGAAAATAGATTCTCCTTTCTGTTTTGGAGTAGTATGAAAATAGGATGTTCAACACTAGGTCATTTCGTTACAAATGGAATACGGACAGCAACAAATCTCTTCCTATATTTCTACAAAAATGTGAATCAGAGTTCATTCGATATTTTTGTTTTAAAATCAAAATGAAAGTTAACACCAAAATAAATGGTGATAGGTTATACGATGCTAGAAAATAAAAAAAAGAAGGCAATGGCAATTACAAATCAAAACTATGGGCGATTATAAATCATTATATTATATAAATATAGTTAGATGATAAGGAGGAGGTCGTTGTATTGTAGTTTATGCCAACAAAACAATATACACACAACGACTTCTTGTGAGACCACCTTTTAAATTAGTAATGGATCTTTATTATTATTTTATTTATATATCCTTATTATCATATTTAATACTTTCTTATAAAAATTCATCCTACGTTTCAGTTGTTATAATATCATCATCACTGGTCTTATTTTCAATATTGATATTCCTAATGAAAATGGAATACGTATAAAATTTAACAATCTGAGGAAAAATATTGTCAACATTGAGGATTGTTTTATTTATTTTCATTTGCAAACACTTGGATATTATGAGATTAAAATTAGTGATAAGTACTAAGTAATTATGTACCAAAATAACTTCTAAATAAATTTTCATATGATAGACCGTCACTAATATATATAGAATTGTTTGAATTTTTATGTTACTATCGACATTCTTTATAATGGTGTTGTTAGTAAAGCTATTTTAAATTCCTTGCACATTGAAGAGTGAACATGATTTAATCAACCCTTAATAACATATATAGTAGTTGTCTTTTATTTGGTTCTAAAACGTCCTTCCATTTTTTGACATGATTATTGAAGATGGTGATCTTTTTCCCCTTTGGAGATTTTATCTACCAATCAATATCATTAATAAATACAATATTAACTAGTAACCATAATTATACAAATGATATTACCTCTTTGTCAACAAATATTGTAGGCCGAAACACCTTTGTGTCTTAAAAATGCATCGTAAACCCTAGATCGTTGGCGATGACTTTTGGGTGACCACCAATACCCCCAACAAAACAATCCTACAAATATTTGATCCTTCAAACCCTATTTCTATCAAAGATTTAACAATTATTGTGTGGGACGAGGAAGAAGTGAATAACATGATTATGCAATTTGCAATTATAGGATAATTATTGTATGGCTGAATAGAAGTAGAAGAAATATGTAAAATTGTACCAATCATATCTGAGTGCAAGATAGGGTTCTTGCGTGATAGGCTAATGGTAGGATTTTTACCTTTAGATCTAAAAAATAAATAAAATTTAACGGCTCAAATTTGAATTAATAAGATTAAGACGACCTTATTAAATGCAAAGATCTTAGTCGGATATCAGGATAATTAATAACATGCTTAAACTTTCAAATCATATATGTTTTTTAACTTTTTGTTCTTACTCCTCCTTAAGAGATCTCACTTTTTACTTTTTTGTGACTCAAACCAATAATTTTAAGATAAGAGATGAAGTGAGTTACCCCCGACCTTTTCATTTTCCATCAATTCCAAACCAACACACCAACATAAGGTAAAAGATAATATGATTTGGAAAGCCTCTCAACCTCTCTCATATAAACAAAAGTTATTTGAGATGATGACGAATTAATTTGGTGAAGAAGTAACAAAAATTCTCTCAATTAGTAATGGACACTTCAAGATACTTGTGCAAACCAAAGACCACAAAAGGAAAACCACGAATTCACAATGGGTGTGTTTGGTAGGAGGAAAAATGTTTTTTTTTTTTTCCAATTTTTTCATGTTTGGTTGATTGAAATGTTTTGGAAAATATTTTCCAAATCAGTAAGGAAAATGACTTTCCTTCAAAACTTAAGGAGAATATTTTTCAAAACTATATTTCATCCTTCAATATTTTTTTTCTTCTTACCCTACCCCATACATGA
The DNA here is from genome assembly GCA_035578085.1 of Solanum pinnatisectum. Taxonomy (NCBI): domain Eukaryota; kingdom Viridiplantae; phylum Streptophyta; class Magnoliopsida; order Solanales; family Solanaceae; genus Solanum; species Solanum pinnatisectum. Next base: position 15,103,278 of record CM069085.1, on the reverse strand, counting down.
CCCTCCTCATCCAAAGAAAGTTAAAATTTTTAAATTTTCTTATTTTTTTAAATTTCAAATATATTTTTACCCATGTCCCCAAACAAACCCCAGCCCCCTTCCCCCAAACAAAAAAAATAAAAAATATTTTTGAAAAATATTTCAAAATTTAAGATATTTTTTACTTCACCAAACCCAACCGCTCCCCCAAAAAAAAAATTTGTTTTAGAAAAATATTTCAAGTTTCATTTTTTACTCCACCTCATAACCTGACCCTCTCCTTTGTCAATTTTTTTTTAAATAAAAAAATTGTTTTGAAAAATATTTCAAACTTAAAAAAAAAAAAATCATTTTTAAAGTCCCCCACCCCCACCAAGGCCATCCTCGCCACCCTCGTCAAAAAACTTATTTTTGGAAAATATTTCAGTCTTTACCCTACCCCTCACCCCTAACCCCCCTCCCCAACCCCCAACTAAGCCACTCCCATCAATTATTTTTTGAAAATTTCTCAAATTTAATTTTTTTTTTCATTTTTTACGCTACCCCTACCCCATCCCCACTTAGGCCACCCCCATCAATTTTTTTTAAAATTATTTTTGAAAAATAATTCAAATATTAAAAAAAAATCATTGTTTTACGCCACTCCTGTCAATTTTTTTTTTAAATTATTTTTGAAAAATATTTTTCTGGGTCAGGTTCTAGGTTGAAAGTCTTGGGTTAGGTCCTGGGTAAGATCTCATGGTTGGATTTTGAAACGGTCATCGGGGTCTTGTCCTAGTTCGGGTATCAAGGTCGGGTCCTAGATCAATTATTGTGGTTGATTTTTTTATCAGAAGTTATTTTTTCATAAAGAGTATTTTCTAGTCTCAAACCAAAAATAAAAGATATTTCCTGGAAAATACTTTAAATTCACCAACCAAACATTAAAAAATATTTTCTGCTTACCAATCAAACATGAGAAAATAAGTTAGAAATCCTCTTGTTTTCAAAGAAAACATTTTCCTTCCTACCAAACACACCCTATGTCTAGGCTGATTTTCAAGTTTATTGCTTGAATTTCTAAAAGGTAAAAGGGTCTGGTGGACTCCTATATTTGTATGTGTTTGTATTGTGGATCCTTCTGCTTAACTTTTTACCAACTAAACGCCTAAATTCAATCAAAAAATGATTTTTAACCCTTCCTACCTTCTGTGTAGCTCACTCTCCCTTTAATAGATGACATGTCAAATCCATGTCACATAAATTAATACCACGTCATAGTTATCTTTATTAACTATTTTTAAAATTATTAATTAAAATACTAAATAAAAGCTATAAAATAATTCTTTCAAATAAAATACTTATTTCTCTCACCTTCCTCCACTTTCCCCAACCCACAACCATGCCTCAACCACCGTTACCATCACCTCTATTCTTATTTTTTCTTCCATTTAAATTTATCTTCGTACAAAAGAAAAGGGACATTGAGAATGAAAGTCTTAAAAATAAAATCTTGAATTTTGAAAATATGCAACTAACAACATAATGCCCAAGAAACCCAAAAACCTCTTGTAATGGTAGCTTGAATCACTAGTCATAGACAGAGGAGAGAATGAATTAGACAAATTGAAGATCGATTAGAATGTAAATTTCGATGTCGATTTGTGGGGAAGAAAGCGGGGACTCAGAAGAAATCAAAAACAGGTCGCCGAAAATTCTTGATTAAAAATATAAGAGCTACATTATCATCTTCCTTTTTTTCTTTTCCTTTTTCTTTCTGTGTTGGCCTTTTGTGTCGAAGAGAAAATTTAGAGAGAAGCAAAAAAGTAACCTATTAGGTATTTAGGTAAAAAAGAAAAAAAAAGAAAAATGAAATATTTACTGGAATGGAAAAAAAAATGAAAAAGAGGGATGAATCTGCTGAAAACAATGACAATAACGTTTGAAGAAGGAAAATGGAGATTGGATGTGGATGGGTTGAGGGGTTGATTGGAAAGAGGATGATGGTTGAAAAAGAAGTGTGGTGGAGGAGACGAAGAAAACTATTTTTTAATTTTATTTTTCTTTTACAAAATCAATTATTTTAAAATTTTAATATTTTTTTAAATGTAAATATGATCTCCACTTGCCCTTTTAACGCGTATAACCACGCTTTTGTGCCAACTCAATCATTTTAATGTCACATAAGACTGGTCAATGGTCAGAGGGTTTGATATATTATGTTTTAATGAGTATAAAAGTTCAGTTGACAAATGGATAAGTAAAAGACTTCACAATACAAACTGATACAAGTATAAGGGTTCACCAGACCCTTTTACCTAAAATTCAAAATTAACTTTTTGGCAGAAAAATGGTGATGTATCATATATATCATCAATAATATATATATTTATGAAGAATTTGATGTGAAAGAGAAATAAAATATAATTGTAGGTTACAAATTACATATTACATAGAATTAAATAGATGAAGATTTCTAGAAAGAGGCAACAAAATTATTAGAATGGTGAGAAGGTGAATGGTTGTGTCTACCTTCATAGGTTGTTATTACCATACGACAATCTTCCGAAAGTCGCTCAACTCTCTTCTTTACTCCACAATTGCTATGTGTACATCGATTATAACTCCTGCATATATTCATCATCAACTATCTAATTACCAAAAATATTATATATATATATACACACACACACACACATCCAAACACTTATTAATACATACATACTTAGAATAGAAGAAATTAAAGTATTTCTCTTGATTATTTTTGATTTTGTAATACGTTATAAATGTAATTTTAGTTATATGATCTTTTTCAGTCAAAAAAGAATTTGAAACTATTTTTCTGCTCCATAAAAACAGGGAAAAAGCTATCTATCTATATATATATATAGTTCAACAAATCAAAGACAAAGTTAAAAATATACCAAACTTACAAATACCCCTAGAATCCGACTATTTAATAGTCCAAACAGATGGAAGTAAATTAGGATGGGGTGCGAACTTAAAATCCAGACCTACTAAATATAGTTCAAAAAATGAAGAAAAAATTTTTGCATACCAGAGTGGACAATATAAAGAAAAAGGCTACTTAGTTTGTCTGCTAGATCATTATCTTTTCCTGTAACATATTCAAAAACAATATTATTATAAATAGATATTATATCCATAAAGTTTAACCATCGTCTTTTACTACTGGCTTTACTATTTATTTTTTCGTGAAATTTAACTATTGCTTCACAGTCTGTTCTAACTAATACTTCACTTTTGTTTAAAATATATAATTTAAAGTTATTAAGTCCATATATTACAACTAATACTTCTGCGTCTATACTACTCATATTGCCTTTTCTTTATATTGTCCACTCTGGTATGCACAAATTTTTTCTTCATTTTTTGGACTATATTTATTAGGTCTGGATTTTAAGATCGCACCCCATCCTAATTTACTTCCATCTGTTTGGGTTATTAAATAGTCGGATTCTAGGGGTATTTGTAAGTCTGGTATATTTTTAACTTTGTCTTTGATTTGTTGAACTAATTTTATATCTTCTATGTTAAAGTGTTTTTGGCCCTTGCTACCTGTCTTAGCATATAATGGTCCTGCTATTTTCCCTAAGTCTTAGATGAAATTTCTGGTATAATTTACTAATCCTAAGAATTTTTGTAATTCTTTTGTATTATCTAACTTATCTGGCATTTCTAATACTTTTTTAGCTATATGTGGTTGTAATTTTACCTTTCCTTCTCCTAAGGTACTCCTAAGAAGTTTATATGAGTCTTACACAGTTTCATTTTCTTCTTACTAATTATTATTCCGTATTTTACAAATAATCTAAAAATTGTCTGTAGGTGTCCTAAATGTTCTTGAATGTCTTTGCTAAATACTAGAATATCGTCTACATATACTAATACAAAACTCTTGTAGTCTCCAAACATATCATCCATCTTTCTTTGGAAGATAGGAGGAGTTGTCTTTAATCCAAAAGGCATAGCAAGTCATTCAAAATGGCCTTCTGGATAAGTAAACGCCGTCCATTCTATGCTTTCTAGGTACATTCTGACTTGCCAGTATCCTGACTTACAATCAAATTTACTAAATATCTTTTTACCTTGTATTCTATTAGTTAATTCATTCTTATCAGGTAGTTTGTACGCATCTGTTCTAGTATTATCATTTAATCTTTTATAATTTATTACCATGCGAGCTTTTTCTCGCACTTGTTCACTATGGTTTCTAACCATAAATGTTGCTGATCGATGTCTAGATGTAGATCTCTTTATTACTTCTAATTTGAGTAGTTCTTTAATCTGTTTAGTAAATTCTTTTGTGTCTTCATTGTTTGCTTCTATCGTTGCTGTTTTTATAGTATACTCGGGGTTTATTATGTCTAATTTAGACATAATTTTATTGCTTCCCCAATGTATCAAGGGTTTTTCTCCTATTATTTCCATTTCATCTAGTATTGCCACTATATTTTCTAGGTCTTTAGGATTTTTTAGATTTCCTATAGTATTTATTCCTTTTTGAAAGTTGTAAAATTCTGTTTCAACATTTATTAAGGTATAATCCTTTTCTATGTCTTCCACGTATGTATCGTCTAGATAATTTTCTTCTTGTTTTTCTTCATATAGGTTCTTTGAAGGACAACTACCATTTTGGCCACAGTCATCACAACATGGAGTTGCAGTCCTAGTATTTATTTTATTGTCTTTAATTTTAGGTAAAATTTTGCTAGTCTGTACTGGAGTATATGTTGTATTTCTAAATAACATCATCCCATCTCTGGAGAATAAACAGCTTCCATTGTTTTGTATAAGAAATTGTAATCCTATTACTAGCTCAGTTTTAATATTTAGATCTCTTACTAATATTTTATACATATTATATGTTGGTTTGTAGAATTCATTACATGTATTGATAAAGCTTATTTGTGCCTTTTCTATATACTGGTTGTAGATGTTATATGTTCCATCTATTTGTATTGCTTGTACTGGTTCCCTTAGTGTCTTTAGGGTTGGTAATATATTGTGTGGTAGTATCTTTTTATTAAGAAGGCAGCTAGTACAACCTGTATCTACTAATGCTAAGGTTTCTATTTCGATATCTTTTATTTTTATTCTTACTAGTATTTTTATTGTTCCAAACTTTTTATCTTCATTTCATATGAAGCTAGTATTATTCTCTTCTATATTCATTAATTCACTTTCTATTTGATCTAAATGTATTGCATCCTGTGACTGTGTATTATCTATGTTTATTTTCCCTTTTCTTTTTCTAATGTAATCAATCTCTGTTCTAATTCATTCATTCTTATTTCTAAAGTTATTAGTCTTAGATTAGTAGTTTGGTCTTTTGTTTGAGGTTGTTCTTGATTTTTAGCTACTGTTTGTTCTAGTTTATTTTCTATACAACTTATACAAGCTTCCATATAACAGTTTTTACATTTTGCTCTATTTATTTTACTAGGGTACCATTTACATATACTACATTGGTTACTATCTATCCCTTTTAGTCTTTCGAACTCATGATTACAGTCTTGTGAGACATTCATCATCATACTTATATTGTCTAATAAATTTGTATTCCTTTCTAATCCGATTTCATTAATTAAATTATCATCCTCTGAATCAGATGTGTCTGATTGAATATTTCTTTCTTCTGCTGCATCTATGCTTACAACTGAACATATACTTTCTGTATCTGACATATATTCATCTACATTTAATAGGGTTTCTTGAAAATCTTCTATTAACTGAGAATTTCTAGTTTTCATATTATTTCTCTTAGGGCAGGTATTTGCTAAGTGTTCTATACTTCCACAAGTATATCATTCTAATTTGTTTTTATAATTTCTATCATTTCTATATTTTCTAACATGTCTATCTCTGTTTAAATATGACTTTCTAGCTGAGGATTTTCTTAAGAAATATTTTTTATGTTTATAAGGCTTTTGGTTATAGGCTGTTCATTGTTTTATATTTTCTTGTTTTACTTGGTTCTTTATCGTAACTTTGGGTAGTATATATTATTGCCTTACAAAAGTTCATTTCATTTTGTTTTAATTGCTTTTGTATTTGTATGTTGGTACATTTTTCTTGTAGTATTTCCATTATGTGTTGTATTTTTTGTCCTAGGGACCGTAAGAGTGCGGGATTTTGAATCACCCCTTCTCTTTTATACCATCTTTCCTCTATTTCTCTTCCTAAAGCTCCTGGTAATTTATTAAGTAACTTTTTACCTAATTCTTCATTAAATGTATTTCCGCTAATAGTACAATAGTAAAAATAATCTTTAAAAAAATTCTTTATATGCATCTAGTTTGATATACTTAATTGTTCTAACTTTATTACAACACTTCTTTGTAATGCTACTAAGCCACTATTTGGGTCTTCTCTTGATAATAACACATGTATTTTGTTTGTAAAATTGTATGGGTTTGGTCCTAATTCTATTAATCTTTGAAATTCTTGAGGGTAAGTTTGTTTGTATGATTCCCATACTGCTTTACAGGATTTTCCTAAAAAGGTACTTGAGTATTTATACATAGTTTCTGTATCTGTTTCATGATAATTTTTAATAAAGTCTGCTACCACTATTCCTTTCCGTAAATCTATTACTGTATTCCACATTTGTGGATCATGTGCAGCTATATTTAATATTTTTCCTTTATTTCCTCCTTCTTGTAACCTAATAGGTTCTTTTATAAGCATTCTTTTTCCTGCTGGTCTAATATTATCTTTTATTTCCTGATCAGGTCTAATCCATGGTCTTCTAGGCAAATTACCAGTACTATAACTAACACTTGGGGCTGCAGTAGTTCTTTAGAAAGGACTTGTACTATGTGAACTTGTTGTTTCATCCATTAGTTCCGTATGACTAGTTATGGATAAAGTATCCTCTTTTTCTTCATTCATGTAATCTGGTTCGTCTGTTCTATATGCTAAATTATCATCTCTTTCTTGACATATTCTAAAATGTTCTATAGTTTCTATTATATCCATTTTTCCTTTCTTACAGCCTCTACATTTAAAAACATTAAGACTATTGTCTTTGTATAATCTTTTTGCTTCTTCTATAGCCTTTTCTACTTCGTATCCTTCTTGTATTAATTCTATATTCATTAACTCTTCTTGTTCTGTTTCTTTGGTACTTTCTGTTTCATTATCATCCAATTCTCTTTGACTTGTATAATTATAGTCTGTAAACCTGATTGAAGTTTCTCCTTTTGAGCTAGTGTACATTAAATATTGTTCGGGAGCAAACACTTTTGGTTTACTTAATTTGTCTAAGTTCCATTCTAATCCTGCGTATTCTTCTGGGTTTATTTTTATTGGTTTTATTAGTTTTATTCCTTTATTACCCATTATTTCGACTACATCGTTCACTTGGAGCTTAAATTTTGTATTACTACTTAAAGTCATTTTTTCTATGAAACCTACACACATTAATAGGTTGTTGCCATTATTCATTTCTTCATACCCTTTAGTCTGGATTCCTATTTTAATGTGTTTACCAAATTCTTTTAGATTGATTAGAAAATCTGGGCTAATATAAAATATTCTGCCATTATTGGTCATGTCTACTTTGGTTAATCCTATTATAGATTTCCTTAAATCTGACCATCTATCATCATATAATACAATTATAACTTTGGATCCTAGATTCTTTCTATTTAGTCCTTTTAGTCCTATAACTATTAATCCCATATGCATTAACATAAGTTTGGGGTTTTTAATGGCCTTTATGAATGCCGGATTTACCAAGTTCAAAATTGCAAATTCTTCTCCTATTGCCGATATCTGTTCTTCTCTATAATGTTTGTATAATTGATTGTTTTTAGAAAAATATTTGACGTTGTATAATGTCTTTGGGTTTAATAATTTGAATTGATTTTGTTGGAAAATCTGTAAGTCTTTGTCTATGTCTATGATTTCCGTTAATTCTTGATTTTCTTCTTTAGGTGAGGGTCTCCTAGATAATATTCTAGAAATAAGGTTATTTCCTATTCTATTTTCTGAGAAGCTTGGTCTACTTTCTTGGGTTGTTCGTTTATTTGAAAGAAAGTCCATTTTTGTAGTTTTCTAGTTATTTTTTTGTTTTTCTTGTTTAGGGGTAATTTCTACTTTTTTAAGTTGGGTAATTAATTCATCTATTTCTGTGTTTTTATGAGCTTGTTGGTCAGGTTGTTTTTCTTTTAATATTTTATCTAGTTTTATATTTAATTCCACTAATAAGGCGATTATTGTATTGTTTTGTTTGAGGATTATTTTGTCTATTTGACTAGAAGGAATGTGATTAGAATATTCTACTGGTTCTTGATGGAATGTTGTCATATATTCTAAAGTTTTTTTATAATTTATATCTTCTTCACTCATGAAAGTGAAATCTGTTCAAGTCTTATAATTATTTCTTTTAGATTACTAATTTCAATAGTTATTTTTTCTACTTGTTCTATGATTTTTGTTACTACTTGGGTATTTTTAATTTCTAATTCTTTAGGCTCTTCTATTATAGTTTTTACCAGTTTTTCTATTTCTATTTTTGTAGGTATCTTTTCCAAGTTAAATTTCGTATTTAGGTATTGAATTTTTCTATCTATTTCTAGTTCTTGAGATTTTAAAAAATCAAAAGTCTTTTCTAATCTATCTAGTATCTTAAATTGTTTGTTTTGTACTACTTCTATTGTTTCTAAAAGTTTTATTATAACCTGATCTTGTTGTTGAGTTTTCTCACTAAGATTTATTGTTAAATCTATTAAAGTATTATACTGTTTGTCTGCAGAATGTAGTATATGTTCTCCTTCAGCAAAATTATACTTTAAAATATTATTTTTATTTAATGATCTATATTTCTTCTCTGGGTGTATTCTTAAGTCTAAATATTCAAGATGTCTTAAAGAATCTATTTTTCTATCCTAATGAACTTCTAATTAAACAGATCTTTTTGTAATATTCTATCCTATTAGTAGTGTATCCTATATCTAGTTTAATGTTATTTATTTCTTTAAGCAGGTTAGCCTTATGTCTTACCAAGGATTCGGTAAAGGAGATTATGTATATATCTTTAGCTAACTGTTCCTCTGTCCATTTTAAATGTTATGTCAGTTGCTTTAGAGTATGTCTAAGTTCAAATCTATATTGTATTTCTTCGTAAAGCCAACTATATCTTAGTCTTATTCTCCAAATATATTCAAGAGGCATATGTACTATCCAAAAGGTATAAATTCAAGTCTTTTTTCGTATCGTCTTATTCTTATTTTAGAGTTTTCAATTTGATGTATAGTATAATTCAATTCTCTATTAAGATATCTTATATTTTGTTTAGATTCTTCCGATGTTATTTGTTGTATAAGTTCAAGCTCTGTTTTCAGTAGTTCGGTTTTATGGTGTCTTTCTTCTTGAAGCCATTGATCTATCTGTCTGTATTTTTTAGCTAAAGCTTGCATTAATTATCCTAACTGACAAACTTCCTTCTTTAAGTTTCTATGTATCCAATTTATTTGTTTATCACACCAGATTATATCACTATTGTAACTTATTATTTCCCACCTTATATTATTGAGGAATTCTGGGTCAAGTATTTTATCTAAATCTTCTATAGTCTTTATATTATATCTCTTTTCTAGTTGTCGTTTCTTTTTTACCGCGATTCTTCTAATATTGTATTCTCTATATAAAGTCCAATATATAAATCTTATATTTCTAAATGAAAGATGTTTTTTTATATACTAATTTTTTCCAAAAACTTCTCGCTCTGATACCAAAATTAAAGACAAAATAAAAAAACGCTTAGATAAAAAGGTTATTTCGATATGATAAGTTGTAGAGTATATCTTTGTTCAAATATGTTGTAAATCCTACTCAGTACTCCCTCTAACCCTCTCAAAGCCTCACTTGAGGGATTATTGAATTGTTTGCTTGATTTACTAATTACAATTTCAAAGTTTTAAGATGAAGTACATATATAATTCCCAATCACTCAGCTGTACTTCTTTTAGTTGGAACTAATTCAATTTTTCTTATGAAAAAAAAAAACAAAACCATAATTGCACTACATAATAAATACAAATAAAAATAAATGAAACACATAATTCTACACAGTACTTTGTTAGAAAAGAATTCAACAAAAACGGAAGATTGAATTATATTGTCAACATCCTATCTTGTTATTTCTACGAGTTATGATGACAAATTTGTTGCTTCTGATATTCTTTTTGTTTTCTATAGAAAGGAATAATTTATGGAAAAATTACTTAATATACACTTTAATTTATCATAATCACTAAAATTCTCTATTATTTAAAAAAAATTCAAAAATTCCTATCCTCCTCTTGGATACCTCTCTCCCCTCTCTGATACATCCCTCACCTATGTATCCGGATGTTTGTTGATGTATCCGGAAATCTAGTAATGTATTCGGATATCCTATCCCTCTCTAATACATCAATCCCCTCTCGATTAATACATCCTTCACTTATGTATCCGGATGTCCAGTGATGTATCATCAAGTCCAATAATGTCTCTGAAATCCATAAATTTTAATGGATTTGTAATTTGAAAAAGAGTAGGAAAATAACGTAATTAACTCTTAACACTATGCGATTTATGTATATAAATTATGCAGTCATACAAATATATATTTATTTATTTTGTGTTACAATTAATTTATTAGGGTAAATTGAAAAGATTACCTTGGATGAAGGCTGCTGTTGACAACTTTTTGACCATACTTTTTCCATTTGTAACCATCATCAAGAACATCAATATCACTCCTTGTTTGAAAACAAAATCTTGGCTCTCTCAGCTTTCTTCTAACCTTCACTTTGACTTTCTCATTCTTCCACCTACACATATATCGATTATTAGAAGGTGCTGAATTTGTACTCACTGTATATATGAACAATAAATACAATCAAAGAAATAATAATAGTAAAACAAGATCAAAAAATAAAAATCGAGCCAATTGAATTCACAATGTGTCCTTGAGAAAAGTATTCCCTCAAGCACTTGTGGTTAGGAAATATATTCTTCCAGGATAAAAAGATTCACTTCAGCAAAACAACATTACTTTAAATTTTACAGAACTTTGAACTCAATTATCAACTAGAATCATACTTGGATTTTTATAAAAAGAAGAGTAGTAATATTAAAATTCGTACTTCTAATTTTGTCCATAATATCTGAACAAAAATCAGCTATTTATAACCAACAAAAAACTGCTTTAGAAAAGAAGCAATGGTTCATGATAAGTTGCACTGATTTGAAACTGTAACGACCCCTTCCAATCATTATGAGTAGACCAATGATGAAGGATTTAGGTCAGAAAATTGTGGATAGTGCCTTGGAACATCAATTATTATTCTTCGCATGATCATTGGGGACGTCGAAGAATAGGATGACTTGTCACACAAGTTAATCTCCAAAGGGATTACATCACGTGCTGCATGTGGAGAGAATCCATTAGTTGAATCATACTCTTTCTTTGCAGTAGAATTCTTGGAATCAAAGAACTCAAGTAGAGCTAGAGCCTTTTTGATCTTTTCGATCGGGTACACTACTTCTTCCATATGAAGCATTTGTAGAGGACCTTGCTCTTTTGGGGGTTGAGGATTGATGAGTGGTAGATTAGCACTCATTTAAGGTTTATTTAGCTCAATAATTAGTGTACTTAATGCCTAAATTTGTCCTGATAATATGTTGATGATTTGCAGCAATGAAGGCCAATGCACAAGGCAAAGATTGATGTTTGAAAGAATGATCAAAAATGCAAAAAGAAGTGCAAACTATACATTGTTGATCGCCCAACAAGAAAAGCGGATATCCTAGTGAGCATGACCTCACCCAAAATGATAGTGCACAACACTTGTGTCTATCGAAATAAGTTGGTAAACTCCAAAAGAGAAGGCGATGCGCTGAATGAGAAAGGCGACATTGTTGATCATTGCCGATCTTTAGATGATCCTTGATAATTTTTACCTTGTCCTCTGTTTGTTGCACAATTTCAGGACCAATGAGTTTCCTATCACCAACTTCACTCCAACAAAGAGGGGTCCGACATTTCCTTCCATACAAAGCTTCATAGGGAGGCATTCCAATACTCGATTGGTAACTGTTATTGTAAGCAAATTCTATCAACGCCAAGTGTTTGTCCCAACTACCCTCAAACTCAATAATGCAAGCTCGAAGCATATCCTCTAAAACTTGTATCACCCTTTCCGACTGGCCGTCTGTCTGAAGATGGAACGAAGTGCTAAATTTCAGCTTAGTACCCAAAGTTTCCTGCAAGCTACCCCAAAATCTAGATGTAAACCTTGGGTCTCAATTAGATACAATAGACATAGGAATCCCATGTAGTCTTACGATCTCATTAATGTACCATTCGGCTAAACGCTCAAGTAAGTAATCCATCCTGATTGCTAAGAAGTGAGCACTCTTGGTTAGCCTGTCCACAATCACCCATATTGCATAATGATTTATTTGGGTACGAGAAAGTCCAGAAACAAAGTCCATAGTTATTCTCTCCCATTTCCATTCCGGCATCGACAAGGGCTGTAGTAAACCATCTGGAACTTGATATTCTGCCTTTACTTGTTGACAAAACAAACATTTAGAAATGAACTCCGCAATGTCTCTCTTCATACCATTCCACCAATAATTTTCTTTGATGGTCTGTTACATCTTTGTACCCCCAGGATGCATTGCATATGGTGAGGTATGTGCTTCATTCAGTATTTCTCTCCTCAATTTATCATCATTAGGGACACATAGTCTATCTTGATAAAATAAGACACCATCCTCTGTTAGTGTAAAATAAAGTTTTTCCCCATTTTGAACTTCTTTGATCAATTTTACAAGTTTCTCATCTACCTTTTGTGCTTCTTTCACCTATTCCAGTAATATTGGCTTTACGTGAAAATTAGCAATAACTGAACCATTTGAATCAAGTGCGAAACGAACATTCATGGCTCTTAACTCAAGGAGCAAGGGCAAAGGATTCAAAGAAATGCTTGCAAAGGATTTCCGACGTAGTGCATCTGCAACCACATTGGCTTTACCTGGATTATAATCAATTGTGCAGTCATAATCCTTAATGAGTTCAAGCCATCTACGTTGTCGGAGGTTCAAATCCTTCTGAGTACTCAAGTACTTTAAGTTCTTGTGATCAGTGAATATATGACATTTCTCTCCATACAAATAATGCTGTCATATTTTTAAAGCAAACATTACAACAAAAAGTTCGAGATCATGAGTAGGATAATTCAATTCATGCGGTTTTAATTTCTGAGAGGCATAAGAAATAACCTTCCCTTTTTGCATCAAAACGCAACTGAGACCACTGTGAGAAGCATCGCTGTATACTACATACTCATTTCCTTCAATTGGTAGAGTAAGTATAGGTGCTTGAGTCAACAAGGATTTGAGAGTTTCAAAGCTTTGTTGGCATTTGTCATTCCAATTGAACTTCACTTCCTTCTGCAAGAGTTTAGTCAATGGAGAGGCGATAATGGAAAAGCCTTTCACAAATCTTCTATAGTATCCTGCTAAGCCTAAGAAACTTCTTACCTTGGTTTGACTTTTGGGAGGTCTCCACTCAACAACTGCTTGTATTTTACTAGGATCCACCTTCACACCTTTGGCCGATACAACATGTCCCAAAAACGTCACTTCATCAAGCCAAAATTCACACTTGGAAAGTTTAGCATAAAGTTCCCTCTCCTTCAAAATTTGCAAAATAATCCGGAGGTGTTTATCATGATCTTCACTACTTCTGGAAAATATTAAAATATCATCTATAAAAACAACCACAAACTGATCAAGATAAGGCTTGAATACTCGATTCATTAGATCCATGAATACCGCAGGAGCATTTGTCAACCCGAATGGCATCACCAAAAATTCATAATGACCATACCGAGTTCTAAAAGCAGTTTTAGGAATATCTTTCTCTCTAACACGCAATTGGTGGTATCCAGACCTTAAATCAATCTTTGAGAATACTTTAGCACCCTTCAGTTGGTCAAACAAATCATTGATCCTTGGTAGTGGATATCTATTCTTGATTGTGATTCTGTTCAATTGTCTATAGTCAATACAAAGCCTAAGAGTGCCATCTTTCTTCTTTACGAATAAAATAGGGGTTCCCCAAGGAGAAACACTAGGTCGAATAAAACCCTTCTCAAGAAGTTCTTGCAATTGAGATTTCAATTCTCTTAATTCTGCCGGAGCCATTCTATAAGAAGTGATAGAAATAGGGGTAGATTCAGGAATAAGCTCAATAGGAAATTCAACCTCTCTTTTCGAGGCAATCCCGGAAGGTCTTCTGGGAAGACTTCTGGGAAATCACGTACAACAGGTATGTCCTTGACACTAGGACTCTCTAACCGTGTATCAACTATGTGAGCAAGGTATGCCCCACAACCTTGACGCATCAACTTTCTTGCTAAGGCCGCAAAAATAATACTAGATGCCAATGATCTTTCACCTTGTACAATGATGTGTGAAAATGTAGGATCTTTAAAAGGCACCTGCTTAGACCTACAATCTACCACTGCATGATATTTATAAAGCCAATCTATCCCGATAATAACATCAAAATCCTTGAAGGGCATTTCAATCAAATCAGTAGGGAAGAATATATTTTGAATCATGAAGGGACAATCTTGATAAACTCGATTACACACAACTTGATAACCCAAAGGACTTTCAACCAGCACATCAAAATTAAGTCTCACAGATTTCACGTTTTCAGGAAGATCAAGTGATGAACAAATATAGGAATGTGTAGAACCAGGATCAAACAATGTAAACACACATAAGCCAAATAAGTGAAATTTACTGACAACCATGTCTTTTCCATCTTGATCCTCCCTCTGCCTCATAGCATAAGTGCGTACAGTAGCCCTTGGTCCACTAGCTTTATTCGCTCCACTTGCACCTGCTGTTTGTGTATTTTTAGGTCTTGCACCTTCATTAGTTCGAGGAGGATTAATAGAAGGCTTATGAACTGAGCCTTCAGTTCTCAAGGAAAGAGCATTATTAGGATTAGGACAATCCTTCACTTTATGATCAAAGCTCCCACAATTGAAACATGCACCAGAAGCTCTCCTGCAAGTACCATAATGATTCTTTCCACATTGTGGACAAGTGGGAACACGAGACCTGCCTTGGCCATAATTTGGAGTGCTAGCTGTAGAAAATTCTAATCTATTTTGCTTTTGCTGTGGTGGCCTGTTAACACTACCAGCTTTAGAATCATCAAACATACCCCTTTTGGATGGACCTCCAAAATCTGGTCTAGGCTTTCAAAATTTGTTTTCATTTCGACTAGCTTCTTCTTTATCAAGTCGTTCCCAAGTAAAAGTAGCAGACACTAACTTACAAAAGTTCTCATGTTGTAGGATCACCACATTCTTGCTAATGGAATCATTTAAATCATCTTCAAATTTCCTACACTTGTCTTTTTCCTCTTTAATAATACCTCTGGCATAACGAGAGAGCCTTAGAAACTTCTGTTAATACTCAGCAATAGACATGCCTCGTAGCCTTAGATTCAATACCCTCTCCAGGCGCTCTAGCCATTGTTCAGCATCTATGGGATCAACGGTGCCTTCAAACTCCACTCCACACATTTTCCTCATTTTTCTCAAAGTTAATCACGTTGGGATCATGCATCGCTTCAGCCATGTGGTAGAAAAATTCAACCATTTGTTGAAAAGGAGGATTCATGGCTTGAGTACCATGACTCATGTGAGGATGTGAACCAGCTCTTGCACCCTGATGGTTTCCCACTTCAGACCCACTAGTGTGGGGGAACATAATGATCCGAGAAAGGTTCTCCAACCTATTCTAGTGCATGAGGTTGGGAAATAGAGGCACCCGAACCTTCACGAGCAGCTTCCATAGGTCGATCAACAGAAGAGGTCATAACTTAAATCCTTCAAAAGGAAAGATCACATTGCATTATGAACATGTACATGATGCATGTGCACTCTACATGCGATAAAAATTTATTATAAACTGGGTAAGTGAACAAATGATCCAAATTAAACTTTTTCCGAAAGCGAACAAGTATACAAGTAATTCACAGCAAAAGTCCTAGAACCACAAACCCAGGCTCTGATACCAAACTTGTAACGACCCTTCCGAAATACTTAAACCAATAACTCAAGAGATTTTTAAGCATATATTGTCCTCACGCTAGTTCATGATATACAACAATTATTATCAATGTCTGAGTACCTAATCAAGTGGTTCAAGCTTCATACAACCATTCAAAACAAGTAGTAAAATTAATATATTACATGACTTGGGTTTACACACCCCAAAAGAACCAAACAAGTAGCCATACTTAAATTACAAACCATTGTGACATGATCCGATTAGTCCTCAAAATTTCATGCAAATATACAACACATAGGTCAAGTCCCAAAGTTTATACAAAATATAGATGCCTATATGCAAATGTGATTTTCTTTAAAGTTCTCAAAATTTCCATCTCCAATGGCCAGCTTCATGCCTCCTCTCGATCATTCCCTATGATAGAAACAACTATCGCTAAGCATATAACTTAGTGGTGTAAAAACTATAGGTTCGGAGTCCTCAAAACTCACCAAGCTATTTTTTTTCAAGTCAATGAGCAGCATACTTGAACATAATAAATAAATCAAGTAACAATATATAACGAGTATCAAGTTCGATATTCAAAGATACAAATGTCAAGAACGCTCATAACACCATTTTCCAAGAGATTCAATAACAAGGATCGCCCGGCACAAGCAAGTATCAAGAAGGGCCAACGCCCTGAATCAAGAAGGGTCACAGTCCAATAATCAAGAGAACCAAGAATCATATTAAAAATGGCTTCCTAGTTCGTACTTAAAATGGACAACTTCCATTCTTAAGACGGACTAAAAATCCAAAGTCAAGATGGCAAATGATCCGAATCAAGAGGCATGCCAATAGTGACAGAGTCACAGTCACAAGAAGGACATGGTCCGAACAAGAGTGCCAAGTGATCAAACGATCCATACAAGTGGGCGAGTTACACAAGCGTCATACCAACACAACAATGCAAAGTGACAAGAGATAACCAAGGTATCAAGATCAACTTTCAGATATACCAACAGTTAAAAGAGTGCAAGTACAAGTTTATACACAAACCTCAATACTTTAGTGTAGCAACAGTCCAACACAACTCCCCGAGTTCAAACCGTAGACCAACCAACGTATCAAGGTCCTCAACTTGTTCACAAGTATATACAACCTTAAAAATACAATTAAACAACTTCTTTAATTCCTAATATCTCAATAATGTCGAAATAAAATAGGATTATCATCACAAATAAGCTCAGCCTGCACAAATATAGCTATGCTCCCAAAACAGTGATTCTGGCCAGTCTAGTACCCCATGTTGTAACTTAGATTTGAACAGGAAAATGGCAAAACTAGACTTTATAACCTTCATGAAAGATGTAGATACATCTCTTAAGGTTACAACACAACAAGAATAACCAAAAAATACATTTTTTACAAAAATATATCATCGATACACTAACAATTGTTTATACAGGATTTTTAAATCCGAAATCTGGATAGAACTTGTCCTGTGTTGCGTCCCATACTTAGAATCCATAAAAGCTAAATTAGACTTTATAACCTTCATGAAAGATGTAGATACATCTCTTAAGGTTGCAACACAACAAGAATCACCAAAAAATACATTTTGTACAAAAAGATATCATCGATACACTAACAGTTGTTCATACAGGATTTCTAAATCCGAAATCTGGACAGAACTTGTCCTGTGTTGCGTCTCATATTTCGAATCCATAATGACTAAATTAGACTTTCACATAAACATAAGAGTTGTAGGTATATGAATTATCTTTCCAAAACATATTTATTCACCAAAAAATTAGTTCTAGAGAACGAAATATTCTAAAATTAATACACACTACTCAGCTACAAAACAGATTTCGACTACTTACCAAAAAGCAGTGTGTGTCTCGAATTCCAGCCAAAAGAACCAAGTTTTTCTCTTGTGATTTTGATGAACAATTGGTTAATTAAGGTTCTAAGGTTTTTAGGCTTTGAAGGAACCGAAATTCACTAGAGAAGATGAAAAAAAAATAGGCTCAAAAGTGATATTTATCCCAAACCCCAGCTGTCCCCCAAGGCTGCCCAAAACAGTGTTGTGTGCTGCCCAAAATGCATACATATACACCTATATATATATATATATCCTTCACCTCCTTTTAAAAGTATACAATATTCTAATTATACTATTACGTAAATACCCCAATGTAATCCCATAAATTACGATATAATTTATGCTAAGCAAGCTAGCAATTATCACAACATTTCAAGTTCCCAAAATGAGAATAAAACATATTGAAGTAATTTAGCGAAGGTAAATCGATATGCGACTCTTGTTAGCATTTAGGGGTGTTACATTGGGTGTTGATTTAATGTAGTGGGAATTCTGTTATGCTCTATTTTGCTGCTGTTCATACATGATTTTGGGCTAATTAGCATGGGGTTAATTTATGGGTTAAGGTTGCAAACTTAATTCTTACTTCCGATCTCTGGTCGATGCTCGAAAGAGATTGATTGGAGCGTGTAATTAGTTCAATACTAGCAATTTAGGTTTGATGTCTGTAACTTGCTTGAAAATAGAGGTTATGATTTGGATCTATTTTCCCTACTTCTGCATCGAAAAAGAAAATAGAGTAAGGTATTGGGTTCTTTAGATTGACATATAGATGAGACCGAAAGGAGATTCTATACATAGATGCATTGAGATCGAAAGATGATTAATTAGTATCATTGAAGATGACCTAGCCTATTTATTAATGTTTATCACTATAGAGCAACACAATTACCCCTATGTGACATTGGATTTCAATCCCCGCACCCCTAGATTGCTTGTTAACTCTTAAATTCTCCAATATTTTAGTTTAACTATGACAATTTATAACCAAATCTTTTTATTAAATTGGTGGAATCATTGATCCACTTATTTAAACTTGGGGTCTCTCTTCCAAAGCTCCTATCTTATGGTGTGACAATATCGGAGCTGCATACTTATCTGTTAATCCTATATTCCATGCTCGTACCAAACATGTGAAAATTGATTTTCATTTTGTCAGGGATAAGGTGGCGTGAAAGGACCTACTTGTGCAGTTCATCTCTGCCAAGGATCAGTTAGCTGATATCTTCACCAAGCGTTTGTCATCAGCTCATTTCCACTTCTTAAGGGACAAACTTAAAGTTGGCTATCCACTTTTCGCTTATGAGGGGAGTATTGAGACATCGTTATGTGATGGAGTTGGATAACTATACAATTCTAAAGAGTACCTATTGTAAGTGTAGTTGTGGTATATCTAAAATACCTTAACAACTCATAACCCTAATAGAACTCCTCATAGAACTAGTACTCTTCCTATATAAGATGTACTACTGCCGTGTATTTATTATCGAAAGCAAAGATAGCTTCTTGACATAAAGAATTCTGTGTATTGTAACAATGTGAAAGGTAGATAACCTAAAATATTAAGTAGGCAATTGGTTAACATCATTTAAATTAAACTACATTAATTTGTAAAAGATCTTTACATTTTAAATGCATATTAGTTCACCAAAAAGGAATGAACATTCCACTACTAGAAACAATGATTTTTTCATCGCGAATTAGTGAGAAATTTGTGGTATAGAACAAGATTTTCCTTTTTATTTCTATCTAATCAACTCACTGGAAAAATGCCTGGTGGGAAACGAGTATCTCGCTGAAATAGTGGAAAAGTTTCTAATTTTTCCATACAAAAACATTACTTTTTTTCTTTTCTCACCAATTCAATTAAAATATGTGGAAATAGTCACGGAGCATTTTCAATGAAAAATTTGTGTAACTTCAAATACTTTTCAACACTTGTGATAATATTGTTTTTGTGAAATGCCTTGAGGTAATGGCTGGATAATTATCTTCTCTCAATTTTCAAGTTCAAAAGTTGTTGGATCTCTTGCTTTAGTTTTAAGTTTGAAATCAAATTAAGTTAGCGTATAATATTGAACTTTTATGAAGAAATTTGCAGTTCCAATAAAGTATATGTAGGTTAAACATGTAGTGATGAAAATGTAACGGAAGCAAAAGAATATTTATTCTTATGGCCTAAATTAAATAATTAATAAATATTTGAGTAACTATAAATCATTTCATTAAAGGTACATACGTAAAATACATTTTAAAAATTAAAATAGAAATATGTCATTTTTTTGGGACTGACTAAAAAGAAAATTAAGTAAATCATATTAATTAGAATAGAGGAAGAATCCTAAAAACATTTATATATAATCTAAACAAATACTTTGAGAGATGAATGAGGCTAGCATGGTGGGGATGGGTCTACGGAGGTTCGAGAATGAAGACGAGATAAATTGGAGGGTGGAAAAGCCACATATAGTTCATTTGAAATGTCATTTGTGGAACTTGTTTTCTTTATTTTCATTAAGGAAGTCATTTTCCTCATTTCTGAGAAACTTGTTTTCCTAAAAATATTATTTTTCAAAAATTTTAACCAATCAAACATGACAAAGTAGAAAATATTAATTTATGAAAAACATTTTTCTCCATACCGAACACACCCTTATAATACTGTAAAGTTGTGAACTAGTAATATAAAGGAATAAAGTAAACAAAGTCTCCATCTTGTCTTGGTAATACAATTGTTACATGTGAATGGGGTGTGTAGAAGCAAGAGAAAACCATGGAAATATTCTTGGATACAATGAGTGATCATAGGGTCCATCAGAATTTCCATCCATATATGTCAAAAAGATGATATAATTTTTCGGAAGAATATCCTTGACCTATTCGAAAAGGTTCAAAAATATCTTCCATCTACCTTTTGGTCTAAAAATATCTTTTATTTTTGTTTTTGGCTTAAAAATACTCCTCCATCCACCTTTTGGTCTAAAAACACCCTCAACCCAATTGAAACTTTTTTACTAGTTAGTGTTATAAAATAATATATTGTAGATGTCACTACACCAAGAAGTTACTACATGACTTCTCTCCATTACGAAGATAACCTCCACCTTTATGATCACTATTCTTGTAACTTTTCACCTCCATAACCTTCTCTATTATATTTATGTTTAATGTCATGTTTATGACTAACCTTTTGTATGTCTCTATGTTACACTATAAATAGAGGCATAAGAGTTCATATTGTATACACTTGAAAATTTAGTGAACACTTGAAGACTTGGAATATAAGAAAAGCTCTCATCTCGTCTTCCTTTTTTTTCTATTGCTTTCGTCTTCTATATTTCTTGTCTTATTTTGCTTTAGTTTTACAACAGTTAGCTAATTCTTTTATTTGTTTTAATGATAATATTTTATTTATTCAAATTTTTAATATTAAATCATCCCAAAATATTTAAATTATTTAATTCTAACTATATTTAAAATAAAAAAATTTGTTATGTTGTCAGTATTTTTAGTAACATGGAATAAAGGAAAAGGACAAAATTTGACTAATTATTTACGTAGCTAATATTTAGAATTTTAGATATGATTAGTAACCGTAAATAAGAAACAAAAAAGAAATTTATTTTTTTTCAAAATTTCGTGATGGGTGTCCTTATTTTGGATCACTGATTGTAAATAGGGAAAAAGGAGCTTTTATGTTGTTGTTGTTGTTAGACAAAATTTGACTAATTATTTACGTAGCTTATATTTAGAATTTTAGATATGATTAGTAACCGTAAATAAGAAACAAAAAAGAAATTTTTTTTTTTTCAAATTTTCGTGATGGGTGTCCTTATTTTGGATCACTGATTGTAAATAGGGAAAAAGGAGTTTTTTATGTTGTTGTTTATGTTTATGTTGTTGTTGTTGTGCAACGATAAATAAGACAATACAAAAGGGGGTCTTTTTTTGTCAAATTTTGTCATTTTTTTACTCTCTTTTACTAAATATTTGATAACGTAAGATTTTTTTTTTTAAAAAATTTAAATATAAGAAGACTTAATAAGCTTCTCATATTTTGAGATAAGCTAATATTAAGAATTTGAATAAATAAAAATTATCTTTCAAAATAACTAATTAGTAAAAGAATTTAATTCAGTTGAATTTGGGTTGAGAGTATTTTTAGATCAAAAGGTGGAAGGAGGAGTATTTTTGAACAAAACCACCAATAAAGAGTATTTTTAGACCAAAAGGTGGATAGAGAGTATTTTTAATCCTTTTCCGGTTAGGGCTATTCTTCACCCTTTTCTCTTAATTTTCTTATCAAATCCTGCCAAATCAAATTCCAATAAATACAATTGTCTACACACATACCTCCCCTTCTCTGCAGCGGGAAAAAAAACAAGAAAGGAAGAAACTACCATAATAACTCCCACATACTATCTATCCCCTATGGCCTATAAGAAAAGACACATGCAAGACCCCAAAATGAATATTGAATTATTTTCTTTTACTAAATTTTGATTACTTGAGTCGAAGTTGTTTCACAAATAGCCTTTTTATCTTTATGAGATAGTGATAAGATCTGAGTATATTTTATCTTTCTCAAACCCCACTTAATAGTATTTTACTCGATATGTAATTGTTGTTTCACAGTTAACCAACCCAACCACCCTTTCGACCTACAAAGAATGAGAAAAAATTTACTTGATGCATGTATAATTGTAAATATATTGTACTAATCCAATTTTAATTAGATCTTACACATAAGAGTGTTATTTAGAGATTACTTATACACATGAAGGGGGTGGATTATATATGCCCGATATTTCAACTTAATGAAGAATCAAGTTGTTCAATTACAGAATCTACGAACACAATGATTTTACGTGAAAAACTTCTTTGCTCAAGGAGTAAATATCATGACCTATGATTTTCCTCAAAACGTCACGAAACAACATCAACTATTTAAGATTACAACTATATAATATAACCAAATGAATTAACTCTAAAATATCACTACTATTAAAAAACTACTAAATACCGACCTTATGAGTATTAATTGCTTGTGACAGTAGCTAATTAAGGTTGGTTAATTAGAGCTTAAGAGATTTGTGACATTGGTGCTTGGAGAATTTTTCTCCCCCTTGGACAGATTTACAAGTAAATCACTTTGATCTAAAAGAGAATAATTAAGCACACATTCATTTTTCTGTGTATGGAATAGAATATTATACATTGAATCCTTTGATGAAGAAAATACCTTTTTGACCCGAAAAAGGAAGAGATCGATTGTTATCTTTGAAGTTAAGCTCAATCCATCATTGTGAAGATCCAAGAATCAACTCTAAGGTCTCATCACCCTTGAAGTTTTGACTCTTACCGCCAACAGGACTTGCATTGGGACAAAAACACATTTTAAGTATTAAAAACAGAAAAAGGGTCTGATATAACTTTAATTTTTTATTATTTAGAGCTGATATAAAAATGGTTCACAGATATTGATATTATTATATAAATAACTCACATATACTTTTATTGTAATAAAAGTGGCTCACATATACCTTTTTATTTGAAGTGAAAAATTAATTTTTTTATCTTTAATTCCAAAGAAATTCATCTAGGGGTATGTATTGTCATTTTCACATATGATTTTTTTTACTTCTTTATTTATCATTATTTGAGTTTCTTATTCTATTTTTTCTTTTCATTTTTTGGTGTAGAAATATAGAATTAAAACAAAAGAAGTATGAGTGGAAAAGGAGAAAAAAGTTAGAAAAAGATAGTAAAACTAATTTTTTTAGCTATATTGTAATTTATTTTTGTATTTATAAAAACAAATCGGGGTATATATGATGAATTTTACAAGAAAATTAGTGACAAAATAAATTTGACCGTCAAATAATGAATTCAAATTAGTCGTTGAATTAAAGAAGAAAAAAAATATGTGTGAGAAGGATCAAATTAAATACACGCTTACATTTTAAAATTAATTTAAAATTTATTTTTCACTTCCGTTAGAGAAAAACATATATTTGAGCCATTTGTACAATAATAGGAGTATATATGAGTTACTTTTATAACGAAAAATATATCTACTTTAAACGACAAGTTGAAGAGTATATCATGCTCTTAAAAAAATTGATTAACAAAGAGAGTTATATGTGAATTCTAGAATCCTCTATAATTTGCCAGAGCGTATGACCTTTTCTAAGACCAGTCTACACATTTTGTTTTTTAGGGAAGTTATATATTTGATGGATCAATCGAAATAATTAGAAAAAATGTCTAAAATAATATTTTATATTATGATCGAATTTACAGGAATGCACTACTGTTTTATAGAGTCCTATGATTTTTCACCTCCCATCCCATTCTAATATTTTTTAAAGTTTTTTTTTATTTTTTGTTGATATTTATCGGTTAATTGAATAACAAATTAAGCTTTGTGTTTTTTAATTTGTTTATACACATATGTTGATCAAAAGATGAATTTTTTTTTAAAAATTAAAGGAGTTTTATTTACACTCTTCGAATTAAAAAAAAAAAAATATACCCTCTCTTTTACATTTTAATTTTTCTATCAAGAAGCTAGTTGAATATCTTGAAATTTAATCTCCTTCATCACTGTAGTTTTTTCATAATCACATTTTGACTTGTGTCATATCAAAAAATGCCTAGAGAAAATATTCAAAGGTACACAAAATATGAATGTATTACTGTAAATCCAATCATAATTTAAGCGTTATTTTAGCCATTTGTTAAAATTGTTACATTCATTAGTCAAATGTAAACATAAAACATATATACTATTTTGTGTCAAAAATATATTTTTTTATTTGCATCAAATAATAATATATATATATATATATATATATATATATATATATATATATATATATATATATATATATATATATATATATATATATATATATATATATTTCTTAACTATTATTATAGTGAACTACTATCCAATAGATTTCCCTTTTGTCATTGAGCTAAATTTCACATTTAAAAGTGAACAACCATCCAATAGATTTCCCTGTTGCCATTGAGCTAACTTTTGTTAGGATTTTGTCACAAGTTTTCTTATTATATTTGAGTTTTACTTTTCTTTTGAAGAAAAATTAGAGTATTATCATAAATACTTTAACTTTTCTTAAAAGAAAAATATAATTCTCTTGCATATTTGATTATTCTTTTTTAGAGGAAACATATTAAATCCTATAAATTAAATACCCCTTTTTTATACGATGAACACAATAACATCCATAATGTAGTCATTAAATAATTTTTTTAAGGGAAGATTATCTCCCTAACATGTTTATGATACTTTCAATATTAATTTATAATATTTAGGACGATTGGTCAAATCATATTAACTATGTTTTTTGTATGCTTTTGTTTGTTATATAATTTATCACAAACATAATTCGAAATTATAAGCTTTCGCATTACGTCCTAATTCTTTCGAACTCAACAAATTTTACATTCAAAAGATTTGATAATTTTTATTTTGCAGACAAACTTGGCTCATATGCTAGCGAGGGACATAATTTCAGTAGTAAGCTATAGAAAGATGTACATTATTAATAGAATTTAATCAATAATATTATGTTAGTTATTATTCTTGTTAGATTAGAATTTATAAAAAAAATAAGGAGAAAAGTACATAAATTATCTTCTAAAAGTAAATTAATTACTCTGATTTGTCTTCTCCCTTACTCATATGCCTCCTTTTGTTTTGAAGTCCACGTGAGTTCTTCTTCTTTTGTCATTTTATTTTACACCGTTTTTGTTTTTTATTCTTTTCTTTTGTTATTTTGTCTTTTAGCAACAATCAGCATCCTTATTGTAACAGCAATTAGTGCATCTTTAGAGAAACAGTAAAAAGAGACTTGTCGAAAATGTGTAGGGGTAAATAATTAGTTTCATATTTAAATTATTGATAATTTTAAAATTATTTATCTACTTGATTATATAAATTTAGATACATCATTAATCTGCCACATGACATAGCAAACTGTCTCAAACTCTTGTAGGAGCATAAACTCTTATTAAAAAAAACATAATACATAGATATATATAGTCTTTAACTTAGTTTCATTTCATATTTATGCCCTTAACATTGGATACGCATGAGTAGATACTTTAACTTGTATAAAATTGAACAAGTAGACACATGAGTCCTACGTGACATTATACACCTAGGAGATCACGTATGATGAAAATTGCCATATGTAGGATGCTCAATAGGATGTGTGTGTATATGTTCGATTTTATATAAGTTTAAGTGTCTACTTGTGCCACTCAAAGTTGGAGAACATAATGTGAGTTGATTTCAAATTAAAGAGTATATTTATGTATTATGCCTGCTGAAAAGTCGAGAGAAGTATTGAAAACACTCTTAAACTTGGTGAGAATTTAGGGGTATATTTTTACTCATATTTCCATATTGAGGGTGTATTTAAGTTCAGTTAGTCAAATAAATTAATATTTTTAATATTGTCGATAATTCAGGGATGAAACTAATAATTCACGTTAGGTTTAAGAATATTTTCAATAATTTTGAATATACAGTGACATAACTTGTTTTTTTATGGAGAAAAAAAAAGAAAAAAAAACGAATTGAATAAAACTAGAAGAAAAAAATAAAGAAAGAAGGAGTAAAAATGAAAAAAAAAAAGAAGGAGAAAAATAAGAAAAAAAGAGTAAAAACGAAAAAGGAGAAATTAACTAATAAATATATAATGGGGCATGTGTAATTACTTAGGGTTGAAGATATCAAAGTAAAAAACTATGTAATTAATTTGCACCTCGTGAATAACTATGTTATTTTCCATAAAAATAAATAATCTATAATTATCTTATAGCTTTTAGTTATGTAAATAACTTTCCTAACCACCATCATCAATACAAAAGGTTAAGGGTCCTAATGCTTCACAAAGGAAAACCACAACACTAATTCAATTCAGTAACTTGGCAACTTAATATACTCTACGTAGGCGTTTGGTCATGAAATATCATGTCATGATATGAAATTATGAGATGGAATCATCATTTGGACATGCGATTTCACGCTGATTCCATCACATGATTTCATATCATGAGATAAAATACCATATTCTTCAAAAATCATGACATGGGAATTCCATGAAGATTTGGAATTTTTTTAAATACAAAAGTTAACCCACAAGTTTATATTTTTTTAAAACAACCTCACATTATATTTACTACACATTTATTTCATATATAAATAAAATTAATAATCACATCATTACTTTTTTTTTTTCAAAATTTATTATTCTCACCAACATAAAATTGATTATTGCTTTCAATTTGGTAAATATAAATGATAAAGTAAGAATTGATTTGGTTAATATAAATACAAATGGAAGGAGTAATACTTTTTTGGTTTTCGTAATAATTTTTTTTTCTTTCGGCTACATATGAAAATATTTAACGCAATTTAATATGAAATGGGACAAAATTGGTGATGTATGTTTGATAATCACTACTTCCAATATGTTTGATTTTAGTATGAAATTAATGCATTGAAAATTGCACACAAGTGAAACAATGCATGAACCATATGATATTGACACACAAGTAAAAATTGTCATAACTTGTACAATGTTACATAATTATTTGCGGTAATACCAAAGGAGTGATGAAATATTTATGGTCTATGAGCATGAAAATATAGTTGCGAATGATATTAACCAACAAATGACTCAAAGTAACAATGTTGGTTCGTCTTCTTGGTCATATGATAGATAAATTTGCAAGTTCAACGTGAGAAGATTGGTCGTACTATGTGGGAGGATTATATTAAAGACTAGTACACTTCAATTTATGTTCAATTTTTTTTATTGAATTAAAGTTTGATCAATTAAAGTTAGATGAAACAATTAATTAAGTGGATAACAAATAACTTTGTAATAATTTATTATGCGTTTTTTACAAATTCTTGTTTATTTGATAAGATTGAATAAACAATTGGGGCTATTTTAATAGTTTTACAACTTATGAGATTCTTATGTTTGTGAGAAAATATACAACATAAAAGTTTCATATCGCATGTCCAAACAAAACTTCAACTTCATCTCATGATTTTATATTATGATATCATATCATGATTTTATATCGCATGGCCAAACGAGCCCAAATTAACAAGAAAACAAGGAATAGTAGTAAAATAAAATGTAAAAGAATAGAAAAATAAGACCAAGCATCATTCAGGGAATTGTGGTATATTTAAAATAAACTTACCTACGGATCATGATTTCATTTGTAAAAATTCAAAGTAATAATGAATTGTCTCTTTCAAGAAAATGAAAAAAAAAACTAATACAAGTTGAAGGGATAAGAGATGTCCAAAACATCCCTTCAATAGGTGTATTGGAGTGGATGGGATACTTCATTTTTAATCAAAAATTTTAAATTTAAATTTTGAAAATTAAGAAAGCTATCCGATAGAGCTAAGACTCAGGGTAAGGATGGTGGAAGAAGACTCAAAATACTTTCAAATCGGAATGGGTTTATATAAAGGATCAACTCCTAGGCAATTTTTATTTGTCTTAATGATTGATGAACTGACGCGGCATATCCAAAAAGAGGTCATGGTGTCTACTATCAGATAATATAATCTTGATATTAATGAGAGGAGTGTTGAAGTTAATGATAGACTAGAGGTATGGAGACGGACTCTAGAATCTAAATGGTTCAAGTGAAGCAGGATCTAGAACTGAATGCAAGTTCAGTGCCGGAACTTACGTGACAGATGCGGAAATTAATATCGGTACTTGGATAGGAGGTTTTAATGAAGTATCTTGGATCAATATTAATCCAAGGAAATATGAAATTGACGATGATGTTACACATTATATTTGAGTGCGGTCAATAAAATGGAGTCTAACATTTGGTGTCTTGTGTGATAAAAACGTGCCACCAAAATTTAAAGGTAAGTTTTACCAAGTGGTTGTTAAACTAAATATTTTTTATGGGCAAAGTATTTGCATGATAAAGAAGTCACATGTTCAGAACATGAAAGCGACAAAAATAAGGATGTTGAGATGGATCTGTGGGAATATTAGAAATGATAAAATTAGGAAAAAAAAATTCAAAACAAGATGGGAGTGACATCCATTGTGAATAAAATGAAGGAAGCGAGATTGAGATGGTTCAGAAATATTAAGAGAAGATGCACATATACCCTATTAATTAAGAGATGGGAGATATTGCCCATGGTGGACCTAAGGAGATGAGATAGAGATTGGACGAATAAATATATATATATAAAAAAAGGTGATTAGACAAGACATATATAACTAGCACACCTAAAGCTTACTAATGATATGAATCTAGATATATAGGAGCATCCGTGTCACGACCCAGACCATCGTGGTTGGCACCCATACTAACCTTCCGATGGGAGAACCGTTTATACTAATTAGCTAACCAACTAAATCAAAATACTAAGGCATTTAAAGTTACGTAAGCAAGATTAAATGCTAAGGAAAAGAAATAGAGTTCCCATAAACTCCAAACAA
Source organism: Solanum pinnatisectum (assembly GCA_035578085.1). Lineage (NCBI taxonomy): Eukaryota > Viridiplantae > Streptophyta > Magnoliopsida > Solanales > Solanaceae > Solanum > Solanum pinnatisectum. The sequence continues at coordinate 15,073,797 of CM069085.1, read as the reverse complement.
AAGTCTATCAACCAAACAAATGCGGAAAAACACCTAGAACCTGAAAGTCAATGCACCAAAACTCTAACAATGAGCAAAAAGTCTAAAGGAAAATGGGTGCAACCCAACTAAACATAAGATAACTAATGAACTAATCTAAGTCCGAATGAAATGGACTGAGCAAAAAGAGAACTCATGGTAGCCTGGAAGAATTGTCTCACCCTTGAATTTGAACCGATCACTGATCTTCTAAGTGAGGTCTCTCAATAGCCACCTGAAGATGCCCTGTACTCAACAAAGAAGGAGCAAGTGCAGTATCAGTACACAACCAGAGTGTACTGGTAGGATCACACGGTTATCCCACTAAGTGCAACATATATAAGTTAATACAACATAGTAATAACATGCATACACCGAACATATACAATATCAACATCATTTACGAACAATGTACAATTTCACAATCCTCAAGATATATAATTACGTCAAGTCAATGGTCTTCTCATGGAACCCAAACCCAAACTGTTAGCATACCGGTACGTTGTACCAGATCCAATATTTATGCCGAAACGTGGCAACCGATCCCATATTTATGCTGGAATGTGGAAACCGATCCAAGTTAGTGTGTCGGAACGCAACGCTGATCCATTCAACAAGCCACAATCACAATCATTAGTATATTCTCAAATCATACAATCAAGTCATGATTCATGGCATTTATCATTCATCTATCCTCATTTACAATAATGCGAGGATCAATAAAGAACCCTTAATTACTCGAATTATATCAATAATATCAATCCTAGGTCAAACCCTTGATCCCCATATCCAATTAGGGCTTCTTCCACCATAATTTCCCGATCAAAATCCACCTCCATCAATAATTATCCATTAGATTACGTTCTACGAATGAAAAAATGGATTCAGGGAGTTAAAACCTTTACTTTAGCCTTAAGTATAGTGAAAACCCGTCAAGAAAGCACCTAGGGTCGTCTCCTAGCTCTCAAAGTTGAAAAGTACAAAACAAAATGTTTTTGGAGTTTATTTTCGACTTAAGTCGCGACTGGCCCGCCACAGTGGTCCTCATCTCGCTACAGTGGCCCCGCCCTAGCGGCTTGCACGGAAACAGAAGCAAACCCTTTCTTGCTCCATACTTAGCATCTTCAAAATCAGGTACTGGAAACCCTGTCTGAATTATTTGACGAATCAGCAGTACGGTCCGTAGATCAATCTATGGTCCGTCGATTGCAATCGTGGTTCCACACTTGCTCAAGAATTCCTTGATTTTCCTTCAAGCCTTGCATGCCTATCTACGACAACCATCTACGGAGTGTGAATGGACCTACGGTCCGTAGATCACCTCTGTAGATGCCCTTTTCTGCACATCCTTCAGCTGTGTCTCTTAGTTTCCACGTATAATCATATTTCCTGCAAACATGAGAAAAATACATAAAAACCAATACAAAATGGCCCTAGACACACATAACTCCTAAGTGAAATGTATTAAAAATACTACAAACCCACGGTATATCAACATCCTTCCCCCTTTAGAAACATTCGTCCTCGAATGAAAAAATCTAAGTCATGCGGTTAAGTCCTTAGGAGTTTCAAAAATTTTGGCAGAATATCCTTTGTAAATGTGACTATCCAGGAACATGAAATGTAGAAATTCTAACCTAGGTGTCTCACAGGATGACATAAATAGCTAAGCACTATAGCTCCACAATAACAGTGTGAGCAAATATACAATGAAAACAACAATAATAATTATAAGCAACAATATGAAAAGATCAGAATGGTATCTAACCTCACTGCACTAATATAAACTAATATGCCATCACCTTGGGTATGAAACAAGTGAGGATATTTGGACCTCATGCCATCCTTAACTTCCCAGGTGACCTCTTCTCTATTCTTGTTTCTCCACAATACTTTAACCGAAGCCACCTCTTTGGTCCTCAATTTATGGACCTGTCGATCTAATATGGCAATTGGAGTTTCCTCGTAGGACAACTCCTCTGTGATATGAACATCTTCAATTGGGACAACCTGAGAAGGGTCTCTTATGCACTTTCGTAGCATCGATACATGGAAAACTGGATGAACAAATTCTAGCCCCGAAGGCAATTCTAACTCATAAGCCACCAGTCCTACCCTCCGAAGGATCCGGTATGGCCCAATGAATCTTGGACTAAGCTTGCCTTTTTTGCCAAATCTCATAACACCCTTCATAGGAGAGACTTTTAAGAATACATAGTCATTGACACAAAACTCTAAGTCCCTTCGTTGCACATCTGAGTATGACTTCTGTCGGCTTTGAGCTGTTAGCAACCTCTCCCAAATGAGCTTAACCTATTTCACTGTCTGCTGTACTAAGTCGGGTCCAGTCAACCCTGACTTACCTACTTGAACCATCCGATGGGGGACCTATATTTTCGCCCATACAAAGCCTCATAAGGTGCCATCCCGATACTGGAATGATAACTATTATTATATGCGAACTCAATAAGAGGTAAGTTGTCATCCTAACTTCCCTTGAAGTCTAGTGCGCACGCTCGTAGCATATCCTCTAGTGTCAAAATTGTGCGCTTTGCCTGGTCATCTGTCTGAGGGTAAAAGACTGTACTAAGATTAACCTGTGTCCCTAGTCCTTTCTAGAAGGACTTCCAGAAGTTGGCGGTAAATTGTGCTCATCTATCAGAGATAATAGATACTGGGACACTATGTAGCCTAACAATCTCTCTAATATAGAGCCCTGCATAGTCTTCGGCCGTAAAAGTAGCCTTGACTGGTAAGAAGTGGGCTAATTTTGTTAGTATATCAACAATTACCGAAGTAGAGTAAAACTTGCGACGCGATCGAGGTAACCCGATAATTAAATCCTAATTGCTTCCCACTTCCACAAAGGAATGGCTATATCCTGAACTAGCCCAGCGAGATTTTGGTGCTCAACCTTCACCTGTTTGCAGTTAGGACACTGTGCCACAAACTCAGCAACGTCCTTCTTCATCCCGTGCCACCAATAGATCTCCTTAATATTATGGTACATCATTGTCGAATCAGGGTGAATAGAATAACTGGAATGATGTGCCTCTTCCATAATCCGATGTCAAAGCCCTTCAACATTTGGAACACACAATCGACTGCTATATCTAAAGACTTCATCTCCTGCAATATCAAATGCTAAAGACTACTGATCCTGAGCCTTGGCTCTGAGTTGCTCTAAGCTAGGATCCTCTTATTGCCATGATTTTACTTCTACAACTAGAGATGATATGGTTGTGTCCTAAATTGTTGCCTCACTATCTTCTGCCTCTAACAATCTAACTCTCAAGCTAGCTAACTGATGAAGCTTTCACGCTAGCTCACGCTTCACAACACCTAAATAGGATAAACTACCTATAGATCTTCGATTGAGGGCATCAACTACCACATTCGCCTTTCCTGGATGATATAAAATATCCACGTCGTAGTCTTTCAGTAACTCAAGCCACCAACATTGTCACAGGTTTAACTCTTTCTATCTAAAGATATATTAAAGGCTTTTATGATCTGTGAAGATGTCAACATGAATGCCATAGAAATAATGTCTCCAGATCTTTAACGCATGCACAACTGCATCCAACTCTAAATCGTGGGTCGGATAGTTCTTCTCATGCTTTCTCAACTGCCTTAAAACATTTGCGATAACCTTACCATGTTGCATTAGAACACATCCTAACCCAACACCAAAAGCATCACAATACATCGCATAGCCTTCTAAACTCTCTGGTAATGCTAGAACTCGTGCTGATGTCAACCTGTCCTTCAACTCCTGGAAACTATGCTCGCAAGCCCCAGTCCACTTGTACTTAGCTGATTTTTGAGTCAGCTTTGTCCATGGGGCTGAGAGTGAAGAAAACCCCTCTACAAACCTTCTGTAGTACCCAGCTAACCCTAAGAAACTACGAACCTCAATCGGAGTCATGGATTTGGGCCAAGTCCTTACGACCTCAATCTTTTGTGTCTCAACCGCAATGCCTGCATCTAATACAATATGGCCTATGAAAGCTACAAAGTTCAACCAGAACTCACACTTAGAAAACTTTGCATAAAGTTCTCGGTCTCGAAGAACCGTAAGGACTGCTCGCTGATGATTTGCATGCTCAGTTTTTGAACGTGAATACACCAAAATGTCATCAATAAATACAATCACAAACAAATCTAGATACAACCTGAATATACTATTCATCAGGTCCATGAACACTGCTGGGGAATTAGTTAATCCAAAAGATATTACCAAGAACTCAAAGTGTCCATATCTTGTTCTAAAAGCTGTCTTTGGAACGTCTTTCTCCTGAACTCATATCTGGTGGTACCCTGGTCTTAAATCAATCTTTGAGAAGCACTTAGCACCTTGTAACTGATCAAAAAAGTCATCAATCCTCGAAAGGGGATACTTATTCTTTATAGTTGCCTTATTCAATTGTCAGTAATCGATACACATTCTTAGTGAGCCATATTTCTTCCTTACAAATAACACTGGTGCACCCTATGGTGAAGCACTTGGCCTAATACAACCTTTATCTAGCATGTCTTTCAGCTGATCCTTCAACTCCTTTAGCTCAGTAGGAGTCGTTTTATAAGGAGGTATAGATATGGGTTGTGTACCAGGTGGCATATCGAGAGCAAAATCAATTTTCCATTCTGGAGGGATACTAGGGAGCTTGTCTGGAAATACATCTATAAACTTATTAACTACCAAAATAGACTGAAGGGTCGGTGGTTTTGCATCTATATCATGAACGTGAACAAGATGATAAATACAACCCCTAGTAATAATCTTCCTCGCCTTAATATAGGAAATAAACCTACCTTTCGACGTTGCTGTATTGCCTTTCCATTCATGAACTACCTCTCCTAGAAAGTGGAATCTAACAATCTTTGTCCAGCACTCAACATTAGCATAACAAGACGCTAACCAATCCATACCCATGATGACGTTGAAATTGACCATCTCTAACTCTACGAGATCGACAAAGGTCTAACGGTCAATAATTTCTACCGTGCAACCTTGATAGACTCTCCTGGCAACAATAGACTCACCAACTAGTGTACATACAATAAAGGGTCAATCTAATGACTCTTCTACTATACATAACTTCCCCGCAATAAATGGCGTAACATAAGACAGAGTAGATCCAGGATCTATTAAAGCATAAACACAATGGGAGCAAACAATCAATGTACCTGTCACAACATTTAGTGATGACTCTGAGTCCTGTCAGCTGGCTAGTGAATATGTACAGTTCTGTTCACTACCAGAACTAGATGCTCCTTCTTTGCCTCTGCCTCTACCTCTACCTGCTGAAGTTTGGGGTCCATGCCCTGTAGACTGTGCTGATGAGGAGGAACCTACTACTGACGTAGTCAACTGACCTATACCACCCTGACCTATGGTTGGGTAGTTTATCCACCCATGTCCCTCTTGTCCACAAGAATAACAACCTGTGGAACCCTGTCTACACCTCCTGAAATGCATCCTACCGCAAGTACGCAATGCGGTGGGGCTGTCCTGGCCTGGCCTGGCCTGAATCCCTCTGCTGCTAAGATCCTGATGCTCGTGAGCCTTTACCTAGGACTGACTATCCCTGAAGATCAAATCTACTACCCTAGAACTGCTGTGGTGGAGGTCTAGGTGGCCTAATAGAATATCGGGGTCTGGGACCACCCTAAAAATTTCCCTGTGAATAGCGGGCCTAGCCCTCTTCTGTCTCTCTCTCTCGACCCTTTCACTCATATAATATAAATGTCGGTGATCCTCTATGCCTTGTGCAAAAGCCTGAATTCGCGAGATATCCATATTATAATTTAGTGCAGTGGTAGAACAAACGTCGATATAGTATGAGTTGAGCCCTCCCACAAATCTATGCACCCTATCATGCATCGTATCAACAAATGCTGGTGTATATCTATCTAATGAATCAAATCTCAGCCCGTACTCTTGGACACTCATGCTGCCTTGTCGGAGGTTCAGAAACTGGTCCACCCAGCCATCCTTAATCTACCGAGGCAAATTGTGATCTATGGAAGCTTCTATAAAGCTATCCCAAGTGGCTAGAGATGCATCTTTTTCCCTATATCTTACCCAACTCTCGTGCAACAATATTGCAACATCGCACAATCGAAATGCTGCTAAATCAACTGAATCAGTCGCTGAGGCATGCATAACTCTAAAGATCCTATGAAGCTGATCAACAAAGTGCTGAGGGTCCTCTCTATGATCTATCCCTGTAAACTGTGGAGGATTCAAGGGAAGAAATTCATGAACTCTTGAACTTTCGGGCCCTTCAGAAGGTTTGGCAACATTTGGTGCAACTGGCTAGCACTGTGCAGCTACTAACTTTGCTAACATACATACTGCACTCTTGAAATCCTCATCAGATGGAATAGGAGGAACTAGAGGGTACTACTGGTGGAGCTGGAAGTCCTGTAGCCCTTAGAGGCTCCTGAAGAGGTGGAGAAGCTACAGGGTGCTGAGAAGATGTCTCCCCTTGGGTCTCATAATGGGCTACCTCCACCTGTGGTACCTTGTCGGTACCTTCGCCTGCAGCTGTATCTAGCCCCTAGCTAGATGTGGTCTGTCTGGTGTCAACCATCTCTATCTGCATACAAGTATCAATTATAAGCTAGAAACCTCAACCCTTAAGACACCGCTCTATAGGACGAGGAGAGCAAAAGAAGAATAATCATTCTAACATACCCAGTAGCTTCTTGCTTATCGAATGAAGTGCACAACACATTTATAAACAAGACTCTGCTAGACACGGCTGGCATACTCCCTAGGATAAGATGTTGCTCTGACACCAAGTTTGTCATGCCCCAAACTCGAGGGGCACAACTGGCTCCTAATGCCAAAACTCAGGCCCGAGCCAATCCTGCTGAACCATTTGCTACTAGTGCATGGCAGCCACATGCAATCAAGAAAACAAACAAGTATATCTTGGCTTAAAACTAAGCCCTCGTTCGGCAAGGCCCCTATAACTGATCTATGAAAGAAACAACTACTCCCAGGAGATCATATAAATAAAGAGCCAACTAGCACATAAGTCCTGATTGGGCCGTCGAGGCCACCATGATGTCTATACCAAAAGTGAAAGCAGGTGTATAAACAACTCACAAGCTTCAGCAAACCAACAAACTAGGCCAGTATGGCCAAAATGTAGCTATACACAATAAATAGCCAACTAGCACAGAAGTCCTGATTGGGACGTCAAGGCCACCATGATGTCTATACCAAAACTAAAAGTAGGTATATATCAAGACAATACATCCAACAACTCACATGCTTCAGCAAACCAACAAACTAGGCCAGTATGGCCATAACGTAGCTATACACCCCATACACTAGTCTGCAATCCTCTAAGAGTAGTAAAGATTGGTGGGACAGGGCCCCAGCCTACCCATAAAGATATATACAACAAAAGGTAACAAGCCTCCCAACTCTAGCAGCTCCGGAGTAAAGGGGCTAGCCAATCAGATAGAAGTCAATCCTGTTGCTGAGGAGGTCTATTGGGTCATCTATCGGGACCTGCATGCATGAATGCAGCTCCCCAAGGCAATGGGGTTTAAGTACAAAATAATGTACATAGTATAAAAGTCTATAGACTAAGTGAGCAAGTATCATAATAAACCAAAAGCAATCACATAAGAAAATAAAAAATTTAGATAGGCATGCTAACCCGCTACTGAATAAAAAAAATACAAAAATGATCAAACATCAACCTAACCAAGCCCCCATAAGCTCGGCAGGTACAAACAATATACCATCTACCTAGGCCTCCATAAGCCCAGAAGGTGCTAAATCAATCTACATACCCCTATCGGTAGCCCTTTGTCTTTGTAAGAAGTCACATAGCCCTTTTTGGCAACAATATATCCCTATAGGAAGCACATTGCCCTCTTAGGCAGCATCATAGCTCTATGGGCTGTACATAGCCCTCTTTTGCATCAACATAGCCCTGTAGGCAACAAATAGCCCTCTTTGGTGTCAAAATAGTCCCATAGGCAACACATAACCCTCTTTGGAAATAACATAGCCCTATTAGACAACATCATGGCCCCCATAGACAGTTCATAGCTCAACAACTAACCACAATAGCCCCAAGGGCGACAACAAACAACTAAATAGGCTAAAGACAAGCAATTTAGCTATAAACAATATATATAAATAATCTCCAAGTCGTTCCTAACTTAGGGTCCTTCTTAACAGATTATGAGTCCCTAAAATGAGGGTTTATAACCACTCAATGAACCAACCACTCACAATTACATCTACAGGATCACCAACATTAACTACCTCTAAGGAAACATGTTAAATGAAGGGAATAGCCTTAACATACCTTTCTAATGAATCCTCGAAAGACCGTAGTTCCTTCATGAAAGTTGTTCATTATGTCCTAAGTTTCACAAACACTATATATATACACAGCTGGTAGGCACCTATAAACAGTTCATAATTAATCTTAAATTAGTAGATTTTCCATATTGGCCCAACTTGTCGAAACGTTCGCAGAAATTCATAAAAACAATCATAAAAGAGTCCCGAGATGATTACCTTAGTTAACCAAGTTTAAACCTTAAAGAAACACCAATAACTACAAATTTATATATTCGAAAACCAGCTCCAAACACAACTAATAGAAGGGAAAAATGATTACCACGTGTAGAGATCATGTTTCTAGGCACGAGGGCAACGTTTAATGGTAAAAATCATCAAAAACTAACCTTCATCATGCAAGAACTCCATAGGAACCCTCTCTTAAGCTTTCTCTCTAGTTTGGAAGTGAAAAGAAATGTTTTCATGGCTTAAAACGTTGAGTAAGCTGACATACCACATTTTGACCAACCCGAATCCGACTTGGATTCTGCCCCAGCAGTCCGTAGTAAAACCCTCATAACTTTTTACTCCGATGTCTGTTGGATATGAGATTTTGTATGTTACAAACTAGACTCGTAGGCCTTTAATTTAATGGGTGATAGGCCTTCTAAATCTTTATATATTTGCAGAAAACATCCAAGACATTATACCTATATTTTAGAGAAATCTATAAAAAGGAACTTATGATAACTTTCGCCAACTTTTATTTTGCCACTTACCTAACTTCAAAACTTGAGATATAACCCTTGAACACTTAAAATATGACATACCACATCATTCTTAATTTATTACCCACCCTCCTTGTCTTTCCACGAAGATACGAGTTAATTTAGACGTTTTGAAAAGTCGGGGTATTACAACCTCTCTCCATAGCATGGATATATCAGTGGACTGCAACTGGGTCACCTCTACTCGCAAATTGGCAGGCTCCTTTCTAATGGTATATAGTGCACCAGAACTGCCCTTAACCTTCTCCTAGGCCTTAAGTCTAGCAGTGAGGTTATCCAACCTCACACCATGGCCCTCGATGAACCCCTCACATCTACTTTCTCTCTCAAAGGAGCTAAGTCTTTTTCAATATCCCGATCAATTATCTTAGGCATATCCATCTCAACTCGGGTGTCTTTAATATCTTTCGACCGGGAAAGGCTGCCCATTTGATAAATCATCACCTGGGTCAATGGGGGAGGGGCGATAGGAGTAGGGGAAGGTCTCATAATAGCAACAACAAAAGATACACTAGTATTAGCAATAGTAGGAGTAGGAGGCACAATAGAAGAAATACTTGCCTGCTCCACAAAAGGAGCAAGAATGTTAGCCTTAACTATTAGTGTGGTGGGATCAACCATGGGCATCGTTTCTGGTGGTGGCGGCTTCCTCTGAGCCGCATCATCCCACAAGCACTTAACCTCAATTCATCAGATATCACTGGAGGAGGCTGCTATGATCCTCACATCTGTATATTCTTTAAAGGGGACTTCTTCCATATCACACAACTGTGTAATAAGTATAAAAAATGGGAGAGTGGTTTGCTCCTGCCTAGCCCTTGATAACACTCAAATAATCCTCTAAAACCAATTAAAAGAGAGCGATCATAGTTAGTAAAAACCCAACGAAGAGTCGAGGTTGAATCCCACATGTAATAGTATATCATGAAAAATTCCTTGTCAAGAAATTTGGAGTTTAAATTAGCTCATTTGCAATTGTAAGAAAGATTGGATGGATTATACCACCAACTTAATATAATGCTTTATTTATCAATTATCGCAATTAAACTAAAGTATGAATGAAATCAAGAGTTAACAAGAAATCTAGGGGTGTGGGGATTGGAAATCGATGTCACATAGGAGTTATTTTGCTGCTCTATAATGACGAATATTCATGAATTGTAACGACCCTAAAAATAAAATAATGAAACTAGAGCCTAACTGATGTGCATTTGTGTTCGTCATGAGTTTTGATGTGGTTTAATGTTGACCCGAGCAATGGTTGAGGTATTTAGGGGTTCGACATCAAGGTACAACTCCCCAAGGACCACCCTAAGGGTCCTTGAGGAGGACCCTAAGTCTAAACCCCAAGACCCCAAGGAAACCATCAAGTTGGCCAAAACTTGATGACCTACGGATGGGGTTCACGCCCCGTAGGTCTATCCACACCTCGTGGATGGCCTCCATATGTCAAGAGGCCTAAAACCAACTTGAAGCCCTAGACCACCAACCAACAACATGGTCTGTGAATGGACTCACGGTCCGTGAGTCCAGGGCGTGAATGGGCACTGTTTTTCTGGTGCAGTCTTGGCCAAGCTAGGGGTGAGTTGGTAAATTCACCCCAAGTCCTAATTAATATATGGATGATTATTTTAAGTGTTTTAAGGTATTTTAAGAGTATTAAAACATTAAAACACTCATTTGTACTTCATCTCTCAAAATCATAACCCTTCCCTCCTAAAAAGTTCTCTCTAGAAACTCCATTGGAGATAAAGGTCAAGATCAAGCTAGGGTTGGGGATTTCAAGGTGTTTATTCTTCAATTTCATGGGATTATTCAAGTATAAAGTATGGTGATCCTTCACTAGGGTTATTTTTCACCCTAGAGTCAATTTCAAAGAAGTTTTCATGGTTTTCAATTTACACAAAAACCCTAAGTTTTACTCAATCTCATGGGTTCTTGCATCAAACATTTTCAAATGATAAACTATGATTATGTTGATGTTTAATTGATGATTTAAGATGATTTTACTCTATGAACCCATGATTTCTCTCAATTTCTAAATTGTGAATTATGAAGTGGGTCTATTGATTATGATGAATGATGGTGGAATTATGCTTAGATTGATTTAGATCATTGATTTGTTTCATCATCTATGTCTAATTATGGTGAATTCAGGAATTGTGATCATAGCCTTGAAAGGGCAAGTTTGACCTAATTTCATGTTAATGTAGAATTGTGCTTGAATTGTTGATCCACTTGAAAGGTGGAGGTGTTTACTTACTATGTACATTGTGATCATGGCCTTGAAGGAATAGTTTAATGAATTGAAGTATTATCATGATATTATATAATGTGAAGGATTTACTTGTGATTCAATGATAGAATGATGAATATGTATTCAATGTATTTGTGTTAGTATTGAAAGGCAATTTCTCAATTTGACACTCATGAATGATAATGATGAATGTGAATGGTTTCTATAATGTGAATGTTGAATCTATAATTGGTAGGCTTATGAATCCTTTTCTAGAATAATGAATATGTCTTGACTTGATGAATGTGAATCGATAGGCTATGGCATTCCTTTCATATATGAGTGATGAATGTGTCTTGACTTGCTGGCTATGAATTGATAGGCTTTATGTATTCTTTTCATAAATGATAACGTAATGAAGACTCTAGAATCGATAGGCTAGTGGCATTCCTTTCTCAATGACTCAATATACCATGAATCGATAGGCTAGTGGCATTTCTTTCATGAGTATAAGAATGTAATGAGGGACTATGAATCGATAGGCTTATAGCATTCCTTTCATATGGACCCTAGAGCTATCGTTGAATGTACCATGGATCAATAGGCTTATAACATTCCTTCTTTGGTAAAGGTGTATCATGGGTCGATAGGCCTATGGCATTCCTCCCTAATACACTAATGTAATGTGAATGAAATAATCTATGAGATTGTAGGCTAAGAACTGAGTGGATATGGATAGATGGAAACTCTCCCAATGTTAGGTTAGAGTTCCAATGAACATCTTCCTATCCCATAACTATGTGCCCACATAGGATATAAGCTAGCGGATTCCTTCCGAGCTAATGTTAACCGGTTTACCTTAGGCAAGAAGAACAACCCTTACGATGTGGGATAGTACATCGGATTCCATGATCTAGCTCTCATGGTCTTTGTCGGTTAAACGCTTATTCCCATCATGTGAGATGTGCACTCTAGTTACTTGATAGGTACTACAAAGTGTAGGTAGTAGTATGGGATGCTACTTTTACATTGCACAAGTATGACTTAGAGTTGTCTTAGATATTGGTCTTAATGTGATGATGTGATTCATGTAATGTTTATGTCTCTTAAGTGCTTTATTGTGTAAAGGTGGAAAGGATGAATGGTAAGTTCACTTTTGGAAACTTTAAGGTGGTGCCTTAGTGTGGGTGGTGGTAAGGGATGCTATCCATACATTGCACAAGGCATAGCTTGAGGGTTACTTGAGGTGGAGGCTTAAGGCGAAGGTAAAGGGTTATATGTGATTTGTTTCAAATGTGAATTGTGTGACCTTGTATGTTGGTTGTGACTTATATTATGCCTCTTGTATCAATGTTAATGAAGTTTTACAAAAATGGCATAAAGCATGAATTTCAACAAAATGTCCCTTTTAAAGCATGTTTTTGCATGGTCATCATACTTCGTACATTTTTGTGTGCTAACCCATATTGTCTTATTTTTACTACAAGTGTAGGTTCCATCAAGTGATTGCTTTCTCTAGTGAAGTTTGTAATTAGAGTTCTGTCAAGACCTCTTTTGGTATGTCCTCATATGTCGAGGACAAGGACTTTTATTGTTTCTAGTTCTTTCTTATTTTGAGACTATTGTTAAGATTCTATTATAAAGGGTCGTGACCCTATATTGTTAAAGTTTGTCTAAGATGGCCATGTGAGACTTAGTCTTCCGCTGTGTCTTTTCTAAGATTTTCTATGATTATTGAATGACTTTTGTATGGTTTTGAATAAAAAGTTTTAATTCCGCACTATTTCTATTGTCTATGCAATGAATAAGCTAAGAGGCTTGTATTAGAACCCTTCGGGGTCTAGTACACCGTGTTACGACTAGGAGGTGCTCTCGGGTCGTGACATGAATAGGCTAAGTCATCTTCATTAACACTAATCATCTTTCGATCTGAAAGCATCTATGCATAGAATCTCCTTTTGGTCTCATCTAAATGTCAATCCTAAACAACCCAAAACCTTACTCTATTATCGCTTACAAGATTAGGGCAAATAGATCCGACCCATAACCTATCTTTCAGGCAAGCTATAGACATCTAACCTAAGTTGCTAGTATTGAACTAATTACCCACTCCAATCAATCTCTTTCGAGCATCAACCGAAGATCGAAAGTAGGAATTAAGTTCTCAACCTTAACCGTTGAGTTAACCCCATGATAGTTAGACCAAATACATGCATGAATGGCAACAAAACAGAGTACAACACAATACCCACCATATTAAATCAAAACCCAACCTCATTTGAGCACCCTTAGATCTTAGGGTTTTGGCAACCAATCACAAAAAAAGTAAGGAAATTATACCTTCCATGAAAGAAGTCATGGGTAACATGAAATCAAGCAATTAAGAGTAAACCCATTCAATCTTCAATTTATCAAATTCAGATTCCAAATTGTAAAACCCCAAAATCTAGAAAAGTTTTCTTCAAAGGTAAAGTGTTCTTAGACTCTCACTACTCAAAAGCTCTAAAAACTCCTAGAAAATCTACTAAAAAATTTCTTTCCAAAAACTCTCCTAAAAATTATATCCTTTGGCTATATATACTTTCCAAATTTTGGCCCAAAAATCCACCATGTGACTGACTCGGTTATATTAGTTGGGTCCGCAAAACCTACTCAGCGAATCTCCCTTTGCTCCTTAGCTCGCCTTGTAATGCTCTAGGCTTCAAGTGTTTGAACCTCGGTTGAAGAACTCGATTTAGTCAGCCTTTCACGTTTGGTGAATCACCGAATACCACCTTGGTTCGACTTTCGAGCATTTATTTTTTTCACTGCATATTGTCACTTTAGGCGATGTGCATCACGACTGTTGTTCTTACTCGGTGCATCACGACTGTCGTTCTCACTCGGTGCATAACCTCTTTATTGGAGTCCACCAACCTTCTTTAGTAAATGAATGTGCTATGCACTGTCAATTTGGGTGAGGTCGTACTCACTTGGCGACCCACCCTTCATGTTAGGCGATCAATAATGTTCACTTTGCACTTCTTTTTGTATTTTTGTCCATTCTTTCAAACATCAGTCCTTGGCTTCATTGCTGCAAATAATCAATATTCAATTAGAAAAGGACAAAGTTAGGCATCGAGGAAACTAATTATTGAGCTAAATGGACCACAAATAGAAAATCTACCACTTATCAACACCCCCAACTTAAACTTTTGTTTGTTCTCAAGTAAATAAAGAACACAAAAAGCTCAATAAGGTGTCTAAAATGAGTAGTCAATGAGAGCTAACATGCAAGCGACATATCAAGACTACTCTCAATAGCATGTTACCATCAATCATGATAAAAAAGTTTCAAATGACTAGCTATTCTTAACATAATCTCAAGCTTACCTTAGCTTCTTGTCTAATGCAGGAACATGTTGTAATAAATGCATTGAAGTGCTCTCACATAAAGAACGATTTCATGCTCTCACGAAGAAAATCAACAAAAGTAATATGAATCAATGCAACTCTCACTCTCTCAAAAGAGAAACATACGCAAGCTTTGTCCCATAGGTTTGCCCATATTTTCCAATCTTCAAGCTACCTACTTCATGCAAGATCTCAAGGGTCTTTTAGGATTGTAATGGGGATAAGGATTAAGGTGTGGTAAATCTGGATTGGTGACTTATACCTTTTCAAAACATTGTTGCAATCATCATAACCTCTTCTCAAGTTCTTTTTCTTATTTTCTATTTGAGAACTCAAACCTTGACGTGTCACTAAATTTATTTGGAATTGCCCTTTTATTGCCTTTACTTCTCTTTTTCATTTTTGATTTCAAAGATATTTCCATCATAATGATATATATATATATATTTGACTTTCATTTATCCTTTCCTTCCATACTCCAACTTAGATTTTTGTCTAAGTTGGCTAATACAAAAATACAATGCTTCAAAAAGGATTTTTGGTGAGAAGGTAGGGGTAATTTGGTTCAAGAGGCTTCTTTCAGCTATCAACAAATATGTTAGGCTCAACTGGTTTCAAATTGGATTCACACCCTCACAAGGTAGTCACAAAGGCTTTATGGAAAATTTGGTTCCCTCGTTAAATTGTTGCCCAAGATCATGTCTGACATTCACCAAGATTCACACAATTGGACTAACAAGGCAAATTCTAGGACTCCACATGCATGTTTTTGAGTAAGATCTCACCACATATGACACTTTGAAAAACACTTATTTAGCACATCCTAATGTCACGACCCAGGGGTACCCCCTAGATGTAACATGATGTATAGAACTCCAAAGGACTCCATACAAGCCACTTAGCTCTCATAACATAAATAATAGAACAATAAGAGTAAAGAAATAGTCCATGTCCAAAACATTTTATAAAACGAAAAGCGAAAGTCTAAACTCATGTCTCAACATAGCTATCTAATACAATAGAATGCAGTTGGGCCTAGCCCATACATATGTCCAAAAGAGAAAATAGATGAATGAAACTAAACAATAAAATCTCCTTCCTCTAAGCATAAGGACTCACCAAGCACAGGAATCAATCAAATCACCCACTAGCCATGAAACTGAGCACCCTGAATATCAGACCCTACATTTGGGGAAAATGTAGGCAAGAATATGCATTAGTACAAAACACTGTACCAAGTATGATAGCCATGCATAAAATAGTTAAAACATGCTAAAAGGGGACAATTCATTTCATGACATGCAATTGACCAAGCTAAAACATAATATGAAAGAGTTATAAAACATAAGTCATAAATCATGGTCAATGCAAGCTAATTTCTTCTTAAAAATCTTTGAACTCATATGCGATACTTCTAGAAGTAAGCTTAGTTTATTCTTACTTGTGGGGGAATTAGACTTAACTGACATGAGACCATGTGAGCTATAACATGAAATCCGGTGTCTACCCAAATAGAAAAGAGGTGTCCTACTTCCTAAAGGTAGAACCATGAACTTTCAGCTTAAGTGGATCCACTAGCTAATCAACCTATGTGGGCACATAGTTATGGGATACAGAGATTGCTACTAGAAACCCGACCTCTACTATGGGGGAGATTGCATCTCATGAGATCACTTTGGAAACCCAACCTCTACTACGGGAGAGCTTCCAACTCACTATCAATATCCACTCGGTGTTATGCATAAATTCCCCCACGAAATAGTCACTTCTTACTTGTTTTCATTACTCATGAAAAGGTGCCCTTAGACTACCAACTCAAGTTAGTTTCATTAAGATAGCTCCTAGTCTTTGATTCAATTAGGTGAGAAAGCCTTTCACCTAAGAATCCTTTCTATGTGAAAGCCTTTAACATCATGCTAGTATGTCTTTTAGTGAGAATATCCTTTCACAACACAACATCATCATTGGTACGTTACTCTCAAAGCACCCTTAAAACATTGACATACATTTTATAAACAATGCATAAGTCCATAATTTACCTCTTGAGGTCAAAACCCACTTTCACTCATAAACTCTTAGAAAACATGGGTTAGATATGGATTTCATCATAAATACATGTAAAGCTTGCAATACATGCCCAATTTCATAAAACTCTTCCTTGAAGATGAAAATCCCACATCATATGATTCACAACTTGAAAACATGGGGGGATTACATGGGTTCATGGGGAAATCATCATAAAAATCACCACGTATTATCAATTCATGCATAATAGATAATAATTCAATCATTTAAATCAATAATAAAGAGAACCTATGATAATTGATGAAAACCCTAACTCAATTGGGGAATTCTACCTTTTGAAATAGAGATTTAGGAACTCCATGGATGGAATGAATCCATGGATGAAAACTATCATACCTTGAGTCCAAATGCTAGCCTTCAATGGAGGAATTGAAACCTTAGCTTGAAACCTTAGACGAATCCTTCTTCTTCTTTTTCAAGTTTTCTAGAGAGAGAATATTTGGAGAGGAGTTGGTTTTATTTTGGGAATTTGGAAGAATGAAATAAATGGGGTGAATTTGGGGTTAAAAGACTTATATAGGGGTTCTAAATATAGGCAAAATTACATAGTATAGGAATCAATTAATTAGAGAAAGACCCAACCGACCATAATAATAACTAATAGTTGGCCACCGACGGACCCCAGTCGATAGGCCATGGTCTGACCCACGGTCCGTCCTGGTGGGCTATGGTTGGCCATCAGAAATTTGATTTTTGGGCCTTGAACCACGGATACTAACCACGGACCGTGGTCCATAGGTCAGGCCATGGTCTTGAGCCTCTAGGCCACTTTAGGTAGGGCAATCCATGAATCACTCCTACGATCCGTGGTCCCATCCAAGGGTTGTGGGTGGCCCTCGTGGCTGGCACCTGTAATTTCCCAAAATTTGGTTTATATCCCTTTTTGGGATATGGGGTGTTACAATATCTCCCCCTTGGGACCATTCGTCCTCGAATGAGATTTAAACTGCATCTAAAAGAGTAGGAGAGGAACTATCAACCCAACCTATAATACAATGCATACAACCAAGGAGGAACTATCGACTCTAAGCTAGGACGTTCTGAAACTAACTCTATCAGCCCATTATGTATGCAATGCACATAAACAAGGAGGAAACATCAACTCCAAGCTTAACATATTCAAATGCATCATAAGGAAGTAAGAACTACATCTTGCAACCCAATATGCATGAATTTTCAAAATTTCTCATTTATAAGGAGGAACTACCTTCTCTAAGCTAATAACATGCTCAACACAATCTCATGGAGCTCATATGCAATTCATTCTCAAAAAGGAAATCTAAAGCATGTTCATCAATTCATCTCATGAAGTCTATAGGCAACTCATACTCAATTCACAACAACATGAGGAAAATCAAGCATCTAAACTCATTTTATTTCTAAACACAAGTTTTCATGAACATGCATCACATAAGGAAATCATGAAAACACATAAAAGCATATGACTCCCAAAACAAGGACAAACCAAGAGGAAATAATTACCTCAAGCTAGAATAGGAGTAGAAGGAAAAAGATGAGGATATCGGGACATCATATCGTCCTCGATCTCCCAAGTAGCATCCTCAAATAACTGATTCCTCCACAAAACCTTCACAGAAGCTATTTCCTTGTTTCTCAATTTCTTGAATTGCCGGTCTAGAATCTCTACCGAAACTTTCTCATAAGAAAGACTTTCATCAACTCCCAACCCTTCCAGAGAAACAATGGATGTCGCATCTCCAACACACTTTTTAAAAGTAGAGACATTGAATACGAGATTCACTATTGCCAACTCATTTGGCAAATCTAACTCATAAGCAACCCTACCAACGCGTCTCAAAACCTGATATGGGCCTACATACCGGGGACTAAGTTTCCCCTTATTACCAAACCTTATCACACCCTTCATGGGTGAGATTTTCAAATAAACCCAATCATTAACCTCAAATTCTAATTCCCTTCTTCTCACATCGGCATAGGACTTTTGCCTACTTTGAGCCGTTTTCAACTTTTCCCTTATAAGCCAAACTTTCTCCATAGCTTCTTGTACCACTTCAGGACCTATTAGGGCAACTTTGCTCACCTCAAAACATCTTATAGGAGACCTACACCTCTGACCATATAAGGCCACAAATGGAGCCATATCGATACTTAAGTGATAACTGTTATTGTAAACAAACTCAATCAATAGAAAATGGTCATCCCAATTTCTTTTAAATTGATCACACAAGCCCTTAACATATATTCCAAAGTTTGGATAGTATGCTTTGTTTCCCATCGGTTTGTGGATGAAAATCCGTGCTAAGCTTAACTGTAACACTTCGGATCCAAAATAGAGGGAATAGCATGTTAAAACTTCAAGGTTCCACCTCATAAGGACCAACCATGGGTCCATGGAAGAGCACCCTGAAAACTGCCTAAGGAAGTAGCCACGCCAGGACCCACGCCCCGTGGATGGGTCCACAGCTTGTGGCTAAGGGGTTTCGCGATTGGCCATAAAGTCTCTGACAAAACCATGATTGACCAGGATGGACCGTAGGTCCATCCACGGCCCGTTAGCGTGGTCTCATGGTTCAGGTCTGGGCAGTTAAGTTGAGGGCATAATGAGACTTTCCAATTTTTAATTAGATTAAAGTGAGGTCATTTTGCCTAAGCCTAGACCACCTATATAATTACTTTAGACCCCTAAATTGAGTCATTCAAGTTATTCTCTCAACTCACCAAAAGAATTAGGTTCCTTTCTCAAATAATTCTCTCTCTAGAAAGTTGAGGAAGACGAAGATGATCAAGCTAGGTCAAGTCAAATCTCCATTCTTCCAAGCTTGGTAGGCTTGGTAATCAAGGTATGATGACTTATTCATCCATGGAATCCTTTCATCCATTGTGCCCCATGATTTCCCCAATTTAGAAGAAGAATTCCCCAATTCTAGTTAGGGTTTCTTCTAATGTTATGGGTTATGATCCAATTGAGTGGAGTATGGTTGTTTATGATTGTTTACGATTGAATTGATAAAATTAAATGTTTATAGGATGAATTTACATGTACCCATGCCTAAACCTTGTTTCTAACCTATAATTGATGAAATTGGGTTTTATGCCATGAAAAGGGAAATTGAGGATTTAGATGTAATCTTCTAGAATTGATGATATATATTGTAGATCTCTTGAGAATCAAGCATATAGACAAGAATTTATTGAGATTAATGTATGCATGATGAATCATGATTAGTAGTTCTTTAGATTGGGGGCTATATGATGAAGTATGATTATATTGCTTGTGATTGAAGCATATAGCTATGAATTGCTTAAGAGTAAAGCATGTAGACATGAATTGGTTGAAATCAAAGCATATATGATGAATTATGATTAGTAAGGCTTTGAGATTAGAATTGTATTGAGACTAAGGAATTTATGATGAATCAAGATTATTAGGGTAATATGATAAGTTATCACTAATATGACTTTGAGAGTAAAGCTTAATTGATGATCATGAGATGTAGTGCTTTGAGAGTAAAGCCTGGACTATGAATTTTTGATTGTTGATGTTGTAGTATGGAAGTGATACTTTATATAATGAATTGATAAGAATGATTGAATGAATGTGAAAGGTTTACTCCCATAAATGATTCTAGGTTAAAAGGATTTCTCACCTAAAGTGTATATATAATAAAATGCTTAATCAATGATGAGGCTAGAGGTGACTACCCATGACTTCCATATGTTAAGGATATTAGGTGATTTCCTATACTCCTTAGAATTGAACAAGAGGTGATTCCCCGCGTTCCCAATATGATGAATGTACATGGAGGCAAGTACCCATGATCCTTATGAAATGATGTGGAGGCAAGTACTCGTGTCATACAAAATGATTGTAGAGGTGAGTGCCTGCAATCTTAAAGTAAGTAAGGCAAGAGGTGAATACCCGTTAGCCTTTATGAGTTAGGCAAAGAGGTGAATCTCCATGTCTTTAAACGTAAGTGTGGATAATGTAATTATGTTATGAAAATGATAGCTATGATGAGGTGCTTTCCCTTGATAGCCTTGCATTGGTAAATCGTAACCACTCATGAGTAATGATTTGTCTTGGACTAGTTGAGAGATACTCTCCCATGAATAGTAAGAATGACTAAAGAGGGACAAGTCCCTATTCAAAGTAGCATGTTTATGATGAAACAAGATTACCTCAAGGAAGTATTGTAAGTATGTTTTGATATGAGGTTTACTTGTATGATGTTAGATTAGCTTGGATCGTTGCTTGTATTGCCTTCCTTGATATGTATGGCTAGAAGTGATGACCCAAGTCTTGAGTAAGGATAAGTTGAGCTTACTTGAGAAGTATTCCTCTTTTAGTATGTTGATTTATGTGCATTGAATCTTCTTATGACTTATGTTGCTGTCTCTTAAGATTATGGTGTATGTCTTATGTTGACTAATGCCTATGTTATGCTTATGTTGATGATTTATGCTAGCCATCATATTTAGTACATTCTTGTACTAACGCATACTCTTGACTACATTCTTATCAAATGTAGAATCTGGCGATATTGACTTCCGTCCTCGTGGCTAGGTTCATATTAGAGGAAGCAAGTGAAGATTTGGTTAGTCCTCATAGCATCGAGGATTTGATCACCTTTCCTCTATATCTTTCATTTTATGTTTAGAACTATTGTATGGGCTATGTCCCTAAGACTATTCAAGTATTAGATTGTTTGAGACAAGTGTTAAAGACTTTCGCTTCGTTTTATGAGACTTTGATATTGTTTGAAATTTTTTAAAATTTCTGCACCATTTTCTATTATCTTATGTTATGAAAGCTAAGTGGCTTGTATGAGGCCTCTCGAGGTCTTGTACTCTATGTTACATCTAGGGTGTACCCATGGGTCGTGACAAACTATGTATCAGAGCACAAAGTTTAGAATGGTTCTAGGATGTCTCAAACCACGTCTAGTAGAGTCTTGTTCATAAGTGAGAAGCGCGCCACATTTATGAATGAGAGGCTATTAAATGTTTAGGAAACTTCACTTCTTCATTACTCTAAGTCGTGCCATAGAGTCTAACTCTATTAGTATTTTCTCTAATCCTTACCCGATGGTCTACATGATATGACTACTACAAGGGCTAATGCTAGAAGGAATGAGGAAGACAACATGGATCAAGAAGTTCATCCCCAAGCTCCTCTACAAGCTCCGATTGACCCTTTGGTTGAGCATGTGACTAATGCAGAGTTTAGATCCGCTTTCCAAGTGTTGGCTCAAGCCGTGATGACCCAAGCCAATAGGGAAGTGGTAGCTCTCGTGAACCCAAATGTGGGTACGGTGGCTTCAAGAGTGAGGGATTTTATGAGGATGAACCCTCCAAAATTTTATGGGTCAAAACTTGAGGAAGATCCTTAAGAGTTTATAGATGAGCTCTATGAGGTGTTAGATATTATGGGGGTTACATCGACAGAGAAGGCATAATTGACCGCTTACCAACTCAAGGGGGTTGCACAGGTTTGGTTTAATCAATGTAAAGAAGCTAGACCGGTGGGAATGGGTCCCATAGAGTGGGAAAGGGTCGAAATTGCTTTTCTAAATAGGTTTTTCCCTCTTGAGATGAGAGAAGCTTTGGTTCTTGAGTTAATTAACCTTAGGCAAGGTAACATGAGTGTTAAGGAATATGCTTTGAGGTTTATTAAATTGTTGAAATACGCTCCATCTTTAGTGGCCGACTCTAGGGAGAAAATGAGTAAGTTCGTGTTGGGAGTATCCGACTTGGTTGTGAAAGAATGTCGTACGACTATGGTTATCCATGACATGGATATTGCTCGTCTTATGACTCATGCCTAACAAATGGAAGAGGAGAAATTAAAGGGGGGAGCTAGGGATAAAATGAGGTCTAGAAATGATGATGGTGATTCCTCTCATGAAAGTTCCGATGGACATGGTCGTCCTAAGCATGGACAAAGTTTTTCCAGACGAGACTCTTCCAATGCTCCTAGGTATAGTGAATATAGGGTGTCTAACCCTAAATCACAAGGAATTAGTAGTGAATCCCTATGGCCTACTTGTGCTAGATGTGAAAAGAGACACGAGGGAAGATGTTTAGCTGACATGAAGGGTTGCTTTAGTTGTGGTGAAAGTGGCCACAGGATGAGAAACTGCTCAAAGATGAAGGCTAATGGAAGAGAGGCTAAAAAAGTTGCTCTTAGTAGTTTGGATGCGAATGCTTCAAGGTAAAATAGGTTCTATGCACTCTAAGCTAGAGGTGAACAAGAATGTCCTCCGAATGTGACTACAAGTATGTGTTGTATGCTTTATAGATTCCGTTGTTACTTTGTCTTTTATGGCTTGATAGGACTTGATATGTTAGACTTTGATGTTGTCTTTTGTATGAATGGGCTGCATTATTGCTATGTTTATTGATAGTAGAACTCAATATGGTCATTGTGAGTTTTGGGTATGTTGGAAAGATTTGATGAGTAAGGTGTTTATAAAATACCTTGAGATGTTCAATTAGTAGACTCCTATGAAGGGTAGTAATATAGTTCACTATGGTTTAGAATCATCTTGTGTGATGGATGTGAAATCTTAGTGATAACTTGATCCGATCTTAGAATTGAAAGAAGAGATGCTTAAAAAGTCCATTTGGGCTTCCTCCCAAAGGGGAGATAGTGTGCTTAGATAGCAAGGTCGTTGAGTGTTCCTAATGTTCATGATTTGGATTACTTGAATTTCTCACCTATGAAAGGTCTAAAGATTTTGGGAAGTTTAATCCCATTTTATAGGTCCATATGAGATCTTAGACCGGCAGGTTCAAAAAATAGAAGAACAAGGAAGTTGCTTCCATGAAAATGTTATAGAGGGATCTTTTAGTTAAGAAGTGTTAGTTAAGGGTGTCACTTGGGAGGCTGAGGCCAATACGACGTCCCGATATCCTCATCCTTTTCCTTCTACTCCTCCTTTAGCTTGAGATGAAGAGTTCCTCATGGTTTGTTACTCATGTGTGTTTTAGAGGTTGTCATGATTTCCCTTATGTTGTGCATGTTCATGGAAAACTTGTGTTTAGAAAGAAAATGAGTTTGCATGATTGATTTTACTCATGTTGTAGTGCATTGATTATGAGGTACCTCTAGACTTCATGAGATGAGTTGTGAAACATGCCTTAGCGTGGAGTTGAGAGATTCCTCCTTGGATGTATGTTACGAGAATAGATTGCATATAGGCTCTATGAGATTGTGTTGAGCATGCTTTTATCTTGGAGATGATAGTTCCTCCTTGAACATGAGAAATGTTAAGAGTTCATGCATTTTGGGTTGTTAGATGTAGTTCCTACCTTCCATGTGATACATTGAGCATGTTTGGTATGGAGTAAATGTTTCCTCCTTAGTTGTGTGCATTAGATGAGTTGCATGCATGATGGGCTGCTAGTCTAGAGTCGTTTCCTTTAAGAGGTGTCTAGAACATCATTCGAGAACTAATGATCCCAAGGGGGAGATAATATAACACCCTTGATCCAAAATAGAGGAAATAACATGTTAAAACTTCAAGGTGCACCTCACAATGACTAACCATGGGTCCATGGAAGAGCACCTTGAAAACTGCCTAAGGTAGTAGCCACGCCAGGACCCGCGCCCCATGGATGGGTCCATGACTCATGGCTAGGGAGTTTCGTGGTTGGCCAAAAAGTCTTTAACCAGACCATGATTGACTAGGATGGGCCGTAGGTCCATCCACGGCTCGTCAACATGATCTCGTCGGTTAAGTCTGGGTAGTTAAGTTGAGGGCATAACGGGACTTTCCAATTTTAATTAGATTAAAGTGAGGTCATTTTGCCTAAGCCTAGACTACCTATGTAAGTACTTTAGATCCCTAAATTAAGTCATTCAAGTCATTCTCTCAACTCACCTAAAGAATTGGGTTCCTCTCTCAAATAATTCTCTTTCTAGAAAGTTGAGGAAGAAGAAGAGGGTCAAGCTAGGTTAAGTCAAGTCTCTATTCTTCCAAGCTTGGTAGGCTTGGTAATCCAGGTATGATGGCTTATTCATCCAAGGAATTCTTTCATCCATGAAGCCCAGGATTTCCCCAATTTAGAAGAAGAATCCCCCAATTCTAGTTAGGGTTTCTTCTAATGTTATGGGTTATGATCCAATTGAGTGGATTATGGTTGTTTATGATTGTTTATGATTGAATTGATAGAATTACATGTTTATAGGATGAATTTACATGTACCCATGCCTAACCCTTGTATCTAACCTAGAATTGATGAAGTTGGGTTTTATGCCATGAAAGGGGAAATTGAGGATTTAGATGCAATTCTCTAGAATTGATGATATATATTGTAGATCTCTTGAGAGTCAACCATATAGACAAAAATTGATTGAGATTGGGGGCTATATTATGAAGTATGATTAGATTGTTTGATATTGAAGCATATAGATATGAATTGCTTAAGAGTAAAACATGTAGACATGAATTGGTTGATATAAAAGCATATATGATGAATTGTGATTTGTAAGGCTTTGAGATTAGAAATTGTCTGGAGACTAAGACATGTCTGATGAATCATGATTATTAGGGCTTTTAGAGTAAAGCTAATATGATGAGTTATGACTAATATGACTTTGAGAGTAAAGCTTAATTGATGATCATGAGATGTAGTGCTTTGAGAGTAAAGCCTAGACTATGAATTGTT
Organism: Solanum pinnatisectum; assembly: GCA_035578085.1. Classification (NCBI taxonomy): domain Eukaryota; kingdom Viridiplantae; phylum Streptophyta; class Magnoliopsida; order Solanales; family Solanaceae; genus Solanum; species Solanum pinnatisectum. The sequence continues at coordinate 15,048,305 of CM069085.1, read as the reverse complement.
GATTGTTGATGTTGTAGTATGGAAGGGATACTTCCTACAATGAATTAATAAGCATGATTGAATGAATGTGAAAGGTTTACTCACATAAATTATTTTAGGTTGAAAGGATTGCTCACCTAAAATGAATCTTGACTAAAATGCTTGATGAATGATGAGGCTAGAGGCGACTACATGATGAGTCCACATTTTGGACTCATTTAGGGCTTTATTTGGGTAGATTTAGTGTCCTCAAATGCATATTTTGTGCCAATAACTGATGTAAAATCCTTGATTTCCATGTATTTGGATTGAGGAACAAAGCATGGACACTAATGAGCAAAAAGGAACAAGGCAGCTAAAATAACGGAGAAAAGAAGGCATGTGGATTGCCTAATCCATTGGGCGAGTTGCCGAGTGCCTATTACCTCGCCTAAAGTTTTAGTGTGCCAAGCCATGAACGAGAAAATCAAGTTGGTGAGAGAAAAGAGTAGTCGGCGTGTCGCCGAACGGTTCCGCAATGTACCATTCCGCAATGTAGTGATTGGATCACCCAAAGTTACAGAACTTGAAGATACTGAAGGCCAAAGCAAGAAGGCAATCGAACTGACCAAAGGGTAGATCGCTGAGCTGATCGGCGATCCCAACTTACTGCGCCGAATGGTCCTTTGCAACATATTTTTGGCGACTATAAATACATTTTTGAATATTTAGTTTAGTATCAGTTTTCATAATATATAATATTTTCAGTTTTGGAGTGAGAACTCTGAGTATGGAGACAATATTTTCCTTAGCTTTGAAGAGTTGAAGTTTTCCATTTTTGAGAAATTGGAAATGGGTCTTTGAGATTCTTAAATTTGAACCTTTGTAAAAACGAAGTTAATCATACCCAGTTGATGGAAACACAATTTGGTAACGATTTATATCTTTCTATGATGTCTAGCTAAAACCCCAATTCTTGGGGTGTGATTATGGGTTGATTTAGCTTGTGGGTATTGTAAATTGTTAGTGTAAATTATGTTTAAAAGTGATTTCAATCAGTAATTGTGGTTCAATTTAAAGGGTTGTAGTTGCAAATGCAACTCTAGCTTTGTGTTTTTGGCTTGCTCGAGAGAGGTTTTAAAACCAAGATTACTGAATTGATGGTCTGTGGGTATTGGGTTTTCATGGGTTCAGCTCAAGAGAATGAATCCTAAACCCTTTTCCACACATTCAGCTCGAGAGAGTGAATAGGATGTTCTTAATTGCTACTTGTTAGTGTTCGAGAGAAATCAACTTGATTCGGGGTAAATTGTTCGAGAGAAAGCTTATCCCCTCTAAAGTCTAGCTTATTAACTGATTTACAACTATTCACTATCAATTGCAATTACCCATTTGTCTACCTTAGCGAATAATCCAATCACATCCCAAGAAACCGTCTCTTAACTTGTTAATTCGTGTTATTTACTGCTGTTGTAGTGGTTAGTTATAACCAAAACCCCCTTTTGTTATTTGACATTCGTGTCACCCTTAGCTTGAATTATGTTTGTATTTGTAAATGTCTATTCCTATGATTGACTTGAACATATTCGTACTTTTCTCTTGATTCTCAAACACGTACCACTCCCTGTGGGATTTAACCCCAACTCATTTAGTTGGGTTATATGATGACTAACGATCATTGACTCTTAGAACTAGATTAAGTGTCTTTGATAGCGTTATTCAATCAAAATGGCGCCGCTGCCGGGGAGTGGTGTTGGTTGAGAATTTGTAGTTAGTTGAATTTTGTTCTTGTTAGTCATAGTTGAATCTACTTACTTTTAGTTTTAGTTTGTGTGTTGCTGTTTTGAATAGAGAAATTGAGCAAATCTTCTAGCAACGGTGACCTAATGGACCACCCTTCTCTGAAAAATGATGATGCTTAGGGATAACATCCTAAATTTCAGTAAATTGAAGGGTGAGTTGGTTTACGATTTTTGGAAATGGTTTAACGATCTGTTGCAGCAGTGCCCAACTCATGGAATTCCAGAAAAAAATGCTTCTGGAGTGCTTCTATAGAGTTCTTGGTCCCAAAAATAGAAGCGCGGCTGATCAACTCTTTACGTGTTGTTTAATACAACAACCCTATGAAACTATAGCCCAACTCCTTGATGGCCTGATTAAGACCAACAAAGAGACAAAAAAGACCAAGAATTGGCCGTATTGTTGACTCATCTAGATGTCTTGGCCAAGAAAGTCATAGAATTAGAGGTGATGTGCTAAAGGAAAGATAGATACATACCTCCTCATGAGCGGAGGAAGCCTAAGGACAATGAGGGTAGACATGTCGAAGAAACATTCTCAATCATTCTCCAAAAGGTCAATGCACATGATAGAGTGCTGGAGGAGATAAGGGAGAAGGTTTTAATGCTAAATCAGATGAAAACCTCTCATTCCATGCTTATTTAGCTACTAGAGTCCCAAATGGACCAAGTGCTGTCTTGTCTCTACCTAGAGCCAGAAGAGGGGTTACCTTATGAAATCGAGACACACCCTACTAATGGAACTTAAGTGGGGACTTACGTCGTACCACGACATTAACTAAGGCGCTTTTTGGGAGGCAACCCAATGTTTTATCGCTTTATTTTTTTTTTTGGAAATAATCGTGTGTTTATTTTGTAGGTTGAAGTGTGGCATGTGTTTGAAAAGTGCGAATTGGCAAGCAAAAAGTCCAGTCGACGACTTGCCGAAGAGGTCGGGATCACGAATTTGTCCGCCGTTTGGACCACCACAATAACTAGAGGTCCCGTAAAACTTGGCGAGGTAAGTTAGTTGCCAAATGAGCGATAATTGGATGGTTTTTAAAGGCCAAAGGTTTAAACTTTCAAACTCTTTCACTTTCCCTCACTTTTGAACTTCCCAATCTCACACCCGCACATATTTTCCATATTTCTTGCATTTTTATTGCATTTTAGTTGTCGTATTTGTGTTCGGAGTTGGATTACTTTGCCGCCTAGCATTTCAAAGTATTCATTCGGCATCTAAGGTTGGTTTTCCGAACCCCGAATATATATTTAGTGTTTTGTACTCTTATGCAATTATTTTTGTCTTTGTAATGTGTGTTAGGCCTCTTTGATCATAATTGTGTATGTGTGTGCCTTTGTTAATTTGAATATCGCGCCTTTAATGCTTTAATGTCTAATTCCTAAAATTGTCGTGCTTGAAATTGAATAAAATTATGGGGTTGTGCTTGCACGTTGTTGGGTCTAGTCGGGTAAAGTCTAAATAACAAGTATTTGTGCTAAATGATGTAATTTGTCCAATGATGGAGCGGTTGACGTAATTCTTAAGGGAAAAAGTCATCAAATGGCTGAATTTGGCCAAACCAGGAGAAGTCTGAGTATCCCGCATGGGTGTAATGGGGCTTAGCTTAATTGTAAGAGTACATGCTTTGATTTTGTATTTGGGGGCTGTGGGGTTGAATTTGGGAATTTGGGTTGAAAGTAGGCACGTTAGTTCATTTGGAGAGTTGTGTCGAGCTCGTCGAATTACTCAGCGGTTTGTCGAAGTTCCCCTGATCGCCTTTAATTTCTTGCTTAATCTTAAAAAGGTTCTGTAACTTTTGGTGAGAAGCCTGAGTTCGCCAAGTGCACTCGGCGACTCGGCGAAAGTCTTTCTTGATCGTTCTTTGTCTTCGCCCCTTATCCTTAAATGCACTGTAACATTCGGCGGGCTAAGTCACACTCGCCGAAAGATGTTGGCAATTCGCCAAAAGGCCCTTCCATCGCTGACACGCCATTTGTTTGAGAACTTTTTGAGCCAATCTTTTCGGCAAGCCCGATTTGTCTAGCCAAAGAGATTTGGCGACTCACCGACTGGTTCGATGAGTCAATCTGCAACTGTTTCTTCTATGGTTTTGCTTGTATTACTTCTAACTTTTCCTGATGTTTTGCAGATACGGTAAGGACAAACATCGACATGCCAGCCCACAAAAAAGCACGAGGTATTGTGATAAATGAAGGGGGAGCATATCCTCCCAAAAAAGGAAGGCAAGAGCCTCCAAAGGGAGGACAAGGCAAGGGCAAAAGGCCCGTATCTAAGGCTCCGGAGCACAACTCTGGTAGGGTGAGAGAGTCCATCGACTCCTAGGCTGCACTATCTGAGCTGGAGGATAACCAGCCACTAGTATCCTGGCGGACAGAGCTTCGTACTAGATCTCGTCATGACTCATCTAGAGACCCAACAACTACCACTCCTTCTTCAGCAGCCACAGTGCCAGCTCCGGAACCTCCTATAGCTCCAGTGCCACCAGTGGTTCTTCCTCCCAAGCTTCTCAATAAACTAAAAGCTGATGGGTTGCAGACTATTATAGAGGAGAAGTTGTTGTCTACAGAGGGCCTTAAGGGCAGATACTCCTCAGTGAGGGACACTCTTCATTATCACTGCTTTGAGCAGTTCACTAGACCTCGAGGCCCGTACATACCTACATGGGTCTGGGAGTTTTATACAACATACAGAGAGCTGTTGCCCAAGCGGAAAAAGAAGGCAAGCGAGTTCAGGCCGGTTAAGTCGGTCATAGTCTGGGGAAAGGAAGTTGGATGCAATAGTGAGTACATTAATACTGTACTCAATAGAGCTTTAGGAGCTACAGCGGCATATGAGGGCATGCCTACTACTCAGTCCTTGGATGACTTAAAGGGCTGGCTTGCTCTATTAATTTTCGATACCACCCTGAGGTGGATCGAGCCAGGGGTCCCCATAGAAAAGAGAGATTTGAGTATTGCTGCTCGGTTCTGGTTTGGCTTTATTAGCAGCACCATCATGACATCCCAGGACGAGTCCATCCTGCGCCACCCTAAGGCGGCCTGACTTGGGTCTATCATATCCCTGTGAGAATCAACCTATGACTCCTTATTGAGCAGGAGATGGTCGTGAGGGCCACGGTCTGTGAAGCCCTCCGTGGTCTTCACTTGGAATTCCTTCAGCTTGGGTCTTCAATACTTGCTTACTGGAAATCATACCACGGAAGGTACCACGGTCCGTCAAGGACCTCACGATCCATAAAGTCCTCCGTGGTCTTCACTTGGAATTCCCCCAGCTTGGGTCTTCAATGTTTGTCTATTGGTTCACCTTCACGACACGCACCACAGACCGTTGTGAGGACCACGGTCCGTGAAATTGGCCGTGATCTTCTCTTGGTCTAGTATACTCTCAACTCCTTCAAGGTATTCACACTAATTCACCTTCACGACAGGCACGGGTCGTGACAAGGACCACGACCTGTAATGGGCTCTATGGTCTTCACTTGGCATTTGATTATCAGTAGCCTTCTTTTCTTTAATCTTTCATGTCCAGATGTTTGACCTATATAAAAACTACCAAACACATTATATCCACATAAATACACTCGATTCTAGTATTAATTCTTAGTTTTCAAGCATCAAATGTGCCAAGATTTCGTGGCACATCAACATCCTCAACTTAGAACCATTACTTGTCCTCCAGTGATGAGAAAATAATACATTCAGTCCTCAAATTGTTCAAACCATTTTGAAACCACGCAACAGCCATCTGAAACACAATTTGTATCCAAAACCATGAATCTAACATGCAAGGATCAATCTATGACATCTCATTACTCATAGTCGATCATGCATATCCCTGTAATTATCAGCTAAGACAATCTACTCTCAAATGCAATCAATGTGTCCTCATACCAAAGAAGTCCCTCACTCATGATAATTGGGACTAAGTAATACGCTCACAATCTCAAAGAACTTCTAACACTAACAACACACTAGCATAGGCTTGCCCTTGTTTTCTACGCTCTATCTTTCAAACACCCAGAATAGGATCACTGTAGGACTTTATTGGCTTGTAACATATGCTCAGGCTAGGGAATGGATATTTGGGTTTGTGAGTGACTAGTCCCTTGGTTTTCCAAAGTTTCGTTTGCATACAACTCTTTTCTGAGCGATTCCGTCTTTTAGTTCATTTTCAGCACACCCCAACAACCATTATTTTCTTTTTCTTTTTCTTTTTATTTCTTCTTTTTATTTTCTTTTTTTTATATGCAAATTTTTTTATATGCACTCAACCCACAGGTTGAACCTTCTTTTTCACTTCTTCTTTCTGCTCGAATTGCAATCACCCTGAACTTAGGCTTTTGGCCTGAGTTGTGACATCGTCTCTTTCGGAAACCAAAGGATATGATGTTTACTGGGTAAGAAGAAAAACTGACTTTTAGGCTCAAATCGGTTTCGAATGATAAGCTTTTATTTGGTTGTTTTATTTCTGGATTCTTAATGGCTTAGCAAAAATAGCCTACTGATCCTTTCCTATCTGGTTATTCTTAGATTTAAGCAAGACTACTCGGGCAAGTTCTAGTTTCTGCTCCTAGTGTTAGACTTCAAAGAACACTCGCACACACACATGACACATGACTACATTCTCTAGCTTCTTGGTTCACCAATTTATTTATCAGACTAGCAATGTTCAACATGTAAGTATCTAAGATGTCATCTAAAAATCCTATTAGTGAAATTTTAGATTCAGGTCGTCATTTTTAAAGGACTAGCTACTGCACAACTCAACACACAAAAAAAAAAATTCACAGTAATCATAGAGTCAACCTACATTCATTCTAATAGCTTAGAATGGCAGGTTGCTCACCACCCTCTCCCAAAAAAAAGACTTTGCCATCAAAGTCAATAAAGAAAGCAAAATAGGGTTGTGAAGAGGGGTCATACCTATAACGCTCTAGGCCCCGGTAGTCGGGTTAGCATCGATACCCTTATCAACGGGTGCACTCTTAGAACTCATCACATGATCAGGCAGGTTACCACTTGTCGGGACATGTACTCCGCTACAAGAAGCTCCAACAAACACTGCATCTTGTTGTTGTTTCTCATGGGCTTTTTTTTCTCTAGCTGCCTTCCTTGATGCCTTGCAGACTTTCTTTTCTTGCCTTTTTACCTCTCTGGACTGGTTAGCAGGTATCTCCTTATCAGATTCTCTGGCTCTGTGTTTCCTCTTGACAGACTTACTCTTGGGTAGTTCACCCTAGAGATCGTCAATTGATTGAGTGGAGGGTGCTTGATTTAGCAGTTACATTAAGGAATCTGGAATTACCAGAGTGGGTACCTGTACTATCTTTTCAGCTAGTTTATAACCCTGAGTTCGCATCTCGACCAACTGTGATTTGAACTTTTCAGTTTAGGAATGCTTTGATGTCAGCTACCACCACTCTTGTCTTAGGCAGGATCGGTCTATTTTTGAAGCCTCCAGACTTGTTGACAATCCCATTGTTAAAGAAGTCTTCCGACCTGTTCATAGTCCACACGGAGTGGTAATAGTCAATTAGGTGTTGTGTCACTGTGGGATCAGGTTCATAGATGTTCACATACATTACCATGGTGTCATCGGTGGTGATCTCTTCATTTTCTCCTACAGTACAAGCCTCTTCTTGTGCTTTAGTTTCAGCTGTTATGTGTACTGTAACATCATCCTGAGAACTGCTTTCAGACTCTGCACTATCCCCCGAATTATCAGCAGGTTGGTACTTGAACCATGGTTAGATTCATTACCTGATTCATCACTGTTACTGGAACGAGTACCTCCTTTTTCAGACTAGGGAGGAGTGTCCTGGAGAATTGCCCTCTTTGTTTGTGCTCTAGTAGCCCAAGGTGTGTAATCCTTAATGGTGGTATTTATTTGCAGCTCGAACCTACTCGCGTCGGAGTCGTCATGACCTTTTGATTGAGAAGCAGTGAGGGGGGGCATGTTTGGTTGCATTCTTTCTTTGGGGAGGCATAGTACGTGAGAAACACAACACTCATTAGTACAAAAATTAGTAAAATGACACACTATCAGGTACTCAGACTCCCCCTGTGTAATTACATTGTGACGCCTTGCCTTAAGAATGCCTTCGTCCAATCAATCATTGGGAAGTGTCACAGAATCACAAGACGAACAAAAATAAAAGTACAAAAATTTTTTTTTTACAAATTAAGTTAACTCTACGGAAGCTCGCACGGGCCATGGTAGGTACCATGGTCCATTAAACTCCTCGTGGATTTAGCTAAGACTCAGTGTGCAATAGGAGGTTGACCAAGTAATGTTCACAGACGGTTACACAGCCTGTGGAGTGAACGATGGTCCGTGATACTGGTCGTGAACTTATCTGATGGCTGGAATGAATTCAAGTGTTGTCCACGATTTGTTTCACTGCTCGTGGCAGCTTCCACGGTCCGTGAAACCTATCATGGTATTACACTTCGCAATTTCTTTAGTCATCTTCTTCCCCACGTTCACTATATTACACATTTACAGCACCAACCCCCATTTTTTACATAGGATCACAACCAATACATATCCACACATCGCCGCTTTTCTTAATAAATTCAACTAACCCTCATCAAATTAGAACCAATTTAGACAAACACAACTAATACACAATTATGACCTAATGTGATCATACCCACATACAAGAAAACTCAACTTTATGCAATTGAAACTAACCCACAACAATTCAATATCAATCAAGATTAATCATCACAAAATCATGCTAATCTCAATTAATTCGAAGTAAATCTAACTTGTTTTAGACAAGATCGAACTTGCAACAAATTATGAAGTGACTTACTTGAAAATAATGGAGAGTTTTGCCCAAACAGAAGAAGATGAAATTGACTTGAAACACTTGACCAACTTAGGAAATACAAATTATTAGGGATAGGAACTACTTAAAACTCTCTAGTAACAGTTATGGAGGAGAATAAGCAGAGAAACCCCTACCTTTGATGCTTTAGGAATTATATATACAATTATTTTAATTTTGGTGCCATCGCGGGTTGGGTCGGGTACTGGTAATGCTGGGTTGTGGACGACGGACCGTGAAAGTGCTCGTGAAGGTCACCACGGTCCGTGCAGTGGTCCGTTGAACTAACTTGGGATAAAATACTTACTTGTGGTTCACGAGAGGCAAGACAGTCCGTACAAGTCATGACGGACTGTGAACCCTTCCATGAACCTTGTTCTTGCAAAATCCAGTAGCTCTTCTAGCTTGGTGCTAAGTGCGCTGCATCCAATTCCTGCACTTTTTAACCCATTATCTCCTGCACACATCAACACACAGTGACTCTATAAAAACAAAGAAAAATAACGAAAAAGGAAAATACCTAATACAATTACATCTGGGTTGCCTCCCAAGTAGCGCACAATTTAACGTCGCGGCGCGATGTAGGTTACTTGATTACTCAAACTTCATCAAGTTTACATTCCTCCACAATCTTCACATCCTCTGGAACACCTAAGTATGCCTTGATTCACTGGACATTGGCTTTGAACCTCTCGCCCTTATTATTTTCTAGCTCAATAGCACCCGACTGAAACACCTGCATTACCTTAAAAGATCTAGACCATTTAGATCTCAACTTTCCCGGAAACAAACAAAGTCTGGAGTTGAAAAGTAACACCAAGTCACTAGGAGTGAAGCTTCTTTTCTCAATATGCTTATCATGATATAACTTCATCCTCTTTTTATATAGTGCAGACTTCTCATAGGCTCTCAGACGGAACTCATCCATCTCATTGATCTGATCCAACCTCAAGTTTGCAGTTTTGCTCCAACTAAGGTTTAACTTCTTCAGAGCCCAGAGTGCTTTATGCTCAAGCTCAACCGGCAAATGATATGCCTTTCCAAATACCAATTGATATGTTGACATACCAATAGGCATCTTGAAATCTGTTCGATATGCCCATAGAACATCATCTAACTTCCGTGCGCAATCTGTCCTGTTGGCATTCACCATTTTAGCCATAATTGCTTTAATTTCTATGTTGGAGACCTCCACTTGGCTACTGCTCTGTGGGTGATAAGGTGTTGCTACCTTGTGTTGTTTAACTCCATATTTAGCCAGAAGAGAACTGAATACATTATTGCAGAAATGAGAACCACCATCACTGATGAAAGCTCTGGGTGTGCCGAACCTTGAGAAGATATTCTTCTTTAGAAAACCAGCAACACTTTTACCATCATTCTCAGGCAAAGTAACTGCCTCCACCTATTTTGACACATAGTCCACTACAACCAATATGTACTTCTGCCCATAGGAGCTCACAAATGGGCCCATGAAGTCAATTCCCCACACATCAAATAACTCCACCTCTAGAATAGGTGTCATGGGTAACTCATGGCGTCGAGAGATGGCTCCTTTTCGCTGGTGTTGACACCCAATTTTGGACCTCCACAATATAAATTAATCATCGAGCTTCTTAAATTCCAAACTATTTGAAATAATTGACTTAATCATCGAGCTTCTTAAATCCCAAACGATTTGAAGTAATTGACTTTATAAAATTATAAATATTTTTCAAGTCATTTTAAGTAATTTTGTCATTTTAATAATTTTAAAACATTTTTAAAAATAATTTATATATTCTATATAATTTTGTATATATTTATTATATAAATATTTGAAAATCATCTAGAAAAGATTTTAGTTTTACTTAAATATTTGGTTAATTACTTTAGCTAATTTATAGTTTACAGTTTTGAGTTAATTAGTTTACAATTAAACGAATTATTTATTTCGTTAAGATTAAGAAGATTGTTAATTAATTAACATTAATTTTTCTTATATAAATTTTACTCAAACTCTCTAAATTAAACTCAATTTGGTTATTTCTTAAACTCAAAGATCTAACCCATCTTTGACCTCCACCTTAACTCAATTTTGAGACCAAATTTTGGGCCTATTTTTACAAATTTTCAGCAGCCCATTTCCCATTCTTAATTTCAATCAGCCCACTTTCCAATTCCGGCCCACAATTCCAATTCAAAGAACCTATCAACAATAACATCAGCAATAACAAAAGAACCAGTCGACCTCTGCGTTTTCTTCACATGAGAAATGATACAACATTGAGTAAATTGCGACCCAAATCTAGTTCGAAACCCAGCAAACGAGCCCATCATTTGGTAAAGACATGCTCCTCTCTCCTTTCTTCCTCCAAAGCACAAAAGTCAATACTAAGAATCCTAATTTCTTCATCCAACTACACCGTCCATCACCATTGACAGTCCCTCCCTTTATATTCAAAGATTGCATACCTTGGGCTTGATTTGTTGACTTTGGATTGGATAAAAACCTCACCTAAATATTATGTGAATTGGAGCTATCACATCGAGTCCAGATTTTTAGGGGCATGTTTTCTTCTTGCTTGTTTTTCCTTCCATTCTTTCCAATCAATCTCTCATCTCCTGCTCAAACGGCTATTTGAATTCAAACCTTTATTTTTTGCTATAAATACATGATATTGGTGCCATTTTATAGGGAGGGGAAGAAAATTGAAATTTGAAGGTTGGAGAATAGTATTCTTTGAAATCAAACCCACGAAGGTTTGAACCTCAGATTTTTGATCTTCTTTCAAGTTCTTTGGCTCATCTGATTGTGGGTAAGTGGTGTAGGAAGCTTTTTCAGCTCATTTGCCTCAGTTTGCTACTCCGAAGAAAGTAATTTCTTTTCATTCTGATTTCATTGCTTAGTTTCCTAGCGTATAGTGGGATTGTCATGGGTTGTGTGAATCAATTACTCATTGTTGTGTTTTTATCTCGATATTGAATGCTATGTGCTTGGTGAGGATTTAGTTTCCCAAAATGATAATAAAAATACCATATTGGTTCGTTGTATTCGTAATGTTTTGGTCTATTGGAGTGTTTCATAGCAGCATGTGCATATTGTTTCACTTTGATCTTGTTATATATGTCTTGTTACATCTTTATCTTGGTATGTTTTGAGAATAAAATTTCCTCACTTACGTTGAATCTAGTAGTCTGGTATGATTTGCTTTAGCCTGCTGATTATTCTGAGACAACTCTTTGATTACTGTCACATTGAGGAATGCATCTTTGCCATTTATTGCTCTTAGTTATCATGTTTAAGAAACTCTAAGCTATAGCTTTTCATGCCTATCTTGTGATTTGATCTAACAAAGTAGTAGCTTTATTGCATAAAAATGAGTTTGGTCATATCCTTTTAGCATGTTCATGATTGATATATTTCATTAGTTCTTGATTGTTATTTTAGTAAAGCCATAAGTATTCCCTTTTTTAGGTGTCTTAACTTAGAGTTATTAAATAGTTCAATGAAATCATGTCTTTTATAATATAAGGCTTCCTTTGATTTTACCTCTAAATCTTTAGTAGGATATTAATACTTGAATCTAATTTGGTTGTCTCTCATTACGTCGGTAAATCTCTAAGTTTTGTATGTTTATTTGTTGGTTAGCTACAGATGCATAAACATAGGTATTATTGAAGTTACCTCTTAGCTTTGACTTAAATTATTGTTTGGTGTTTCAATTTATTTACAAAAATATTTGTAGTTATTAATAATATCAATTTATTTACAAAAATATTTGTAGTTATTAATAATATGTTTATTGGTACTAGTTTGCATAGTGTAGTTGTTGTTGGTGATGATTTTTTATTTCTTACTCTTTTGAGTAATTTTACTGTATGTGCCTTCTATCCTTAGGATTAAATATGCTTTGTCAATATACAAGTCCTCCTTATTTGCATACAGTAGGATACTCCTTAATTTAGGACTGTAAAAACACAATTATGTATTTCCTTAATTTAGATAAATAAGATTCTTATGTGATTTTATTTTCTTCCTTTACATGAGAAATTTATCCCAGTCCATTTTGGACTCCATTATTGCATTTCGTTGAGTTGAGATCCATTATCGAGTCAACTTCATCCATTCCAAGAGCAGAGGTTGAAATACAGGGCAAACGGAAATAAATAATGTAGAAAAAGGGCTGATACACACTGATGTACAATTGATGTATACAAAACGGGAATTGGGTTAAAGCCCAAAAAATTGCAGCAAAACTAGCCCAATTTCATTATCTCTTTTGCACTTCTATTTGTTTTAATTATATTTGACTATTTTTTTTTATTAATTCTAACTTTAGAAATATTAATTCTCCAAAAGATGAACTATGTTCTTTATGTTAGTTTATTTCAATAAAATTTCATTTTTATCAACTCTTATACTTTTATTGATAATCTTTAGTCAAAACTTTTATTTATTCATCAATTAATTTAAAACAGTTTATCATGATTTAATTGACCAAATTGGTCTAAATTATTACTTCTAAAGTGATTCAAATAAATTCTCACATAATCTATTTTTTAAAAGTTTTAATTTTTATCTCGTCTTTAAAATGTTAATCTTAAGGTCATTTTTTTAGTGCTAATCTTAACCTATGTTTTAGAAGTTTTGATCACTTTGAAATAATTAAATTAGTTTCATTTTCATAAACCCCCCCCCCCCAAAAAAAAAAAATCTTCTTCTGTACACTTAATTATTTTTTCTCAAAGATAGTATAATATTTTTAGTCAAGTCGTTGGATAACCGCATGTTAGCGGCTACTTTAAGTGCTAATACCTTGTTAGAGTAGAAATAAGAACCTCTTACCCATTTTTTCTAAATTTTTAAAGGTTTATCTGTTAAGGCCTTTTTAAATTAAGTTTTCTTAGTTTCTTTAAAAAATTAAGTGGCGACTCTTTTTACAGTATTTTTCTTTAATTATTTTATACTTATAACATTTCAAAAAGTGATTTTTCTAAAAGTTGGTGAAATCACGACATAACATCTAGCACACATCACAACTCCTCACTACATCCATCACATCCTGATGAATTGTGGGCCAGTAGTACCTGACTAACGTATCAAGTGGCATTTCATCCAATTCTAAATTCCTACGATCGTTCTTCAGTATAATAACCCAACTACGAGAGTTGGGGTCAATCCCACAGGGAGTAGTGCTTCCTTCTAATTACTTTAATAAAGGTACAATGACAATCTCTTCAATCAAACACTTCTTGCACAATTAATATTCAAATCTAAAATTTCGGGTTTTAACTACCAATTCAAACTTATAGCTCAACACAAGCAATCAAATATTAGAGTAAATCTCAGAGAATTGATTCGCCAATAATTGAATCTCAACAAAATGGGTAAACATTACTGCTCATAATGGACTAATTTGTTGTGGGTAGGTCGAACCATATATAAAGTAACTTTCTCTCGAACAATTACCTTTTCTATGTTGAATTCTCTTTAACTTCAACACTGATTAAATGAATCACAACTCTTTACCCTCATCAAATCCACTCTCTCGAGCTGGATACAAAGGAAGGGTTCCTTGTTTCACTCTCTCAAGCTAAAACTAAGGAAACCCACTACTAACGACGCTAAGATTGCCACCTTGGTCTCACACCTCTCTCTCGAGCAAGTGCACAACACTGAAATTGACACACGAAGTAACACAATTCAATCTCGAAACACAGCAACAACTTAGATCCACTTTAAATTAGCACCATTCATCGCAATTAACCAACACCTATTAAGTAAATTCAACAATTGGCTTCATGATCAAAACCCCAAGTAAATGGTTTTAGCCACTCATCTCAAAAATAAAAAAGATCAAAATTAATTATCACCCCCATAGTTGGGTACAAAATGAGAATTATAGATGAAATTCAATTGATAATCTTCTCTCTTACAAAATCTCTCTCAAAATCATGTTAAAATCGCTCCCCCAACCCTTTGGTACTATTTTCTCTCTAAATAATTCTTTTCTCACTTTCTGAATGAATTTATCTCTATAGCCAAAACTAATTTAAGCAAGTCTGAAATGTCACTGCTCAGGGCTACTCGGCGAAGTAAGTCGGGTATCACTGACGGGTCGGCGATTCACCGATTGCTCTTCATCTTGCCTTCATTTTCACTTTTTCTTGGTCTGGCTACTGTAACTTTAGTTGATTTAGGTTGGTATCACCGAATGACTCTGCGGTTCTCCCATTATCCTTTCATCTTGCCTATCAGCACTTGCTTGTATCTTTTTTTGTACTTTAGGCGACCTGGTTGTCCTTCGCCGAATAGATCGGCGATACGCTAAATATGGTTGTTGTTTGCCGAATTTGCCCCCATTTTAGCTCCAGTATTTTGTAACTTTAGGCGGTATCTTGGTGATTTGGCGTTTTGCTGAATGATATTGGTGATTCGCTGAACGACATCATAAATCATCAGGCTTTCTTTTATTCATTCTTAAGGATTTATTTGTTCCTTTTTGCCCAATAGTGTCCATGCTTTGTCTCTAACTCCAAATACCTGAAACTCAAGGGTTTACATTAGTTATTGAGACAAAATATGCATTTGAGAACACTAATTCTATTAAAATATAGCCTTAAATGAGTCCAAATTGTGGACTCATCAACACCCCCAACTTAAACTTTTGGTTGTCCTCAAGTAAAACTCAAGTTCAACAGTTCAAAAAGGATGTCTTAGACAGTGCTATACAAGACTCAATCATGAATGTACACAACAAAGCTCAACTTACTCATGCAAGGATCAATTGTATACTCAAAGACTCTAGTTGTGACACACCATTGTCAAAGATTCTCATGCTCACTATACTTGCTTCAAATGCAAGTTCGAGCTCAACAAAGGTATTCAAATGCCCTCACACATGAATGATTCCATATTCACATACAATGGTTTAGTCATTTAAAGTTCCGGAATCAAATGCAATGCTCACTCTCACAAAGAAGAACACAATGCATGCTTTCACCAATAGGTTTGCTTGTATTTTCCAATCAACAATTATTTCAGCTCACTCAAGATCAAAGAGGTCTTTTAAAGGCTTATAATGGGGCTAAGTGCAAAGGTGTGGTCATATAGGCTCAGTGACTTTCATCCTCATGAAATGTGGTGCTTTCAACACTCCCTTTCCTCTTATTTCATCATTTTCTTTAATGCTCATAAGTCATCCCATTATTCACTTCCATGGATTGTTCAGACCCCCCTTTGTTTTTACATTTCTCATAACTTTATTTCACAACTTTTTTTTTTTTTTTTTTTTTTTTATGGAGGGGTTCCATTTTTCACAACACCATGGGTTAAAGGGGACTTTTCTTGCACTTCTTGACTTGCCTTCTTTTTTACCACACCCCTAACTTAGGCTTTTGGCCTAGGTTGGCTATTCGATCAACCACAATTCAAGAGAATTGTAGGTAGTGGATTAAGAAAGGTCATGTTTTCATCAAGTTTCTTCCAAAGAAAGGTAAGGCTCAAGAGGTGTTCAAAAGAGGTTCACACACTCACAAGGTAGGCCACAAAAAAGGTATATGTCAAATTGGCTCACACTCTTCGAAGTTGCCTAAGATCATATCAAGAGATAGCCTTACTTAGTTGACCGTACCAATGGGGAAAATTCTAGGTGTGATCATGCATGGTTCACAGTAAGCTCATCACACAAGGCAACAATACCAAAGTTAAACAAGAGTCGACACTTTTGCTAGTGTGCAACATTTATCACAAGAGAATCAATTTGATACTTTGCTAGTCACAACAAGATGCAAAGAGTTCACATATTGACTATGTAACTTAACTTTGTTTCATCGTAGCCACACATTTATGTTCGTTCGATTATGAGCACTATTTGAGTCATCGATATTAATTGAAACCGAGATTCAAATTTGCACAAGAACAGTTACATTCCACAAAAACAAGGGGTGTTGTCAATGTTGAGGACATTGAGACATGAGCAGTATCCACACCCCCACCAAAAATAGTCAACATTGTCCCCAATGTGGGTAGAGAGCGGGTATTTATTGCAAGTAAACTAAATATTAATAGTAAAAATTGACAAGAAATGAAAAATATCTAGTGTGTAAACAAGTATAGTAGGGTCACAAGGAATCTTCACTAAATTGCCCGGTTGTCCATGGAGTGAACTGAATGCTGAGTGCTCGTACTTACTGAAATAGTTCGGTGACTCACCTGGAAGACTTTTTTCTCGCTCATGATCCCTACTCCTGCAAAATCAATACACATTATTCAAAACACTAACACTTGGGTTGCCTCCCAAGAAGCGCCTTATTTAACGTTGTGGTATGACGTTAAGAAGCTCTCAAGCATCTTCCAGGTACACCACCTTAATTAAAGAAATCTCCTGGCATTCTCCGAAGTATAATTTTAAGCATTTCCCATTCACCTTAAATGCAGGTCCCTCTTGACCCTCAATTTTTATGGCCCCATTGGTGAATACTTTTTTCAATCTAAATGGTCCTGATCACTTGGACTTGAGCTTTCCTAGGAAGAGTCTCAGTCGTGAATTGTATAGTAACACCCAGTCTCCCACTCTAAACTCCCTCCTAAGGATTTTAGCATCATGCGACTTCTTCATTTTTTCCTTGTAGAGGGCTGAACTTTCATAAGCTCTGAATCAAAATTTATCCAATTCATTTAAATGTACCACTCACCCCCTTAAGGTCTTTGTCCAATCCAGATTTAAAGCTTTTAGTGCCTACAATGCTTTGTGCTCCAACTCAACGGGTAGATGGCAAGATTTACCAAAAACTAATTGATACAGAGACATCCCAATAGGTGTTTTGTAAGCGGTTCGATATGCCCATAGTGCGTCATTGAGCTTTCGAGACCAATCAGTTCTGTTGGCATTCACGGTTTTGGCCAAGATGTTTTTGATCTCTTGGTTTGACACTTCAACTTGGTCACTTGTTTGGGGATGATATAGGGTTGCCACTTTGTGTTTCAGCCCATACTTAATCAATGCAGCGGAGAACCACTTGTTGCAAAAGTGGGATCCCCCATCACTAATAATTGCCCTAGGAGTGCTAAATCTCACAAAGATGTAGCGTTTCAAAAATTGGATGACACTTTTTCCTTCGTTGTTTGGAAGTGCAACAGCCTCTACCCATTTGGAAACATAATCTACAGCCACCAAGATATACTTATCTCTAAACGAGCTCACAAAGGGGCCCATGTAATTGATTCCCCAAACATCAAATAGTTCCATTTCTAGAATAGGAGCAAGGGGTAACTCGTGCCTTTTAGACACTCCACCTTGCTTCTAACATTAGGCGCATTTCTTTACAAATTCATATGCATCTTTGTAGAGGGATTGCCAGTAGTATCCACTCTGAAGAACTTTAGCAGATGTATGCACACCGCTATAGTGGCCTCCCACTGGCGACGCATGACAAGCATGGAGAATTCCTACCACCTCTTCTTCTGGAAGACACCTTCTAATGATATGATCTGCACATTCTCAAAACAAGTAAGGTTCATCCCATAAGTAACTTTTAACGTCAAACATTAACCTCTTGCGTTGGTACTAGTTGAGCTTATCCGGCATTAGTCCGCACATAATGTAATTTGCGAAATCTGCATACCAGGGGGTTTTTTCAAGGGAGATTGCAAACACTTTTTCATCGGGGAAGGAACCATCTATGTCAGTTTCAGGTTCATCATTCTCCTTGCCCTCCAACCTCGATAAGTGGTCAAACACCTGATTTTCACAACCTCTTCCATCTTTGACCTCAAAGTCAAATTCTTGTAATAGTACCTTATCAATCTTGGTTTTGCATCCTTCTTTGCCATCAAGTACCAGAGTGCAGCATGATCAGTGTGAACAATTACTCTAGTGCCTAAGAAGTATGCCCAGAATTTCTCAAATGCAAAAACTACCGCAAACAAATCTTGTTCAGTGAAAGTATAGTTACGTTGAGCACTATTTAGAGTCTTGCTTGCATAATAAATTGGGTGAAAAAGTTTGTTGCATTTTTCCCCAATACCACTCCCATGCTGTGCCACTAGCATCACATATCACTTCAAAAGATTTGGACCAATCAGGGCTGATAATGACTGGGGTGGATACTAATTTTTCTTTCAAGCATCGAAATGCCGTCATAAAAGCTTCATCAAAATAAAACTTCACTTCCTTTTCCAAGAGTTTGCACAGTGTGTGTGCAATCTTTGAGAAGTCCTTGATGAACCTCCGGTAGAAATAGGCGTGTCCTAAGAATTTGCGAACACCCTTAACTGAAATCGGTGGGGGTAATTTTTCAATCACCTCAATTTTTGCCTTATCAACTTCCAATCCCTTTTGTGACACATTGTGCCTAAGAACTATGCCTTCCTTCACCATGAAGTGGCATTTCTTCCAATTCAGAACCAGGTTTATTTCCACGCCCCAAGTGTGCCAAACATTCTTCAAATTATCTTGTGTGACTAAAAAGTCGTCCTTGAATACCTCCATAGAGTCTTTTACCATATCTGCAAAAATGGATAACATGCAGCACTGAAATGTTGTTGGGGCATTACATAGCCCAAATGGCATTCTTTTAAATGTAAATGTTCCATAAGGATAGGTGAAGGTGGTTTTCTCTTGGTCTTTCGGCGCAATAGAGATTTGGTTATAACCGGAGTACCCATCTAGAAAGCAGTACCATCCCCTCTTTGATAGCCGGTCAAGCATTTGATCCATAAAGGGCATTGGAAAGTGATCATTTTCAGTCCATGAAGTTAGCTTCCGATAATCCATGCATACTCTCCACTCGGTCACCGGTCTAGTCGGCTCAAGCTGCCCCTTTACATTTGGGACTACAGTGATACCTCCTTTTTTTGGTACACATTGCATCGGGCTTACCCATTTGCTATCCGCAATAGGGTAGATCACACTTGTGTCCAACCACTTGATGATCTCCTTTTTTACCACTTCTTGCATTGGTGGGTTCAATCTTCGCTGATGCTCTACACTAGGCTTACAATCCGTATCAAGCTGAATCTTGTGAGTACAGATACTAGGGGGAATTCCTACTATATCAGCGATGGTCTATCCTATAGCTTTTATATGCTTTCACAATACTTCAATGAGCAAACTTACCTTCCTTTCAAGAAAATCAGCTGCAATGATCACTGGTAAAGTGTTGTTTGCCCCAAAGAAAGCATATTCGAACCTGATGATGTTGTTAGCACACACGCTATACGAATAAGGTTCATCCCCACAACACTTACCCACATCATGTAGGAACCTCTTTCTTTGTTGATATGTTAGCCCTTTATGCATCAAATCACTAACGAGAAAGTTAGCAAAATTAACAAACCAAGGAATAAGATCAAGAGTAGTGGCTAATACCTGCTCATCTGGAAATGAATCATTTATGTCAAGCTCGAGTTCCTCTTTCTTTTTAGCCTCCAACCTCGACAGGTGATCAACCACTTGGTTCTCACAACATTTCCTATCCCTAACCTCAAAATCAAACTCCTGAAGAAGTAATACCTATCTGATTAACCTTGGCTTGGCATCTTTCATTGCCATGAGGTATCTCAGAGCTACGTGATCACTATGGACTATCACTCTAGTACCCAACAAGTAGGCTCTGAATTTATCAAACACATACACCACCTGCAGCATTTCCTGTTTAGTAACTATGTAGTTTCGTTGTGCTCTATTTAGTGACTTACTAGCATAGTAAATTAGATGAAACATCTTGTTGCGCTTTTGCCCCAACAAAAATCCTAAAGAAGTACCACTAGCATCGTACATTACCTCAAATGGCTCTGCCCAATCTGGGCCAATGATCACTGGTGCAGAAATCAACTTCTCCTTTAGGCATTCAAAAGTTGCTGGTGCATTATATGGTCCAAATGTCATGCGTTTAAATGCAAAGGTGCCATAGGGACATGCAAAGGTGCCATAGGGACATGCAAAGGTAGTATTTTCCTAATCTTCAGGAGCAATCGATATCTTGTTGTAGCCAGAGTATCCATCTAAGAAGTAATACCACCTTTTTCCAGCCAACTTGTGAAGCATCTGGTCCATGAAAGATATTGGGAAGTGATCCTTCAAGGTCCACTTGTCCAACTTCCAATAGTCCATACACACTCGCCATCTAGTAACTGGTCTTTATGAGACCAACTCATTCTTTGCTTTCGTGACCACAGTCATACCACCCTTTTTGGGCACACATTGCATTGGACTAACCCAGTGACTGTCATAAATAGGGTACACCACCCCTGCATCTAACCACTTGATTATCTCATTTTTTACCACCTCTTGCATTTGTGGGTTTAACCTCCTCTGGTGTTTAATGCTTGGGCTGCAGTCCTCCTCAAGTTGGATCTTATGAGTGCATATACTCGGAGGTATCCCGATAATATCAGCAATGGTCCACCCAATGGCCCTTTTGTACCTAATCAACACTTTGATCATAGCTTGGACCTGTTCATCATTCAAATCTACAGCCAAAATCATAGGTAAACTGTTGTTAGTTCCAAAAAATACATACCTCAGGTGACTGGGCAACTGTTTCAGTTCCACCACAGGTGGTTCCTCAATGGATGGTTTTACTGGAGGACTTGGCCTTTTTTCCAAGTCCAGGTCCAATTTCTTTGGGGCATAAAAGTGTGCTCCCATACCTTGCAAAGCATTCACAGTCTCTACATAGTCAGATCGAAAATAAACTTCAAATTCATCAGCACTACGGCTAAGGTCTCAATAGCCAGCCTCTCTTCAATAGTTGCTCCCATTTCTTCTTTACCAAAGACCTCTATTGTAGACACCACATTCATGTCATGTGTTTACTTCATGGACCTACAAATATTAAACTTTACCTCTTCGTTGTTGAGTCTGAATTTCAGTTCTCCCCGCTCAACATCTACCAATGCTAGTCCTGTGGCCAAAAATGGTCTTCCCAAAATAATGGGAACTTCAAAATCCACTTTTCAATCCAAGACCACGAAGTCTGCTGAAAAGATGAACGTGTCCACCTTTACAAGCACATCACATAGTATGTCCACTAGTCGCTTCACTGACCTATCTGCCATTATCAACCTCATGGCTATGGGTTTTGGAACTCCTAATCCCAATTGCTTGTAGATGGCCAGCGGTATCAAGTTTATACTAGCCCCTAGATCACACAAGGCCTTTGCAAATTTGATCGATCAGATAGTGCATGGTATAGTGAATGCACATGGATCCTCCTTCTTCTGCACCAGAGACCTGGTAGCAATAGCACTGCAGTGATGAACATAGTTAGTCAAATCAAAACTTAGCGCTCTTTTCTTAGTAATCAAGTCTTTCATGAACTTGGCATATCCTGACATCTGCTCAAGGGCTTCTACCAATGGTATGTTTACGGATAGGTGTCTCAGCATGGTGATGAATTTAGTGAATTTCCCATCCTCGACTTTCTTTTTAAGCCTTTGAGGGAAAGGAATAGGTGGCCTTGGGATTTGTTGTAATGGTAAGGTTCCCTCAACCTCTTTTTCTTTCCCTCCTACTAGCTTGGCTATTGGTTAAGCATCCTCCGAGTCATCTACTTGCTCAGCTTCATCCTTCTCTCTTCCAGCTTGCTCCAACACCTACTCATGTTTGGTGATTGCAAAAATTGGGTCAGTAAGAATTTTACCACTCCTGGTGGCGATAGCCATGCAATGCCCGTACTTCTTGGGATTTTAGATCATGTCACTTGGTAGTGACCCATTCTTCCTCTGATTTAATGAGGCTGAAAGTTGCCCCAACTACTGCTCAATTTGCTTGGTAGAGGTGGTATGAGAGTCTACCAGCTGACTCATACTGGAGAAATCACCTTTTATCTCTTTTACCTATGCATCAGTTGATTCAACATTTTGGAGCACCTTGGCCAACATGTCTTCCACCTTAGACCCGTTGGAACTACCATTTGCCCGATCTATATTACCTAGGGGCACATATACACCACTGCGGTCATTTCTATACCCATCTCTATTCTGCCAGTTTTCGTGTTCTCTACTTGCTGGCCTATCATACTGTTGGCCCCTTGAATAGTTTCGACTTGCATTTCCAGAATTGTAACTCTGGTTACCTGAGTTATAATTTTGGAAACCTCTTTGATTACCCAAGTAATTAGCCTCCTCATCTAGAACAATATCGTGATCTTCATACCTATTTGGTTGTCCCACAACATTTACCTTTTCATACTTCGAGACAATGTGCTTTTTAAGTAGATCTATTTGGGTCCTCATATGAGCCATGTCCTGATCCCTTTCTTTTTCTCTCTTCCTTTGTTTAGCTCAAAGCTCATAAGTATACCCAAGACCTCCTACTTCTGCATCCCTGGTGTACCATGCATTGTTATTCTTTGACACCTCATCCATCATTTGCATGCTCTGTGAGAATGGCTTCCTCATAAAAGATCCTCACACACTGCATTAGCAACAGGTTTAGCAACATAATTTAAGGATCTATAGAATTCCATTTTTAGATGTCTCTCAGTGAGACCGTGGTTTGGAAACTTCTTCATCTTTTGACTGAATCTCCACCAGGTGTCATGCATTACTTTTCCTGGTAGCTACTTATGGGCTCTTATTTCATCTTTCATCTGTAGGTCCTTTGATTCTGGAAAGAATCGTTCTAGAAAAGCCTCCTTTAGTTCAGTCCAAGTCTTGATTGAGTCAATCGACATCTCATTCAACCAGTTGGATGCTTCTCCAGTAACAAACAATGGGAACAATCTTAGTCTCATTGCTGTCTGGCTAACCCTAGGAATTTCTGTGATTTGCAGATCACCACAAAGTTCATCAAATATTGGTTCGCATCATAACCAGCCGCACCTCTGAACATACCCATTAGATTTAGCAGTTGAATCATAATGCTGGTGATTGTTAATTTAACACATAGAGGGTAGTGCAGGTAACACTATTTCTCCAGTGGCTCCAGCTCCATCTAAGTCTAGGTTATCCTTTTCATACATCATATGAGTTAGTGGTTATGCTCTACCCCTTGGAGCTATTGGCTGACGGTGGGGAGGAATGATCCATCTACTGCTACGTTTTTGTCCATTGCCCTATGTTGATTGTTCACAGCATTCAGCTAAACACCTCTTGTGATGGTTTCAACTTCCAATCCAAATCTCTGCCTCTACGCCTCAAGTTCTTGTGCGTTCACCATTTTGTGGATTGTTTTCCGAAGTTCTAGATCGTATAGGACTAATGGGGCTCCCTTACTTCTTGTATTTGGAATACACAATCGAACTCACCTGTAAGAGACACAGACAAAGAACAGGAATTAAAATTAGGAAATCTAACTACACTTAGAATAAAAACTAGTAAAACACTTCTGAATTGAAATTCCCCTACAGCAGCGCCAAAATTTGATATGTCCAAACTTACACCTCAATTAAGAGATATAAATGGTCGAAGTCAATTTACAACACTCAACGTGAGTTGAGGTCAATCCCACAGAGAATTTCTTTACATAAATGATTTCATTGTCATGTTCTACTCCAATGTCGTTATTATTTCCTAGATAAAAAATTGCAAAAAGTAAAATTAGGTTTAGCGTTAACGCTTTGGTAATCAAAGTTGCAAACTAAAGTCTAATTCTACAATTAACAAAATATCAGTTTCAAAGTTATTTCAATAATTAACTGAAACTAGGATTGTGTTCCCCAAAACGTTGCGTCTAATGTTCTTTCATAATTGAGTGTTATGCAACTTAACTCTACAAACTATATGCGAGTTAGCAATATTAGACACTTCTCAGTCTACTCAGATAATATTCACTCAAGTCCTCTCAGTCCTAGAGTGTTACACGATTTACTCTCGTCTACAATGGTGTTAAGGTTCTTTTCTCTCGAACTTGAACTTTGACTCCATTTAGTTAGATTAGTTTAGCTTTTTCCTAAATATCATTTTTCTCTCAGACAAATGACAGATACATGCTCATTCTATTGCGTGAACTTATCAGAATACATAAATAATGAAAACTAAACTACAGTTTGTAACACAAATTTCCCTTTACTCATTTTACGAAATCACAATTATAATTCCATTATGGATCCCACAACCCCAGTTGTGGTGTTTATCCACACATGATGTCACATAAATTTTCAGAAATATAGAATGAAAACATGTTCAAAAGTACTTACGAGAATAAGCAAATCAACAACCACTTTGATATTTCAAGAACCGGAAAATCGAACTTCAAACTTAATTCGATATCCAAAATTGAAAACCAAAAGCTATAAATATGGGAAACTGTTCGTAGTTCCAGGTTTGATAAGCTAACACATAAAAAATGACCTAGTTAATTTGAAAATAGTGTTTTAAAAAGAGTCTTACTCGAAGTAGGAATGAAATGTCGAGCCCTTCAAGCCCGCTTCTACGACCCTTTAAGGCTTCACGGTCCGTGAAGCCCTTTGTGGTTTTCCCTTAGAATTCTCAAAAATTGGGTCTTCAATGCCTGACACTGGAAATTGCAACATAGAAGCTACCATGGTCCATCAAGGGCTTCATGGTCCATGAAGCGCTCCGTGGTCTTCACTTGGAATTCCCTCAGCTTGGGTCTTCAATACTTGCTTACTGGAAATTGCACCACAAAAGCTACCACGGTCAATCAAACACTTCACGATCCATGAAGTCCTCCGTGGTCTTCACTTGGAATTCCCCCAGCTTGGGTCTTCAATGCATATCTACTGGTTCACTTTCACAATAGGCACACGGATCGTTATGAGGACCATAGTCCGTGAAGTTGGCTGTGATCTTCACTTGGTCTACTATACTCTCAAATCCTTCAAGGTCTTCACACTGGTTGACCTTCACGACAGGCACCATGGGTCGTGACAAGGACCACTGCCAGTAATGGGCTCCGTGGTCTTCACTTGACATTTGGTTATCAGCAACCTTCTTTTCTTTCATCTTTCACGTCCACATGTTTCACCTATACAAACAATACCAAACATATTATATCCACATAAATACACTCGATTCTAGTATTAATTCTTAGTTTCAAGCATCAAATGTGCCAAGATTTCATGGCACATCAGTGATCCTTACTTGAACCCCATTTGAGCCTTACCTTTCTCTTGGAAGGAACTTGATGCAAATTGTGACCTTTATTTACCCCTTCACCCTTTATCTTCATGATTTATGGTTTGTTTGAATAGCCAACTTAGGCCAAAAGCCTAAGTTGGGGGTGTGGTGAAAAGAGAAGGTAAATCAAGAAGTGTAAAGAAGTCCCCTTTTTGACCCATAATTTTGAAAAAGATGGAACCCCTCCAGACAAAAAAAAGAGAGTAAATGAAAAGAAAAATGAAAAAGAAAAAAAATTAAAAAGTGTGAAATAATGTTGTGAAAGTACAAAGAAAATGGGGTGTCCGGTATTTCATGGAAAGTGAATAATGGAGTAACTTTTGAGCATGAATGAGAATGATGAAGAAAAGGGAAGAAAGAATTATTCATACCACATTTCATGACGATTACAACCATTGAGCCTAAATGAGCGTACCTTTACACTCAGATCCGTTACACGCCTTAAAAAGACATTTTTGATCTTGAGCGAGTTGAAACAAGTGTTGCTTAGAAAATATGGGCAAACCTATGGGTGGAATCATGCATTGTGTTCATATTTGTGAGTGTGAGTGTTGATTGTGATTCCAGAGCTATTAATTGTTCAACCATTGTGTGTGAATATGGAATCATTCTTTGTGTGAGGGCATTTAAGTACCTTTGTTGAGCTTGAACTTGCATTTGAAGCAAGTATTGTGAAGTTGATAATCTTTGATGATGGTGAGTCACAACTTGAATCTTTGAGTGCACAATTGATCCTTGCATGAGTAAGTTGAGTCTTTTTGTGTGCATTCATGATTGACTCTTGTGTAGCACTCTTTGAGACATCCTTTTTGAGCTGCTGAACTTGAGTTTTACTTGAGGACAAGCAAAGTTTAAGTTGGGTGTGTTGATGAGTCCACATTTTGAACTTATTTAGGGCTTTATTTGGATAGATTTAGTGTCCTCAAATGCTTATTTTGTGCCAATAACTAATATAAAATCCTTGATTTCCAGGTATTTGGATTGATAAAAAAAAGTATGGACACTAACGCGCAAAAAGGAACAAGGCAGCTAAAAGAATGAAGAAAGAAGGCATGTTGATCGTCTAATCCATTGGGCGAGTCGCCGAGTGGCTATTACCTCGCCTAAAGTTTTAGTGTGCAAAGCCCTAAAGGAGAAAATCAAGTCGGCGATACAAAGGAGTAGTCGGCGTGTTGCCGAACGGTTCCACGATGCAGTGATTGGATCGCCCAAAGTTACAGAACTTTAAGATGCTAAGGCCAAAGCAAGAAGGCGATCGAACTAACCAAAGGGTGGATCATCGAGCTGATCAGTGATCTCGACTTACTACGCTGAATGGTCCTTCGCAACATATTTTTGGCAACTATAAATACATTTTTGAATATTTAGTTTAGTATCAGTTTTCATAATATAAAATATTTTCAATTTTGGAGTGAGAACTCTGAGTTTGGAGACAATATTTTTCTTAGCATTGAAGAATTAAAGTTTTCCATTTTTTAGAAATTTGAAGTGGGTCTTTGAGATTCTTAAATTTGGACCTTTGTAAAGATAAAATTAATCATACCGAGTTGATGCAAAAACACAATTTGGTAATAGTTTCTATCTTTTTATGATGTCTAGCTAAAACCCCAATTTTTGGGGTGTGATTATGTGATTATGGGTTGATTTAGCTTGTGGGTATTGTTAATTGTTGGTATAAATGTTGTTTAAAAGTGATTTCAATTAGTAATTGTGGTTCAATTTAAAGGGTTGTAGTTGCAAATGCAACTCTACCTTCATGTTTTTGGCTTGCTCGAGAGAGAAAGGTTTTACAACCAAGATTACTGAATTGATGGTCTGTGGGTATTGGGTTGTCATGGGTTTATCTTGAGATAGTGAATCCTAAACCCTTTTTCAGACATTCAGCTTGAGAGAGAGAATGGACTAAACCATAGGCTGTTCTTAATTGTTGATTGTTGGTGTTCGAGAGAAACCAACTTGATTCAGGGGAAATTGTTTGAGAGAAAGTTTATCCTCTCTAAATTTTAGCTTATTCCTGATTTACAGCTATTCACTATCAGTTGTAATACCCATTTTTCTACCTTAGACTATAATTCAACCACATCCCAAGAAACCGTCTCTTTACTTGCTAATTCATGTTATTTGTTGTTGTTGTAGCTGTTAGTTATAACCAAAACCCCCCTTTGTTATTTGACATTCGTGTCACCCTTAACTTAAATTATGTTTTTATTCATAAATGTCTATTCCTATGATTGACTTGAACATATTCGTACTATGCTCTTGATTCTCAAACACGTACCACTCCCTGTGGGATTCGACCCCAACTCATTTAGTTAGGTTATATGCTGACTAACGATCGTTGACTCTTAGAGCTAGATTAAGTCTTTGATAGCGTTATTCAATCACTACCCATGACCTCCATATGTTAAGGATATGAGGTGATATCCCGTACTCCTTAGAATGGAACAAGAGGTGATTTCCCATACTCCTTAGAATGGAACAAGAGGTGATTCCCCACGTTCCCAATGTGATGAATGTATATGGAGGCGAGTACCCATGATCCTTATGAAATGATGTGGAAGCGAGTACCCGTGTCATACGAAATGATTGTGGAGGCAAGTACCTGCAATCTTAAAGTAAGTATAGAAAGAGGAGAATACCGTTAGATTTTATGAGTTAGGCAAAGAGGCAAATCCCCATGTATTTAAAAGTAAATGTGAATAATGTAATTGTGTTATGAAAATGATAGCTTGGTCTAGCATGATGAGGTGCTTTCCCTTGATAGGCTTGAATTGGTAAATCGTAACCACTCATGAGTAATGATTTTTCTTGGACTAGTAGAGATATACTCTCCCATGAATAGTAAGAATGACTATAGAGGGACAAGTCTTTATTCAAAGTAGCCTGTTTATGATGAAACAAGATTACTTCAAGGAAGTGTTGTAAGTATGCTTTGATATGGTTTACTTGTATGATGTTGGATTAGCTTAGATCGTTATTTGAGTTGTCTTCCTTGATATGTATGACTAGAGGTGATGACCTAAGTCTTGAGTAAGGATGATTTGAGGTTACTTGAGAGGTATTCCTATTTTAGTATGTTGATTTATGTGCATTGAATATGCTTATGACTTATGTTGCTATCTCTTAAGATTATGGTATATGTCTTATGTTGACTAATGCCTATGTTATGCTTACGTTGATGATTTATGCTAACCATCATATTGAGTACATTTTTATACTAACGCATACTCTTGCGTACATTCTTATCAAATGTAGGGTCCGGCGATATTGACTTCCATCCTCGTGGCTAGGTTCATAGTAGAGCAAGCAAGTGAAGATTTGGTGAGTTATCATAGCATCGAGGATTTGACCACCTTTCCCTTATATCTTTCATTTTATGTTTAGAATTATTGTATGGGATGTGTCCCTAAGACTATTCAAGTATTAGATGGTTTGAGACAAGTGTTAAATACTTCCGCTTCGTTTTATGAGACTTTGATATTGTTTGAAAATGTTTTAAATTTCCACACCATTTTCTATTATCTTATGTTATGAAATATAAGTGGCTTGTAAGAGGCCTCTCGAGGTCTTGTACGCCATGTTATATCTAGGGTATACCCCAGGGTCGTGACATTAACCTTAGTGCCAAGTCCCTTTTGGAATGATTTCCAAAATCTAGAAGTGAATTGGGTACCATGATCGGAAATAATGGACAAGGGCACTCCATGCAATCTTCCAATTTCTCTCAAGTACAACTTGACATAGTCCTTCTCCGAATAGGAAACCTTGACGGGAATGAAATGAGCCAATTTCGTCATCCGATCTACTATCACCCAAATAGAGTCATGTTGTCGCCAGGTGTGAGGCAAACCAACAATAATGTCTATATTCAAGTCTTCCCACTTCCAAGTAGGAATACTAATATATTGAGACAAACCTCCCGGTTTTTTATGCTCAACCATTACTTGTTGGCAATTTGGACACTTAGCCACAAATCCCACAATATCTTTCTTCATCCCATTCCACCAATAGACCTATCGTAAATCACGGTACAACTTGGTGGCTCCTGGGTGAATAGAATATCGAGAACTATGGGCTTCTGTCAAAATTTGTTCCCTCAAATCATCCACATTTGGAACACATAAACGACCTTGGTACCTAAGTACACAATATCCCACTTAGGAGAAAGCATCATTTGATTTCTTAAGCACTGCCTCTTTCAATTCTACTAAAATTGGATCAATACCTTGCTTGGCTTTCACATCCGCCACAACAGACGATTCGAAACTGTTGTGAACCATAACACCACTTTTGCTGGAGTCCACTAGTTGCACACCTAATCGAGCCAATCTATGAACATCTCAAACCAACTCCTTCTTTTCTTCTTCAATATGAGCAATACTACCCATAGATTACCGACTAAGAGCATCTGCTACCATATTAGCTTTGCCGGGGTGTTAAATAACACTCATGTCATAATCTTTCAATAACTCAAGCCACCATCTTTGGCAAAGATTAAAATCTTTTTTATTAAACACATATTGCAAAATCTTTTGATTGGTAAACACATCTACATGTACCCCATACAAATAGTGTCTCCAAATCTTTATGGCAAAAACGATGGCTGCTAACTCAAGGTCGTGAGTAGGATAATTCTTCTCATGGATTTTAAGTTGCCTTGAAGGATAGGCAATAACTTTCCCATTTTGCATTAACACACACCCTAGCCCAATTCTCGAGGCATCATAATAAACCACAAAACCATCTGTTCCTTCCAGTAAGGTCAACACAGGAGCGGAAGTAAGTCTATCTTTCAACTCTTGGAAACTATTCTCACAAGCTTCGAACCATATGAACTTATCCTTCTTTTGAGTCAAAGGAGAGGCAATTGAAGATAAATCCTCAACAAACTTTCTATAGTAACTGGACAAACCCAAGAAACTTCTAATATCCGAGGGAGTTAGAGTTCTAGGAAAACTCTTGACCGCATCCATCTATTTAGGATCTAACTCAATACCCTTACTCGAAACAATATAACCAAGGATAGCTATGGACCTTAACAAAAACTCACATTTGCTAAACTTTGCAAAAATTTGTTGGTAAGCATTTGCAACACGATCCTTAAATGATCAACATGCTCACCCTCACTCCTTGAGTAGATCAAAATATCATTGATGAACACAATTACAAACATGTCAAGATATTGTCTAAACACTCTATTCATCATGTCCATAAACACCACTGAGGCATTAGTCAAACCAAATGACATTACTAGAAACTCATAATGACCGTACCGAGTTTGAAATGCCGTCTTCGGAATTTCGTCATTTTTCACCCTTAATTGGTGATAACCCGTTTGGAGATCAATCTTAGAGAAATAACTTTCCCCTTGAAGTTAATCAAATAAATCATCTATCCTTGGGAGAGGATACTTTTTCTTGATGGTCATGTTGTTCAACTATCTATAATCAATGCACATACGAAGGGACCCATCTTTCATTCTAACAAACAAGACTGGAGCACCCCATGGAGAGATCCTCAGTTGGATGAAACACTCATCCAATAAGTCCTTCAACTGTTCTTTCAACTCCTTAAGTTCTACCGGAGTCATATAGTAAGGAGGAATAAAGATTGGTTGCATATCTGGGAGAAGTTCAATACCAAAGTTTATTTCCTGCTCGGGAGAAATATCGGGTAGATCATCTGGAAACACTTCTGGAAACTCATTGACAACGAGGACCGACTCAAGAGAAGGGGTTTCGAAATCTACATCCCTCACCCTTACTACATAGTAAAATCAACCCTTAGAAATCATATTTCTAGCTTTAAGATAAGAAACAAACTGACCCTTGGACATATAATTTCCCCCTTCCACTCTAGGATAGGCTCATTCGGGAACTGAAACTTTACTACACGAGTTCTACAATCAATAGAAGCATAGCATGAGTGCAGCCAATTCATACCCAAAATGACATCAAAGTCTAAAATATCAAGCTCTACCAAGTCCACAAAAGTAACTCTATGGGACAAGGAAATAAGACACTTTCTATAAGCCCTCTTAGCCACCACAGAATCACCAACAGGAGTAGAGATAGAAAAAAGGTTCTAATAATGCATCAGGGAGCACATCAAACCTCATAGCCACATGTGGCATCACAAAAGAGAAGGTAGCACTGGGATCAAGTAAAGCATATACATCAAGTTTGAAAACTTTCAACATAGCGGTAACCACATCCGAATAACTCTCTTGTTCACATCCAGTCTAAAGTGTATAGAAATGGTTTTTCTTAGGAGCATTGGAACTCCAACCACTAGGAGTAGCTTGCTTTCCCTCTCTTCCCTTAGCTGTACGCATTGTGCAATCCATCATTTTGTGACCACTTTTACCACAAACGAAGCAACCATCTGTGCCGGCTAGGCACTTACCATCGCACTTCCTACCACACATAGTACAATTAGGCCTAGGCAATGAAGACCCGCTACCATTACCTCTTTTAGGCTTAGGGTTAGACATCCTATCTTTGTTGTACTTAGAAGGAGCACTAGAGGAACCTTGACCCGAAAGCCTTTGTCAAAATCTAGGACGACCTTGTCCATCGGACCTTGTGTTAGAAAAATTACCATCACCAGTCTTAGCCCTTTTTGCCTCCCTAGACTTTTCCTTGAGTTTATCCTCCTCAATTTTTTGTGCATACACCATGAGACGAAAGATGTCTGTATCATGAATGAGCATTGCGGTTCGGCACTCCTTAACCACCATTTCTGACATACCCGATACAAACTTATTCATCTTAGTACTTGAATCCACAACCATTGATGAAGCATACTTAGACAATTGAGTGAACTTTAGAGCATATTCCCTTACACTCATACCCTCTTGTCATAGGTTAATAAACTCAAGCACTTTGCTTCCCTCATCTAAAGAAGAAAGAACCTATCAAGAAATGTGACCTTAAACTTCTCCCAATCAAGAGGACCTGCATCTTCTGGTCTTCCTTATTTCCATTGGTTGTACCATATTTGAGCCACACCATTCAATTCGTAAGCGGCCAGCTCTGCCTTTTCCACCTACATAAATCCCATGATCATCAAAACCTTGTAGACCTCATCGATGAATTCTTGAGGATCTTCTTTAACTTTGGAAATATGAAACTCCAGAGGATTCATCCTTGTGAAGTCCCTTACTCTTGAAGCTGCCAAATTCACATTTGAGCTTGTGGGAACCACAACCTCCCTATCAGCTTGGGTCGTAACCGCTTCAGCCAACACTCTAAAAGCATCCCTAAACTCCATATTAGACACATGCTCAGCCAAAGGATCGACTGGAACTTGAGGAGCTTGGGGATGAGCTTTTTGTTCCATATTCTCCCTCACATTCTTTCTAGCATAAACTCTTCGTTAGCCATATCCTAAAGAACATAGGATAAGGATTATGACAAAGACTTTATAGAGTTAAACTCTATCGCATGACTTAAGAGTTAGGAAAGAAGTGGTGTTTCCTAATCATCTTATATTCTCTCATTCATAAATGTGGCGCGCTTCACACTCATGGACAAGACTCTACTAGACATGGCTTATGAGACATCCTAGGTCCATTATAAATCTTGTGTTCTGATTACCAAGTTTGTCACAACCTAGGGGTACCCCCTGGATGTAACATGGCGTATAGAACCCCGAAGGACTCCATACAAGCCACTTAGCTCTCATAACATAAGCAATAGAACAATAAGAGTAAAACAATAGTCCAGTGCAAAACGTTTTATAAAACGAAAAGCTGAAGTTTAAACTCATGTCTCAACATAGCCATCTAATATAATAGAATGAAATTGGGCCTAGCCCATACATCATGTCCAAAAGAGAAAATACATGAAAGAAACTAAAAATCAGATCTCTGTCCTCGAAGCATGAGGACTTACCAAGAACGAGAATCAATCAAATCACCCACTAGACATGAAACTGAGCACCTTGAATATCAGACCCTACATTTAGGGAAAATATAGGCAAAAGTATGCGATAGTACAAAACAATGTACCAAGTATGATAGCCATGTATAAAACAGTTAAAACATGCTAAAAAGGGACATTTCATTTCATGACATGCAATTGACCAAGTTCAAACATAATATGAAAGATTTATAAAACATAGGTCATAAATTATGGTCAATGCAAACTAACTTCTTCTTTAAAAGCTTTGAACACATATATGATACTTCTAGAAGTAACCTTAGCTCATCCTTACTTGTGGGGGAATTAGCCTTAACCTATATGAGACCATGTGAGTTATAACATGGAATCCGGTGTCTACCTTACACCGAAAAGAGGTGTCCTACTTGGCAAAGGTAGAACCTTGAACTTCTAGCTTAAGTGGATCCACTGGCTAATAAACCTATGTGGGCACATAGTTATGGGGTAAGGAGATTGCTACTAGAAACCCGAGCTCTACTACGGGGGAGCTTCCATCTCATTAGATCACTTTGGAAACACGACCTCTACTATAGGAGAACTTCCATATCACTATCAATATCCATTCGGTGTTAATCATAAATTCCCATGGAATAGTCATTTCCTACTTGTCTTCATTACTTATGAAAAGGTGCCCTTTGACTACCAACTCAAGCTAGTTAAATTAAGATAGATTCTAGTCTTTGATTCAATGAGGTGAGAAAGCCTTTCAACCTAAGAATCCTTTTTAGGTGAGAAAACCTTTCACATCATGCTAGTATGTGTTTTAGTGAGAATATCCTTTAACAAGACAACATCATCATTGATACTTTACTCTCAAAGCACCCTTAAAACATTTGCATAGATTTCATAAAAAATAAATGTTTATAATTTACCTCTTGAGGTCAAAACCCACTTTCAATCATAAACTCTTAAAAAACATGGGTTACATATGGATTTCATCATAAATACATGAAAGCTTGCAATACATGCCTAATATCATAAAGCTCTTCCTTGAAGATCAAAATCCCACATCATATGATTCACAACTTTAAAACATGGGGGATTTCATAGGTTAATGGGGAAATCATCATAAAAATCATCATGTATCATCACTTCATGCATATAGATCATAATTCAATCATTTAAATCAATAATAAAGAGAACCCATGATAGTTGATGAAAACCCAAACTCAATTGGGGAATTATACCTTTTGAAATAGAGAGATTTAGGAACTCCATGGATGGAAGGAATCCATGGAATAAAACTATCATACCTTGAGTTCAAATGCTAGCCTTCAATGGAGGAATTGGAACCTTAGCTTGAAACCCTAAGTGAATCCTTTTTCTTTTTCAAGTTTTCTAAATAGGGAATATTTGGAGAGGAGTTGGTTTTCTTTTGGAAATTTTGAAGAATGAAATAAATAGGGTGAATTTTGGGGTTCAAAGGCTTATATATGGGTTCTAAATATAGGGAAAATGACATAGTATAGGAATCAATTAATTTGGAA
Organism: Solanum pinnatisectum; assembly: GCA_035578085.1. Taxonomy (NCBI): domain Eukaryota; kingdom Viridiplantae; phylum Streptophyta; class Magnoliopsida; order Solanales; family Solanaceae; genus Solanum; species Solanum pinnatisectum. The sequence goes on along the minus strand of CM069085.1, from coordinate 15,013,211 downwards.
AAGACCCAACCGACCCTAGCAAAAACTGATAGCTGGCCACCGATGGATCCCAGTCGACGGGCTATGGTCTGACCCATGGTCCATCCTAGTGGGCCATGGTTGGCCATCATAAAGTTGATTTTAGGGCCTCGAACCACAAACCCTAACCATAAACTGTGGTCTAGCCTACAGTCCATACGTCAGGCCGTGGTTTTGAGCCTTTAGGCCACTCTAGGAAGGGCCACCCACGAACCACACCACGGTCCGTGATCCCATCCACGAGTCATGGGTGGCCCTCATGGTTGGCACCTGTAATTTCCCAAAATCTAGTTCATTTTCCTTTTTCGAATACGGGGTGTTACACCTAAAGATAGCAAAAGTATACGTACGAGGTTCATTGGAAGGCTCACATCAAAACACAGCTAGTCAACAAAAGATTCAAAAAGATCACTTAAAGTTGTAACCATATCAATTTCATTCTAGCAACACCATCGCAATACACCATGCTCATCATGACTACTATTCAATACATTGATATTGAACACGATCAATCCTCAAATTTTTATCAATGAAAACTTTTAGCATTTTAAGATTTAAACTCATGAGGGGTTGCAATGTCAAGGGAGAATGAAATAGAAATACAGAATCAAACTTTAACCCAAAAGAGCACTCTAATAAAAACACAAAGTACTAGTACAACTGTTCAAAACTCAAAATAACAGAATTACAAGAAAAAGGGGAATATTGGCATGAAGGCCCTCACCGCCAAAAAAATATAAATGAAGTGTCCTCAATGAAAATCAAATAAAAAAGTAATGGGAGGCTGAGATAAAGGGTCACCCTAATAGGCTATAACTATGAAACAGTCTAGAGTCTCAGGTGGTGAAGCCTCAAGAGGGGCATTGATGCACGACAAAAGGAACATTGGAGGTGGCAGGAAAGGCTCAATTGGGGAATCTGTGCCTGGTGTAACAGTAGGAGGGATGGAAGAATTTGGAGTGACTCTACTAGACCAAACCTCTAAAGTCTCTTGAAAAGATCTCTCCAGATCTACATGAAGAATGACCTCCTTGGTCTCCTGGAGCTTTGTCAATGTCTCAGCAATCCCCTGAGATGGCCCATAAATCTTTCTCATCAGTCTCCTCGGCAAATTTCTCCTCGACCATCTCACTCTCATCCTCAGCAAGAGTCTCATTATGCACAACAAACATAGTCTCAGAAACTGATGCATCTGGGAGGGGAACATCTCCTCAAATCATAGAGATGTCTGTCGACTATAATTGGACCACCTTTGCTCGTAGGGTAGCAATCTTATCCCTCATAGTGTCTAGTGCACCAGAGCAACCCTTGGCCTTCTCATGAGCCTCAATCCTAGTGCAAAATTATCCTCCCTCAAAGTATGGCTCTCAATAGCCCCTTCACACTGGACCACCCACTCAGTTAAAGGAGTCAATGCCTTCTTAATGGTCTAGTCGATGAGCTTAGGCATGTCTCTCTCAACTCGGGTAGCTCAAACATCTGCTGACCGGGCAAGGCTGCTCATCTTATAAATCATGGCCTGGATCAAAGGGGGATGAGCGATAGGAGAGAGGAGGCCTCACAGCAGCTGCAACAACAGTAACAGAAGGACTAGTAGTGAAGGAAGGTGTGGACATACCTACTTACTGTACCAAATAAGAAAGTGAGCTAATCTTTGATGCCAAGGTGGTGAGATCAACCATAGGTGTAGAATCAGGTGGTGGCAGCTTCTTCCAAGCTTCATCATCCCGTAAATACTCAGCCTCGATCCTCCGAATGTCATTAGAGGAGACCAAAGTGATCCTAACGTCTGCTATTTCCCGAAAGGAAACTCCCACATTCTCGCACAGCTAAGTAATAAGAGTCGGTAAAGGAACAAATGTCTGCTCTTGACTATCTTGAAGTAATATCTCCTCCACAATTAAGTCACCAGCATTGATATTCTTTGTCTCAATAATAGAACCCACTAACACTGCCTTTGGATGTCGGAGTATGGATTTGTTTTTGGGATGGATCACGTTGCTACTAATAAACCTGGACAGTATCTTGCCATGATGTTCAGGTCTTTCTTCTTTATTTTTGGACCTTCTGCCACGTAAGAAAGGGCAGACTCACTGAATATCAGAGGGCCAACCACCCCTTTAATGCATTTAAAGTCTTCGTCATCCAAGTCTTATACTCATCAACCTGATTATCCTAGGTGCACAGTACTGCATTAATTTCAGTGGCATGACACTCAACCATTTTATCCCCGCACCTCGACTTCATCCACCATTTTCTAGACAGCCCCTTTCTTATTCTTTTGCAATGCCTTGGCATAGGCATCATGAAACTCTTGTACCCACTTTGGCTCATATTGTTTCCTGACTTTTGTAAACTGCTCCAACTTATGGAATTTGATAGCCGCCCATATGGCTGGATACTCACTCATGAATACGTTAGTCGAGAGTTGTCACTCCTCTAAATTGTTTGTTCCACTTCTGCCATTTAGCCTATTCAAAGCCCTTGTAGCTATTATAAGGAGAACGCGAAAATCCAGATTGGCATTTTGTGGGGGCAACACCAATTTTGAGTGAATATTCACTTTCTTAGTAGCTATGTGCTTGTATACTCTCTTACCCGCACTGGTAGGGGTGAGTGGTTTGTTGGTTGGGTACAATGTATCTTTAGTTGAGGAGAAGACTCTCTTTCTGATTCATTAATGTAGGAAACCGCTTGTTTGCCCTTTGTTCTTGCCGTTGCATACAAAACACACTTTCAAACCAATAATTTGTGAAGGTTAATTAAAATCGAATGAACATAATAATAATTGAAAACAAGGAAAATATAGTTTTGGGCTGATGTCTGTGTCTAAAGGTGCCAAACTTCTACGGGTCATAGATGACAGCCATAGGAAGTGGACAAATATTTTTTTCAAAACAAGTCCAAGCACCCCTTTTATGGTTCACCAGGAAGGCCTATAATTCCATGCATGAGTCGTAGATAGGTCTCGTAGGTGACCCCAAAATTTAAAGAAATCTTAAAGCTTAAAGTTGGTTCTTATAGATGGATTGGAAGACCTACCAACCGTACAGGGGATCCGTCAAAGAGGGGTGAATTTTAACATCCCAATAATATTTCTATGCACGACTAGTATGGTCCGAAGAAGGACCTACGTACTATCGGTCCAATTGTAGGATCAAGTCGACAATCATTTTAAGGGTTTTTTGGTCTTTTTCCTAGTAGATTAATGCCTAAAATGGGTCTTTTTGATCCTAATCCTAGACCATATATACGTGTTTTAAGCCTAAAAGCTAACTATTTTAAATCATTCTTCAAATTCCCCCAAATTCCTCCAAGTTCTTCCCAAAAAAAATTCTCTGTCTAAAGCTTGAAGAAGAGTCTAGGATTTCAAGATCAAGTTTCCGAATTCACAATTGATTATGGGTTTTTGACATTAGGGAATGATAGTATTCACCTATGGAGTCCCTTCGTCCATAGGGATCCTAAATTCTCCAATTTTACAAGTTAGAATTCTCCAATTGAAGTTAGGATTTTATTCAATCTAATGAGTTCTTTTAAATTATGATTCAAATGATTTTATTTTATCTTTTTATACATAAATTGAGGTAATTACATATTTTTTAGTTGAATTTACCTGAACCCATAAATGATCCATGATTTTTAGACTATGATCCCTATGATGAAGCTTATGAACTATCAAAGATGAATTTATAAAGATATGCATGTTTCTTTATGAAATTGATAAATGATTTAAGATTGCTTTGAGATAAAGTAAAGCATCAATGTTATTGTTGTGAAAGGATTTCTCACATACTACTGAAAACATGATTGATAAATAGTTTTCTCACATTAATGATTTATAAGGTTGAAACATTTTCTCACCTAAGTTGAATCAAGATTAAGGAGCTATTATAAATGAACTCTAGCCTAGGTTGACTACTTAATTGTGCCTTTCCAAGGATAATAAGACAAGTTAAGATTAATGACTATTCTGTGGGATTTATGTTTAGCACCGAGTGGACAATCAGCGATTATCCATGTCCCATAACTATGTTCCAACATAGGTTTGTCTTAGATAAACATTAGACAAGGGATCCACTTTAGCTCAAGTTTACAGTTCTTACCTTGACAAGTAATGACATCTCTTCTCGGTGTGGGATAGACATCAAATTCCATGTTATATCTCAGATGGTCTAGGTCGGTTAAAGGTAAACTTCCCACAATAATGAACTAAGGTTACTTTATTAAGTATCTCACAAATGTTTTATAAGATGTGTAGTTTGCATTGACCATGACTATGACTTATATTTTCTAACATGTTCTTTTATGATTTAGTTTGGTCATTGCACGTCATAGCAAGTCCCTTTTAGCATGATTTCATAACTCTTATGCATTGTTATCATAGTTGGTACATTCCATGTACTAATGCATACGTGTGCCTACATTGTTTCAGTAATGTAGGGTCTGATTCTCCTATTCCCCATACTCATGGATAGTTGATTCGTTTGAGTTTTAAAGATTGGTGAGCCCTTATGATCTGAGGGCAAAGATTCTTTTATCGCTTTCATGTCATTTTCGTTTTCAATTTATTTATGTAATGTATGGGTTATGTCCCAATCACTTTTCTTATGATGTATGGATGGCTCTGAGACTTATGTTTAGACTTACGATTTCGTCAAACTCTTTCATCGAAAATGCTACTTTTAAACTCTTTACTTCAATTATCTTGTATTACATATGGTAAGTGGCTTGTGTAAGGTCTCTCAAGGTTCTATACGCCATGTTGCACCTACGGTATACTTTGGGGCGTGAAAAAATTAGTATTCAGAGCACGTAGTTTAGAAAGGTCCTAGGATATCTCATAAGCGACGTCGAGTAGAGTCTTGTTCATGAGTGTGAAGCGTGTCACATTTATGAATAAGAGGTTGTAAGATGTTTAGGAAGCTCCACTCCTTTCATCACTCTAAAGTCATGCGATAGAGTTTAACTCTTTATGTCTCTCTCATATTCCCTATCGAATACTTTTTAGGACATGACAACTTAAAGAGCATACGCTAGAAGGAATACGTGTGAGAATATGGAACGAGAAGCTCATCAAGCTCCTCGAGAGGCTCTTTAACTTTTGACCGACCCTTTGCCCGAACAAGTGACTAATGCAGAGTTTAGAGCTCCTTTTAAAGTGTTGGTTCAAGCCAGAATGGCTCAACCCAATAGGGATGATATGGTCCTTGTGAACCCAAATGTGGGTACAACAGTAACTAGAGTGAGTGTCATGCCTCGAGGCTACCCCCTGGACGTAAACACAGGACTTAGGATCACGAGTGACCCCAAGCTAACCCTGAGCTAGCATATCATAAGCATACTAAAAGATTACTAAAAAAATATACTATGTGGAAGCTTAAAACCATAATTAATTGAAAGTGGCGACTACCCAATACAAATCTGAATATATAAAAGAATATGAATTTAATAACAACTGGAATATCAAACTCAAAACCAAAGCTAAATCTAGTATTATGTCTAAAAAAGACTGACTAAAGTTGATGGGACATTCCCCCAACTAACTCTAGCAAAACAAAAAATTTAATAAAAAGACTAGAGTGTAAAGAATGTCTATTGTCCTTGAAGTATGAGGACTCACCACTGAAGGTTTTGAACTTGAGATCGGGAAATAATCTGGATGGTTAATACCTGAACCTACATCATGAAAGGATGTAGTACAGAGTATGCGTCAGTACTTAGAATGTACTGAGCATGCAGGATATAAAGTATAGTTGAATAAGATACATAACTAAACAAAGCGTACTGAGAAATAATATAATCTGAACTGAATGTAAATGCTGGAATATACTAAAGACTGAACTAAATGCAATGACCAAGTACAAATTATGAACATGACATACTGAGACTGGATGCTAAAATATAACTGAAAACCTGGTCAAATGCATTGAAGTCTGACTGTGGGAGCTACTAATAACCGACATACAACCACGTGAGCTAAATGTGGAGTCCGATATATATGCCCCATCGAGAGGACCGAATGTACCTTACCAGGGGTATAAAGGCATGACTATTCGATGTATAAGCCCCATTGATAGGACCCAATATACCTTTCAAGGGGTATAAAGGCATGAATGACATGATCACTAAATATGATACACAATAAAGGGGACTAATAAACCTATAGAGGTACGTAATTCTGGGACTATGAGGGTATGCTGAGCCCTAGTCTAACTCTATCTAAGCCTACTCCCAATCAGAATATGTATGACACAAAAAAAACTAAAATACTAGATAGTTCAATATTCTGACATGCAAAAATCTGAGAATGCAATATTTAAGTACTAACAATGAAACATTCTTAACTTGAGCATGTATATCTATTTATCTAACCTAGCTAGTGCAATTCATAAACTAAACGAATCTACACAACTAGGGTTCTGAATTTCATGTAACGAACTAAGCAACGATCTCACAAAAACATGACAAATTGATTAGACACACTATAACAGCTAATTCATGACAATTCTTCAAGGTTGTAGAAACTCTAGGTCTAAACATGATATAGAGAATCAAGAATCTGATTTAATTCTAGGGACCTAGTGGAAGAAAGAAATCCACTAGTGAAATCGCACATATCTAGGGACGAAATCACGGATGAATCCTTTGGATTTCGATGCTGAAACTTGAAGAACACCGTTGCTTCTTCTTGAAAGAAACTTGCATCTCTTTCTCATCTTTTCATTCTAATTTGGATGATATTTGGAGAATAAGGGTTCTGGGTATATCTGACTAGGTTATTAGGCTTATTCTTAGTAAAACGACGTAGTTTAGGCATCAAAGGACATAGTTTAAGTGCCCAACGCATAGGGGAAAGGACCAAAATGACCCTAACTTAATTTTGATGAATCCCATCCACGGAGGGAATGACGGTCTGTTATTTGAGCTACCAGCCGTCATTTAGGTCCGTCGGTCAAGTCTGCTCGACAGGGCTTCACTAAAATGAGCATAACTTTTTACTCGGAGAAGGGATTTTAGCAAACTCGGTGGCATTGGAAAGATGATTTAATTATCTATCATTTTTTAGGTCATAGGCCACCTAATTCCTTTTGTCCTAAGGGTTGTGACCATTTGAAGTTGAACCAACAACAAATTTCCCTCTAACTGGCTGTTGACCCTCACCTACGGTTAGATCTACGGTCCGTAGGTTCAACCACGGACTGTACTGGTCAATTGTGGGTGGGATCAGAGATCATAAATATTTAGGCCTTAACAACGGAACCCTACCTATGGTTTGTCCTCCCACATACAGTCTGTGGGTGGTTCCATCGGTACTGGCACCACTTTTTTGAAAACTAGGATTTTTCTTCATTTTGAGATCTAAGGTGTTACATTATCTTCCCCTTGGTAACATTCATCCTCGAATGAAGTCTAACCTAGCTGAGTATGGAGGGAAGGAGTTGCAATCCCTACCACTAAGTACTAGAAACTATTATCTAACTGAACTAAGTTCCAAGAACATGCAAATATGTTGAAAATACAAGAACAACTGAAGGAACAAGGTACTAAGATTGAATTTAAGCACGAGTTAACTAAGAGACTAGAGAGGAAACTATTATCTCAAGATGAAACGGAATCAGAAGGAAAGAGATGAGGATACTTGGCCTTCATTGCTGCTTCAACTACTTATCCACCTAAGGAACATATAAGCGACCTCTCCCTCTTAGGAGAAAACCTCTACTTTTTACTGTTGAACTGCACCTTTCGACAGAAATAACATAGGATCACTATACTATTTTCCCTTAGCTTCTGCTACTAATGAAGGTTCTGATCAATTCTGTACTATCACACCACCATCTGATATGTATGTAAGACTAACTCCTAAGCGAGCAAGCCGATGAACATCTTTTGATAATTATTTCCCTTTTATCTCAACATGTGCTAAACCACCCTCTGAGATACTACCCTTCCATCCTAAGACTGGCTCGTTGGATACTAAAACTGAATTATCTTAGTTCTACAATCGACTGAGGCATAACATGAATGTATCCAATCAATGGCTAGAATGATATCAAAATCTACCATTTCTAACTCTACAAGATCTGCTAAGGTGACTTTCTAAGAGACTGTGATAGGGCAATTTATGTATACCCGTCTAGATATAACTGGGTCACCAACTGGAGTAGAGACTAAGAAGGGTCCTGAAAGAGTTTTTGTACTGACACCTAAAGATTAATGCTATTAAGAGAGTTACAAAGGTAAGAGTCTAATAATGCATAAACATCTAAATAAATGACTCGCAATGTACCAATGACCACATCAAGAGAGTCTTCCTAATCCTGGCGAGCTTGGAGAGCATAGAACCTGCCTTGGCACTGACCTCCAACTGTACCAAATGACACACCTTGCAGAGTTGGGCGATCTGCTGGTGTTGTTGGGACAGTAGACTGAGCCCTACTATCGTTGCCTCCTTACCCCTGCCTGGTAGAAGGGCAATCCTTCACCCTATGACCAGACTGACCACATCCAAAGCATCATTCATTGCCTGCAAAGACACTCACCCGGATGGTTCTTACCACACTTTGAACAAGTTGGGTAGGTCCTATTTCCTGAAACACTTCTCTGAGACTTAGAGCCTGGTGCCCTACTATAATGATCCTGTTGAAACTGTGAGTGATTTCCACTACCTGATTTCTGCTGAGAGCATAGTTTCCTATTCTAGCTTTCTTGTTAAGCTTATCTCCATCAACCTACTAAGCATGGGTCATAAGCCTAGATATATTCATATCCCCTAAAACCATAGCATTCATGCACTCTGTCTTCACTAAGTCTGATATACCAAATAGAAACTTACTCATTTGTGCCCTTGGATCGGCAACCATATGTGGAGCATACCTAAAGAGTTGGGTGAACTTAAGTCCATAGTCTTGGGCTCACATGGTACCGTACCTCAAATTCATAAACTCCTCAGTTTTAGCCTATGTTAACTCCCTAGGGAAGAACCTATCCAGAAAAGCTCCAATAAAACACTCCCAAGTCATAAGAACTGCATTTGTACCCCTGTTTTTTTTTTCCATTGAGTGAACCAAATGTGAGCTACATTCTTAAGCTAGTAGGATGCCAACTCTAACCTATCATTACTAGTTACTGGCATCACTCCAAAGATTTTCTTAACCACACTGATGAAATTATATGGGTCCTTACCAACTTGTGACCTTAGAATCTCAAGGAAATTCATCCTAACAAAATCTCAAACTTTAGCTACCAGTGATCCTCCATTTCTATTAGTAGGGACTGGAACCTGCTGATTGTTCTAGTTAGTTATACTTTGAGCCAAAAGTTGTATCAATTTTTGAAACTCTACATTCGAAACCTCATGGTCTGGGACTAGAGGGACTACGTTAGCATTGCATGCATTAGTATTCCTTGGGTAAGCTCTACGAGGAGGCATGATCTGAAATGCATATCGATGTATTATAAATGAGATCATACCAATGCACGATAAGAATAACAAGAAAGTGAAGTTTTTTCAAAAATACTTCGTAGCCTCCCTCTCATTAGATGTGGTGCACTTCACACCCATGAAAAATACTCTACTTTGTGTGGCTTTCAAACATCCTAGAATACTTGAACCTAATGCTTTGATACCAAGTTTCTCATGCCCTGAGGCTACCCATGGACGTAAACACGGGACCTAGGATCATGAGTGACCCCAAGCTAACCCTGAGCTGGCACATCATAAGCATACTAAAAGATTACTAAATAAAATATACTATGCGGAAGCTTAAAACCATAATAAACTTAAAGTGGGGAATACCCAAATACTAATCTGAATACATAAAAGACTTTGAGTTTAATAACAACTGGAAGATCAAACTCAAAACTAAAGTTGAATCTAGTACTGAGTCTGAAAAATCCTCTAACTGACTAAAGTTGATGGGACATGCCCCCAGCTAACTCTAGCAAAATGGAAAGCTGAATAAAAAGACTAGAGTGTAAAGCATGTCTATTGTCCTCGAAGTACAACGACTCACCACAGAAGTTGAACTAGAGATCAGGAACCGATCTATGCATGATATGGATGGTGCGTACCTGAACCTGCATCATGAAAAGATGTAGCGTAGAGTATGCTTCAGTATTTGGAATGTACTAAGCATGCAGGATATAGAGTATAGCTGAATAAAATACATAAATAAACATAGCATATTGTGGAATAACATAATCTGAACTAAATGTAAAGGCTGGAATATACCCAAGATTGTTTCACCTACTTCACAGTCAGTGAACCCTGTCGTGGTTCACTAGTTCAGGTGCTTTTCTCCTGCGTTTCTAAGTTTAGTTTTTCCGAGGTGTTACAATATCTCCCTCTTGGGAATATTCATCCTTGAATGAAGTCTAAACAAGCTGAGTATGGAGGGAATGAGCTGCAATCCCTACCGCTAAGTGCTAAAACTGAAATATGACTAAACTAAGTTCCAAGAACATGCAAATACACTGAAAATGCAAGTATAAACTAAAGGAACATGATACCAAGACTGAATATACGCAAGAGTAACTAAAAAATTAGAGAGAAACTATTACCTCAAGCTGGAATGGATTCAAAAGGAAAAAGATGAGGATACTTGGCCTTCAGGGTTGCTTCTGTTTCCCAAGTAGCTCCCTCTACTGACTGATTCCTCCACAAAATCTTAACTGAAGTGACTTCTTTGTTTCTCAACCTTCGAACCTGATGATCAAGAATTTCAATTGGTACCTCCTCATAAGTGAGACTATCCTTCACAGCCACACTTTCTAATTGTACTATGGATGCTGGATCACCCACACACTTCTTCAACAGTGAAATGTGAAAGATGGGATAGACTGTTGCTAGTTTTGCTGGAAACTCTAACTCGTAAGCCACTTTACCAACCCTTTTCATGATCTTGTAAGGGCATACATATCTAGGACTGAGCGTTCCTTTCTTTCCAAATCTCATCACCCCCTTCATAGGTGACACTTTCAAGAAAAACCCAATCATGAATTTTTAACTCCAAGTCCCTTCTCCTTACATCTGTATGGGACTTGTGGCAGCTCTAGGCTATCTTAAGTCTATCTCTGATGAGCTGAACTTTTTCCATAGCATCATGAACCAAATCTAGCCCTATCAAGGTTGCTTCACCTACTTCAAAACAATCAATTGGAGTTCTACATCTACACCCATAGAATGTCTCATAATGGGCTATCTGAATGCTAGACTTATAGCTACTATTGTAGGCGAACTATATAAGAGGATGGTGATCATCCTAACTACCCTTGAAGTCGATCACGGAAGCTCTTAACATATCATCTAAGGTCTGGATGGTGTGCTCTGCCTGACCATCCGTTTGTGGATGAAATATTGTGCTAAGGCTAACCTTAGTACCTAGACCTTTCTGAAATGACTTCCAGAAATAAGAGGTAAACTGAGGACCTCTATCTAAGATAATAGATAAAGGAACCCCATGCAACCTGACTATCTCGTTAATGTAAAGCTTAGTGTAGTCCTCCACCGAATATGTCACTTGACAGCCAAGAAATGAGCTGACTTAGTAACTATATCTACTATCACCCAAATGAAGTCATATTGTCTGCGAGTGCGAGGTAAACCTGTAATGAAGTCCATGTTGATCACTTCCTACTTCCATGTAGGAGTGTTGATCTCTTGAGTTATACCTCCTGGTTTCTAATGTTCTACCTTCACCTACTAACAATTGGGGCACTTATCCATGAAATATGCTATATCCCTTTTCATGCCATTCCACTAAAAGACTTCCTGCAGATCACGGTATATCTTAGTGGCATCTGGATGAATTGAATACCTGGAGTTATGGGCTTCTATAAGGATCTGCTTTCTCAAATCACCCACCTTAGGAACACATGAATGACCCTGGTAGAGAAGTACACCATCTCCCCTTGGGAGAAACCTCAACTTTCTGCTGATGAACTACACCCTTCAATTGAAGCAATATAGGATGATTGTCTTGTTTTTTCTTAACCTCCACTACCAATGAAGATTCTGACCCATTCTGAACTGTTACACCACCATCTGATATGCTCATAAGGAAAACTCCTAAGAAAGCAAGCCGATGAACATCTTTTGCTAATTCCTTCCTTTCTTCCTCAACATGCACTACACTACCCATAGATAGTCTGCTAAGAGCATCAGCTACAACATTGGCCTTACTAGGATGGTAAAGTACATTCATATCATAGTCCTTGAGGAATTCAATCCATCTCCTCTGGCAAAGATTCAGCTCCTTCTGGGTGAACACATATTGAAGGCTTTTATGGTCTGTGAACACCATATAAGTAATGTCTCCAGATCTTAAGGGGAAATACCACGACTGCAAGCTCGAGGTCATGAATTGGATAGTTCTTCTCATGCACCTTAAGTTGCTAAGAAGCATAAGCTATAATCTTACCTCGTTGCATCAACACACAGCCTAGGCCAACTCTGGATGCATCACAATAGATAACATAACTGTCTGAACCCTCTAGTAGAGTCAAAACAGGAGATGTACTCAACATAGTTTTTAGTTCTAAGAAGCTTTTCTCACAATCATATGACCACTGAAACTTAACCTTTTTTCTGAGTTAACTTAGTTAATGGAGAATCTATGGATGAAAATCCTTCCATGAACCTTTTGTAATAACCCCCCAAACCCAAGAAACTTCTGATATCTGTACGAGAGGTAGGTCTGGGCCATTGTTTTACTGCCTCTATGTTCTGACAATCCACTCGTATCCCTTCGCTAGACACAATATTCCCAAGGAAAGCAACTGATTGTAACCAAAACTCACATTTGATAAACTAATCGAATAATTGGCGATCTTTGAGAGTTTGCAGAACAACCCTCAAATGAGTCACATGTTCTTCCTCATTCCTAGAGTAAATGAGGATATCATCAATAAAGACGATAATGAACAAGTCCAAATACTGTTTGAACACCATGTTCATCAATTCCATGAAAGTTGCAGGAGCATTGGTTAATCCAAATGACATAACTACAAATTCATAATGATCATACTGAGTTCTTAAGGCTATTTTTTGGGATGTCACTATCTCTGACTCTGAGCTGATGATAACTGGATTTGAGGTCTATCTTCGAGAAATGACTTCCACCCTGAAGTTGGTCAAATAAGTCATCAATCCTAGGGATATGGTACTTATTCTTGATTGTGACTTTGTTCAACTGTCGATAGTCAATACACATCCTAACAGAACCATCTTTCTTTTTCAAGAACAACACTGGTGCACCCTATGGGGAAATACTGGGTTTGATGAAGCCCTTATCTAGAAGGTCTTTCAACTACTCTTTCAATTCCTTAAGCTCGGCTAGAGCCATGTTGTAAGGATGAATAAAAATAGGCTGGGTATCTGGAAGTAAATCAATTTTGAAGTTGATTTCCCCCTCGGGAGGAACTCCAGGAAGATCTTTTGGAAGCACTTCTGGGAACTCATTTACTACTCGAACTGACTCAAGAATTGGGGTTTTGGAGCTAAAATCCTTAACCCGAACTAGATGATAGATATACCCCTTGGAAATCATCTTTTTTGCCTTAAGATGAGAAATAAATCGACCCATAGGCACTAAGCTACTACCCTTTCATTCTAAGATTGGCTAGTCTAGAAACTGGAAATGAACGATCCTAGTTCTACAATCGACTTATGCATAATAGGAATGTAACTAATCCATACCAAGAATGATATCAAAGTCTACCATTTCTAACTCTAAGAGATCTGCTAAGGTGACTTTCTGAGAGACTGTGACAGGGCAATTTTTGTATACCCGTCTAGCTATAGCTGGGTCACCAACTGGACTAGAGATTGAGAAGGGTTCTGAGAGAGTTTCTGGACTGACACCAAAGTTCACTTCTATATATAGAGTCACAAAGGAAAGGTAGCTCTTGGATCTAACAAAGCATAAACATCTATGTGAAAGACTTGTAATGTACCAATGACTATATCAAGAGAATATTCCTGATCCTGGCGAGCCTGGAGAGCATTAAAGTTGTTCTGGTATTGACCGCCACCTGTACTAGATAAAGAACCCTGCTGGGTTGGACGACTTGCTGGTGCTGCTGGAGTTATAGAATGAGCCCTACTATTGTTACCTCCATGTCCCTGTTTAGAAGATGGGCAATCCCTCAACCTATGGCTAGACTGACCACATCAAAAACACCCTTCTTTCCATGCAAGACACTCGCCTGGCTGGTTCTTACCACATTTTGGACAAGTTGGGTAGGTCCTATTACCTTAAACGCTCCCTTGAGACTTAGAGCCTGGTGCCCTACTTTTCTGATCTCATTGAAACCTAGAAGATGGAGCACTAGCTGATAAAGATACTGGAGCAGTAGATTTTTGTTGGAACTGAGAGTGATTTCCACCATCCAATTTCTTCTGACAGTACTCATAGTTACCTGTCCTAGTCTTCTTATTGTCCTTAGCATGTTCCCTAAGTTGTCTCCCTCAACCTACTGAGCATGGGTCATAAGCCTAGAGATATTCATATCTTCCAGCAACATAGCATTTCGATATTCTGTTTTCACTAGGTCGGATACCCCAAATAGAAACTTATTCATCTCTGCCCTCAAATCAGTAACCATATGTAAAGCATACCTGGAGAGTTGGGTGCACTTGAGTCTGTTTTCTTGGAATAACATGCTACCTTGCCTCAAATTCATCAACTCCCGTGCTTTTACCTCCCTCAACCCTCTTAGGAAGAACCTGTCAAGAAAAGCCTCATTAAAACACTCTCAAGTGATAGAAACTGCATCTGTACCCCTATTTTCTTTCCATTGAGTAAACCATATATGAGCTACATCCTTAAGATGGTAGGACGCCAACTCTACCCTATCATTTCTATTCACTTGCATCACTCTAAAGATTTTCTTGACCTCATCAATGAAGTTCTGGGGATCTTCTCCAACTTGCGACCCTAGAAATTCTGGTGGATTCATACGAACGAAGTCTTACACCCTAGTAATTGCTGACCCAACATTAGTGTTAGTAGGAACTAGGGCCTGTTAATTGTTCTAGTTAGCTATACTCTAAGCCAAAAGCTAAATAGCATTCTGAAACTCTGCATTCGAAACCTCATGGTCTGGGACTGGAGGAGTTTCGTTGGCATTGCGGGCATTGGCATTCCTTGCATAAGCTCTATGAGGAGGCATGATTCGAAACCCATAACCACGAGTTAGAACGAGAAGTTAGATCATACCTCATGCACGATAAGAGTATCAAAGAAAGTGAAGTTTTCCTAAAACACTTCGCGACCTCCCTATTATTAGATGTGGTGCACATCACACCCATGAAAAGGACTCAACTTAGTGCGGCTTTTCAGACATCCTAAGACACTTAAACCTAATGCTCTGATGCCAAGTTTCTTATGCCTTGAGGCTACCCCCTTGGTGTAAACATAGGACCTAGGATCAGGAGTGACCCCAAGCTAACCCTAAGCTAGCATATCATAGCATACTAAGATAAACTGAAATAAGAAATATTGTGCAAAAGCTTAAGAATGAGATAACTAAATGATTAGGAATAACTAATCTAAGTCACAATATATATATAAAAATTGGAATAGAGTTTATAACACTGACTTCAACTCAAATACTAAAGTTGAATCTGTCTATGCCTTAAATAAGCCTCTAAATGACTGGAGATGTTGGGACATGCCCCAGCTAACTCTAGCAAATACTAAAAACTTAAATGAAAAGACTAAATATAGAAACTTGTCTATATTCCTCGAAATATGAGGACTCACACTGAACCTGCTGAAATGGAGATCGAGAGCCGATCTATGCGTGATCAGGATATTGAGTATCTGAACCTACATCACAAGAAGATGTAGCGCTAAATATGCATCAGTACTTGAAAGGTACTAAGCATGCAGGATAGGATACAACTGAATAAACATATAACAGAACAAGGCATATTGAGCAATGTATAATCTGAACATGATAAAAGATACTGAGATATGCTGAATATGAACTAAACTGAATGCAATGACCAAGTACATAACATGCTGAAACTGAATACTGAAATATAACTGGAAACTGGTTAATGCACTAGAATCTGACTGTAAGAGCTACTATTAACCGACATAAAACCATGTGAGCTGAATGTGGAGTCTGATGTATACGCCCCATCGAGAGTACCCAATATACCTTGCCAGAGGTATAAAGGCATGAATGACGTTATCACTAAATATGATGCCCATAGAGGGGACTTAACCTTTGAGGGCACGTAGTTTTGGGACTATGAGGCTGAATGAACCTAGTCCACTCGGTATTAAGCCTACTACTAACTAGAATGTATACAATACAATATAACTAAATATAAACTAGATAACTCAAGAGTCTAACATGCTAACTGAAATGAAACATTAAGTAGTGATAATGAAACATTTCTAAACTGATGCATATATTTCTATATAAACTGACCTAGTAGGTGTAATTCATGAACTAAATGATTTTATACAACTAGGGTTCTAAATTTCATGCAAGAATTAAGAAACATCATTACAAAAATGTAATATTCTTATTTGGGTTAGTCTAACAGCTAAATCACAACAATAACCTGAAGATCTAGAAACCCTAAGTCTAAACAAAATAGAGGGAATCAAGAATCTGACTAAATTCTAGGGACAATGGGCTAAAGGAACCCACTAATTAAATCCCACATACATAGTGACGAATTCCACAGAGAAATCTTTCAATTTTGGGGTTGAAATTGATGAAAACCTATTGCGTTCTTGGAGAGGGGTTTGGTCGATTCTTTCTCCTCTTTTTCTCTAAGTTTGCTAAATTTTGGTAAATGAATCACTTAGGGTAGATTCTAATTAGGTTACTAGGCTTAAACTGATTAAAACTACGTAGTTTAGGGGTTAAACGAAGTAGTTTAGGTACCCAATGCATAGGGGAAAAGACCAAATGACCCCTGACTTAAAAGTCTGATGCAGCCAACCACAGCCCCTCTGAAGGACCGTCAAAGGGACCATGGACCATCAAGCTGGTCGTGGTCCTTGGTCTAGTGGTTACTGGTTCTGAGGGTGACCTTCCACGGTCACTACCACGGCCCGTCTTCAGGACAACAGCTCGTGAAGGGCCCCATTGTCTGACGTCTGGGCCTGGTGAACTCTGCTTGGTCCCCATGAGCACCAGTATGGCCTATGAGGTAATCCACGGCCCGTAAAGGGCTCCTTGGTCCACCTCTGCAGCACAGGTGAGTGAACCACAAGTAGGTCAATGGACCGTGGTCCCCTTTAGGATTCGTGAACCCTGTTATGGTTCTCTGGTTCAGGTGCTTTTCTGCTGCATTTCTAAGTCTGGTTTTTCCAAGGTGGTACAATGGTTTTTACTTTGGTATGTAAGGACATACCTTTTCGGTGTGAGATAATCTCAATATTTCATGTTATAACTCACATGGTCTATGTCGGTTAAAGGTAAACTTGCCACAATAAAGAACTGAGGTTACTTTCTTAAGTATCTCACAAGTGTTTTATAAGATGTTTAGCTTGCATTGACCATGATTATGACTTATGTTTTTTAACATGTTATTTCATGATTTAGCTTGGTCATTGAATTTCATATAAAGTCCTATTTAGCTTCATTTCCTAACTCTTATGCATTGATATCATACTTGATACATTCCATGTACGAATGCATACTTGTGCCAACATTATCTCACTAATGCAGGGTCAGACGCTCCTATTTCCCATACTTGTGGCTAAGTGATTCATTTGAGCTTTGAAGATTCGTGAGTCCTCATTATTTTGAGGGCCAAGATTCTTTAATCTCTCTCATTTCATTTTCTTTTCCAGACTTTGTATGTGATGTGTGGTTACGTCCCAATCAGTTTCCTTATGATGTACTAGATGGTTTTGAGATTTATGTTTAGACTTTCGATTTTGTCAAACTCTTTCATATGAAATGTTATTTTTAAGCTCTTTACTTCTATTATCTTGTATGATGTATGCTAAGTGGCTTGTGTAGGGCCTCTCGAGTTTCTGTATTCCATGTTACGCTTAGGGTCTACTTTTGGGTGTGACACTATCATTGGGAAAATCATGAAATTGGGTCAATGTTGGGCTACTCAAACTTCAACCGCATTCAATTCAGCTTAGAGCCAACATATATAGCAACTGAATTTCACAAATTAACCAACACAATCACGATTCACAATTATACAAACATTCACAATCAAAATCACATAGGCACAGTTCAAATCAGGCAATGCAATGCTACCCATTGAAATCAAACACACAATATCAATCAGAGTACTCAAGCCCACACTCACTGAGCATTTTAAATTAAAAATCATCAATAAGAGTTGAAAAACCAACCTTAATACCAAAAAAAATTAAGCAAATGAGGGATCGTGGTTCGGTTGACATGAACTCCAAGTAAATGAACTTTAAGTACTTTGAAACACTCACAAGAGACTCACAAACACTCAAAATATCTGAAGTGGGAGAAAGGAGTCAAAAGGCTCTTTAATTGCAAAGTTTTTTATTATTAAATTTGAAAAGACCTCTACTTTTTTATATCAGGCCCACTCGTCAATCTTGACTAACATCACCGAATGTGTTTGGTGAATTGTCAATTTGATCTTAAGTTTGCCGAACATGCGTAAACAAACACGAAACCTGACGGTTGATTCGGCGGACCCAATGGAGTCTGTGTAGTGCACTTCGGTGAATCGCCCTTTGGAGTTCTGAACGCCAATCTTGATTATACACTTTTCCATCTATTCAAGCTCAAAAGGCGGACAAAGATTAGCCCGCATAATTCCTTCGACAGATCGCAATTTGGGTTTTGCATCACCTATGGTCCCTTATCAATCTTCCAACCTCTTCTCAATCTCCACTAACAACACACATTATTCAAAAGTAATAAAAACAAAAGTAAAGACTTGTGTATCCTCCCATGAAGAGCCTTATTTTATGTCGTGGAACGACATATTGCCTAAACTCAATAATCAATTTTAGGATTCAGGATCGTATCACTAGGCAAAGTTCCCTTTTGCCTTGGGTTTAGATGAGTGACAATTTGACCCAGTTGGGTCTCCAGGTGCTTGATAGAAACTAATTTTAAAGTCACCATCTAAGATAAAGTGGAGAAGTCATTTTTAAAATCCTTCAACACCTTATCAGACCTTTCAGCCATTTTGTAGAGCCTTATAAGCATGTCTTTCATCCGGCTTCCTTATAGCCCAATTGGTTCTTTTAGGAATGGAGCCCTTCACCCAACACTGTCCACTATTGGTTCCAACCGCATTAATCGACTTGGTTCCACCTCTCATGACATGTTTGGACAACAAATTGATATGGGTCATCATTTTGGCCATGTTTTCATCTCTTTCATGGTCCTTCTCGACTTGTTCTACTTAGATCCACTTGTAGAGTAGGCACTTGATCCTCTTAAGTATGCCATGCTTAGTTGATGTTAGTCATATCATCTAACAACAAATCAGATACATTATACAGTTGTCTCATCAATCCAACATGGACTAATTAATCAGCCACACCTTTATTTACTGAGTCAAGGCTTCAATAAAAGTAATGCAGTAGCAAATTGTCTGGAATGCCATTCGTTGGACATTGCAAAGCAACTTCTTGAACTTTGGCCACGTTTCATGCAAAGGCTCACCTCCAATAGGTATGAAATATTAGATTTGGAGAGAAAGTTTAACCATATTCGAGGGTGGAAAAATCTCTCTAAGAAGTCATCATTTAGCTCTTCCCATGAAGTGATTGAATCATTTGGCAACTCAACCAACCATTGGGTAGCCTTTCCCATTAAAGAGAATGAGAATAACCTCAACCTTACATATTCTTGGGAGATATTCTTGAACACAAATGGTCCACATACCTCCTTGAAATTCCTAAGGTTCTCATGGGGAACCTCATGAGCTAGACCCCCAAAAATTCCTTTGATCTGAGGCAGTTGCATCATAGTTCTGGTGATGTGAAATACTGTCCTCCCATTTGTAGGAGGTACTCAGATTGCTCTCGTGGTTTCAATGACATTAATGGGATGTCATTTAGATCACCCATGTTGTTGTTTTGACCATAGTGATTGTCACTTTCACTTACATGGTTACTCATTTTGTCAACCTACAAATCAGCCAACAATACTACCAAACAACAAATCTAATAAAATAAACCAAAGTAAAATCTAATATCTCAATTAAAATTCTCAACCAGCAGTCTCCGGCAACGACACTATTTTTGGTTATGTTCAAATCACCCTCCAAAATGAATTAAAAGAGTGAGTGATTGTAGTCAGTAAAAACCCAACAAAGAGTCGAGGTCGAATCCCATAAGGAATGGTATATGATGAGTATGAGATTTGGACTCATTTAGGGCTTTATTTATATAGATTTACTATCCTCAAATGCTTATTTTGGGCTAATAACTTATGTAAAACCCTTAAATTCCAGGTATATGGATTGAGAAACAAAGCAAAGACACTAATTTGCAAAAAGGAACAAAGCAAGCTGAAAGAATGAAGAAAAGCAAGTTTGGTGATCGCCAAGTCCACTTGGCGAGTCGCCGAATGCCTACTTGACCGCCTAAAGTTCCAGTGTGCCAAGCCCTAAAGGAAAGAACCAAGTTGGCGAGAGAAAGGCGCAGTTGTCGGATCGCCGAGTGGTTCCGCGATGTAGTGCTATATCGTCCAAAGTTACAGACCTTGAGGGTGCTGAATGCCAAGGCAGAAGGGCGATGGAAGTGACCAAAGGGTGGCTCGTTGAGTTGTTCAGCGAGCCCGACTTACTTCACCGAGTGACTTTTCTCAACACAATTTTGCTACTATAAATACACTTTTGAACATTTAGTTTAGTATATTAGCTCATATAGTTTTAATCTATTTTTTGAGTTTTGAACTGTGACACAAGTTTTCGCTAGTTTTCCTAAGCTTTGAAGAATTGAAGTTTTTCACTTTTGAGAAATTGGAAGTGGGTCTTTGAGATTCTTTGAATCGGAGCATTGTAAGGACGAATCTACTCTTACCCAGTTAATGGATAATCAATTTGGTAACGGTTTTTACCTTTTTATGATGTCTAGCAAAAATCCCAATTCTTGGGGTGTGATTATTTGATTATGGGCTGATTTAGTTTATGGGTATTGCTAATTGTTAGTTTAAATGCTATTTAGAAGTGAGTTCAATCATTAATTGTGGTTTAATTTAAGAATTGTAGTTGCAAATGCAGTTCTAACTTTGTGTTCTTGGCTTGCGAGAGAGAGAGGTTTTAGAACTAAGGTTTTTGATTTATGGTCAGTGGGTATTGGGTTGACCTGGGTTCAGCTCAAGAAAGTAAATCCTAAACCCATTCCCACACATTCAACTCGAGAGAGTGAATGGACTAAGGTGTGGGTTGTTCTTATTTTGCATGCTTGTTGATGTTCAAGAGAAATCAACTTGATTCGGGTTAAATTGTTTGAGAGAAAGTTTATGTCCCCTATAGCCTACCTTACTCACTAATATCTAGTTATTTACTAATAGTTGCAATTATCCATTTGTCTATATTAGCCTATAATCAATCACATCCCAAGAACTGATCTCATTATTGTTATTTCGTATTGTTTAACATTGTTTGTAGTTGATAATAGCAACTAAAACCTCCCATTTGACATTCGTGTCATTCCCTGATTTGAATGATGTTTTTATTCGATAATTTTTACTCCTATGACTGATTTGAACACATTCATACTTCCCAATTGACCCTTGAACACGTACTGCTCCTTATGGGATTTGACCCCAACTCATTTAGTTGGGTTTTATACTGATTTATGATCCTTGAACAGCTAGAATTGGATGAGATGTGCTTTGATAACGTTATTAAATCAAAATGGCGCCGCTGTCAGGGAGTGGTGATGTTTGAGATTTTCTTGGTGAAGTTGAATTTTGTTCTTTTTAGTCATAGTCGAATCTACTTACTTTCAGTTTAGGTTTGTGTTGTTTGTCTAAAACAGAGGAAATAAGTGCCAACGAAAGCAATGGTAGCCAAGTGGGCCACCAATATGACATCGAATATCTCAATGATGTCAATAAGCCGAATGTTAATGACCCTAATCTAGTAGGTGGAGTTCGTGCCATTCACTTGCCTCCAGCTGAAGGGAACGTTTTGTTCCACATTACAAGCGCCATGTTGCAGCTCTTGCAATTGAAAGGGTTGTTTGGCGAGTTGGTTTATGAGGATCCCCATGAGCATATAAGGAATTTTGTTGATGTTTGTGGGTCGTTCTCCTTTAAGAACATATCTCAAGAGTCGGTCTGGCTAAGGTTATTCCCATTTTCTCTAATGGGATAATCGTGCAAGTGGTTGGCTGAGTTGCCAAGAGATTCTATCACTTCGTGGGAAGAGCTCATTACCGCATTTCAAGTGCGATAATTTCCCCCTTCGAAGATGATGACTCTTGGGGACAACATTCAAAGCTTGGAGGGTGAGCCAATCCATGAGACTTGGCTAATATTTAAGAAGTTGGTGTTACTATGCCCAACTCATGGATTGCCCGACAATGTTTTGCTGCAATACTTTTACCGAAGCCTTGATTCAGTGAACAAGGGAGTAGCTGATCAACTTTCTCTAGGAGGATTAATGCAACAACCTTACACTATCGCAGCCAAGGTCTTGGATGGCATGACCAAGACTGACCGAGCATGGTACACCCGTGAATATCAGGTCTCCCCTCTCACTTTTAAATTGACCAAAGAACAGATTGAAAAAGATCAAGAGAGGGACCAAAATATGGCAAAGATGATGACTCAGCTGGACATTTTGGCCAAGAACGTCATGGGTGCTGGTACTAGGAGTGTAAATGTTGTTGGTGTTGGTGATGTGAACCCCAAAGAAGCCAAGTTTGAAGTGATGTACAATGAGGAAATAAACTTCTTAGCCAACCAAGGAGGTGGTTATCGTGCAAACTACCCAAGGTTGGGTGGTAACCAAGGTTGGAATAGAGATGAGGGCTGGAGAGACCATGATAGAGAATGGCATGATCAGAATGCCACTTGGAAGGAAAGAGATGGGGAGAAAGTTATGTATGTTCCTCCCCATGAGCGTCAAAAGCCTAAAGATTCTGAGGGTGGTCGGGCAGAGGATATGCTCTCTCATTTTCTCAACAAGGTTAAAAGGTCCGATAAAATTTTAAAGGAGATGAAGGAAGATGTATTGACACTTATCCAGATGTTGACCTCTCATTCTGTTTCTATCAAGCAGTTGGAGACCCAAATGGGTCAAATTTCTTCTTACTTAACCCCGAGACAACAAGGGGGGTTGCCTAGTGATACTATGGAAAACACCAAGAATGAAGTTTGAGTGGGGACTTGCATTGTGCCACGACGTTAACTAAGGCGCTGCTTGGGAGGCAACCCAAGTTTTTATTGATTTATTTTTGTTTTTGGAATAATAGTGCGTTGATTATGCAGATTGAAGTGTAGAATATGTTTAAAAAATACAGGTTGGCTAGCAAAATGTCTAGTCGGCGACTCACCGAAGAGGTTGGCGAGCCCAACTTGGACCACCGTTGGGCTTATGAAATTATCAAGATGGAGTCTGTAAAACTCGACGAGCCCATGAACAAGTTGACGAATAGCCGAACAGGTCCGTGAGCCCGACTTTATCCACCTTTTGGACCCCCAAATTAACTGGAGGTCCTGTAAAACTCGGCAAGGTAAGTAACCACTCGGCGTGTTGCCGAGTAGTTCGGTGAGGAAAATCAACATCACCTAAAGGGCGCAAACTGAACGGTTTTAAAAGGCCAAAGGTTTAAACTTTCAAACTCCTTCACATTTCCTCACTTTTTAACTTTATACAAACACACTCGTACTATATATTTCCTAGATTTTTGTATTTTCTTGATTTTTGGTCGTTGATCTTGTGTTCGGAGTTGGAAATCCTTGCCGCCTAGCATTTCAAATCGTAATTCGGCATTAAAGGTTGGTTTTTCGAACCCCAAACTCATAAATAGCTATTAAACTCAAATGCATTATTATAAACTGTGTTGATGTGTGCTGGGACTCTCTGAATTCGTATATGTGTGCTTGTTTGCCTATTTTAATTTTAAAATAATGCCTTAATTGCCTAAGTTGTTGATTTCCCAAATTCCGTGCTCTAAAATTAATCATAAATTGTTGGGTTTTGCTATTTTGTTGTTGGATCTATTCGGGAGAAGTCTAAGTAACCTAAATTGTGCTAGATGATGTGCTTTGCCCAATGATAGAGCGTTTGACGTCATTCTTAAGGGCTAAAGTCGTCAAATGGCCAATTTTTGCCAAACCGAGGGAAGTCTGAGTACCCCGGTGGCATGGGTCTAATGGGTCTAAGATTAATTGAGAAGGTGTGTAGTTTGATTTTGTTTTCAGGGGCTGCGGGGTGGATTTGGAAGTTGGGGTTGAGAATAGGCACGTTAGGTAGTTTGGCGAGCTGGGTCGAGCTCGCCGAACCACACAGCGGTTCGCCGAAATCCCCTTAGTTATCCTTCAATTTCATGCTTTGATTGGTCTTGATTCTGTAACTTTAGGCGAGAAGCTTAAGCTCGCCGAGTTCACTCGGCGACTCGCCGAAAGTGTCATTGATCGCCCTTTCTGTTCCCCTAACCCCTAAAACACACTGTGATTTTCAGCGGGCTAATCTGTGCTCACCGAATGATGTCGTCGATTTGCCAAAAGGCCCTTCTCATCGACAATATGCCCTTTTTCTAAGAAAATATTGAGCCAGTCCTTTCGACGAGCCTGATCTATTCAACGAGTCTTTCTGCAGCTTATTTTCTGAACTTTTCTTGAACTGTTTCTAACATTTTCCAATGTGTGTTACAGATATGGCTAGACCAAAAGTAGAAGGTCGAGACATGCTGCCCCGCAAGAGGGCAAAGGGAATCACCATAAATGAGGATGCAGCTGCATCCCGGGCAAGGGCGACAAAACTTCCTACCACCAGTGGGAAGGGAAAAGGTAAAGGCAAGGCACCTGCTCCTGCATCACCAGAGGTAAGCTCTGACAATGATGGCATATACGCCACTAACCTCACTACTTCTAAAAGTTAGGGTGAGCACCAGGACCCTCAAGCAGCCATCTCTGAACCTGAGGATGATGAACTACTATTGTCCCGGAGAGCTGAACTGCACTCCAAGAGAATGCATGATCCGTCTAGGATCCGGGTACCCCAGACTGCTACTCCTCCTCCTATCCCAGACCAAGCTATGGTCCCTGTACCACCTGCACAGGGTCCTCCTCTCCGATCCATGAACAGACTAAAGGCCGAAGGATTAAGGACAATCATCGAGGAGAAGAGACTGTCTACAGATGGTGTGATAGACAGATATCAAGAAATCTATCACACCTTGAGGTCCCACAAGTTTTAGATCTTCACAAAACCCCGTTGCCCTTACATTCCCAATTGGGTCTGGGAGTTTTACACTGCCTACAGAGATCTAGTACCTCAAGGAAAGAGGAAGGCTGCAGCTTTCAAATCGATTGACTATGTGGTCTTCAGGGGCAAGAGGGTAAAATGTGCAGTGATGACATCAACACAGTTTTGGAGAGCTCCAGCAATATCTCAGATGACTATCAATATGTGATCAAGAGAAAGTCACTAGAGACTCTGAAAAAGTGGTTGGCTCCTATGATATATAATGGTACTCCTCGGTGGTTGGAGGCTGGAATGCCCATAGAAAATAAAGACCTCAATGTAGCAGCGAGGTACTGGTTTGGATTTATTAACAGCACTATCATGCCATCCCAGAATGAGTCTATTCTTTGCCACACGAAGGCAGCCTGTCTTGGTTACATCATCAATAAGAGCAGTCTCAACTTGGCTTTGATTATTGGACAAAAGATGGTCATGAGGGCTAGGCAGCGTCAAACTTCACTTTCCTTCCCAATGTTGATCACCAAACTGTGCAGATAAGCCCGAGTGCCCTGTGATGAGAAGACGGATGTGGAAGTGATTCTCACCTCCTGTACCAACATTCAAAAGTTAGAGGCTGAATATTTGAACGATGAGGCTGAGAAGAAAAAGGCAGCTGTCACAACCCAGGGGTACCCCCTAGACGTAACATGGCGTACTTGACCCCGAAGGGGTCTCATACAAACCCTTGGTATAATCATAACATAAGATACTAGAAAAGTATGGGAAAATTTAAAACTTATTTAAACTATACAATCGAAAACATTTTCATAAGCAAGCGGAAGTCTTTACTAACTCTTTGTCTCAAACCATCTAGTTAAACTCATGAATAAAAGTCTTGGGATGCAGCCCATATAAAGTCTAAAACATAAGAAATGACATAAAAGGGAAACATGGGTTTGTCCTCAAAGCTATGAGGACTCACCAAATATTCAAGTCTTCTTGCTTCTTAGAAACCTAGCCTCCAAAGCAACTCAATCTCCAACACCCTACATTTGATTAGAATGTAGGCAATATGCGTTAGTACAAAATGTACCAAGTATGAAAGGTAGCACAACATCATAAGAGAATCTCAACATGGTTAGTCAACATAAGATATAAGCATAAGAGATAATAAATAAGTCATAATATAATCATCATAGTCATAGCATGGTCTCCAACATAAGAATCATATAAATATAAGTCAACATAAGACATGGTTAATGAGCATAGGAGATAAGTCAGAATCATATAAGCATAATTGACTCTTAGTCATCTATACCATAATAGCACCATTCTCAAGTAAACTCAAAAGCATACATGTGCAAAGCATGGATAGCATCCCATAATACTACCCAAGTCAAGTTCCCATTTTTGGTCATCTTAATCATAGTCCATAAGCATGGTTAAGTCTTAAGTCTTTCTACCATAAGGGCACCATACTTTTAAGTAACCTCAATACACACTTGTGTAATGCATGAAAGGCATCCCATACTACCCTTCATACTAAGCATAGCCTTGAAGTCATCTTAGTCATACTCACCCTCCTTTGGTCTCATTATTAGTTTAACTCTCATAACTAAGGGAATCTCTCACCTTTAGTCAACTATAGCAAAGAAGGAAACTATGGTACAATCTTATCTCAACTCATCTCTGTAGTAACCCTAAGTCATACTTGCGCAATGCTATCATAGCATCCCATAACACTAATCATGCTAAGTACCACTTTTAGGTTCTCTTACTATTGCTTCTTGGTTTGGAACCTAGTTCCTCTCTTTAACTTTAGTACACTATGAGGTACTCTCTTAAGCACATCTAAGTTCATTATTAGGTTGAACCCTAAGTGATACTCCATTTAGTACGTCTAAGTTCCTTACTCATATGGACCCTATGAGACACTACCTTAAGCATGTCTAAGTCTATTCATACTCTTGAACACTATGAGGTACTTTAATAAGAAAGTCTTAGTTCATTTATGCTTTAGAACACTATTTGGTGTTTCTTTAAGAATGTTTTAGTTCATTGGATAGGGAGATTGCTACTAGGAACCTTGAGTCAACTAATGTGATGGCTCCCATCTCATGAGACCTAACTTTGGGAAAACTCATACTCTACTACATAAGAGTTCCCCCTTTAACTTGGATAGTCCTCACATCAACTAGGTGTGGTTCTACTTTCTACTTAGAGCACGGACCCTACCTTGTGTGACACTCCATCTCATCTTCAATATCCACTTGAGGCCAAGCATACACCCCAATATTTACTTATTAAGCCTTGCTTAACACTCATAATTCATGGAAGGATGTCCTTGACAACCAATCACTTCATACTTTCAAGCATTCATAAGGTAGGTTAGGTATAGTACTTTCACAATAATCCAACCTATTAGACTTCTATTCTCATTTAGACTTTATCATCAAAGCCTTTACATTAATAGTGGATCAAATTAGCTTCACCCTAAATCCCTATCTATCATGATCACAAACCCTACTCTCAAGGTTTCTTTCTTACTCTCTTCTTTATATCTAGATTTCAAGGTATTTTTATCACATCTTTCATTACTAGGTGATTCTAGTCTTAATTGATCATAAAGGTTCAATTCTAGCTTTACAAGTCAAGATCAATCATATTCAACAAGGTCTAGTTAAATTCATAGTTATATGATCCTAACTTTGATCAATTACTACTCGTGACATTGATTTAGGAAGATTACTCATGAACCTTCACTTTCACCTCTAATGGCATAAACCCACAAAACATGTAACACATCAAATAAACTAGGGTTAACCATTGAAATCACCCAATTTCATCATAATATCATAATTCAATGCCAAATTAACCATAAATAAGTATTATCCAACCCTTTGGAACCATACTCAACTACACCCACACATTGGAAGTAACCCTAGCTTTGATTGGGGTTCTTATTCACAAATTAGGGGATTACTAAGGGAGCTCTATGGGCGGAAGAACCCATAGATGAAAATCTAAACATACCTTAATCAATGCTCTAGCACAAGCCTTTAGCAATGGAACCTTTGTTCTTGACCTTAGCTTCAACCTCTAGCTTCTTCTTCAATGGAGGTCCCTCTAGAGATAGAATTATTTGAGTGGAGAGGATTTTGGGGTTTTGATTGGGTCTTGTGAGAAGTGACTTAAAATTGGGGGCTAATGACTTAAAATAGTCTAAATAGGTGAATAAAACACATATAAAATGACCCCACTAATTAACTAAACATTTTGGAATTTCCTAAACTGACCCTTACTAGGCAACCTTGGTGCCAGGCACCACGCCCCTCTTCACGAGCTATCAAGGGCACCACGGCCTGTTGTGGTGCCCATGGTCCCTTGACCAGTGGATCCCCTCAACTTACCAAACTCCCTCACAACCAAGACATGACCACGAGCCTTTCCACGAGCCGTAGTTATGACTACGGTCCGTGAAGTGGCTCGTGGTCCCTTGGACAGTAGCCAAGCTTCAAGGCTTCAACTCCCATAAGGCTAAGGGGTCTTCACGGACCCCTTCATAGACAGTGGTCAAGACCACTAGTCATGAAGGTGGTCGTGAACCCCTTGGGCAATAGCTTGCCAAGGTTGGGCAGCCTTGGCCCCTTGGCTTAGGCTTGCCCTTTTGCCTTGGCACTCGCCTTTCCCATGCTCAACCAAACTCTAGATGGTCTTCTAAGCTACGAGGTCTAACATGTACCTTGACATTCAACTACTAAACCCCTCATTCCAAGCATGTAAAGTCTCATCTATGACCCTAATTCTCAACATCACACTCTAGAACCCTAGCTTTTGGCTCTAGTTTAGTCTACTAATTTCCAAGGCGTTACAATATCTCCCCCTTGGGAACATTCGTCCTCGAATGACAATTCTAAACACTTCTTAAAGGAAACGACTCTAGACTAGTAGCACATCATGCATGCAACATATCTAATGCACATAAACTAGGAGGAAAACTTCAATTCCCACCAAACATACTCAATGCAACAAAAAGGAAGTAGGAACTTCATCAAACAACCAATTTATTCATGACATTCTCATAACTAGTCATATTCAAGGAGGAACCACCATCTCCTAGTCATAACATGCTCAACATACTCTGATGGATCCCATATGCAATTTATTCTCAAAAAGCATTCATTTCAAAGAGGAATCTTTCAATTCCAAAAAAACTAAAGCATGCTCAAATACTCCTCTCATGAATTCTATATGCAACTCTACTCAAATGAACTACAACATGAGGAAAATACTGCATGTAATTCATTTCTAGCAAGACCTAAGAATTTTCATGGCAGCACATAAGGAAATCATGGTAGCACATAAACATACAATAACCTTACTAAATAGGCACACTAACTCCCCCTTGGGAGTAAGCCTACACAAGTTCTTTTAAACATAAGGCAAAAATGAAGCATCATTCATATTTAAGACAACTTCAAGCCCATCATAACAAGTCACAAAAGACAAGAAATCCATAAATTTACTAAAACATAAACACATACCGGAATGGACATGAGGAGATCACTCTTGATCTTCTCTAGATTGGAGAGCATAAAACCTATTATTCTTTTTAGTACTATCATCTGAACCACTAGAAGCAACTTTCTTATCCTCCCTTCCCTTAGCCTTAAGGACCAAGCAATCTCTCATCTTATGTCCTTCCTTACCACACCCATAGCAACCATCTATGTCAGCTAGGCACTTACCATAATGACTCCTCCCACACTTGGAGCAAGTAGACTTGGGAAATGGAGACCCACTACCCTTCTCTTGGTCAAACCTAGGGTTGTGGGAAGAATCTTGACTGAAATACCTTGGTTTAGTCCTAGGCCTACCTTATCCATCGGACTTAGCATTAGAAAATTTCCCATCATCGGATCTAGCTCTTTTCCCCTACCTATTCACTTTCTTAAGCTTTTGCTCCTCAATTTTTTGAGCATGCACCATGAGACGGGAAATATTCATACTAGGGATAAGCATTGCCGAACGACATTCATTGACCACTAATTTGGACACTCCAATCACAAACTTATACATCTTGGCCCTCGAATGCCCCACTATGGTTGGAGTATATTTGGATAGTTAGGTGAACTTAAGGGAATACTCTTTCACACTCATACCCCTTGCTTAAGATTTATGGATTCTTGTATTTAAAGCTCCCTCAACTCTAGGGGAAAGAACCTATCAAGGAATTCCTTTTTGAACTCTTCCCACTCTATTGGGCCCTCTCCTATCGGTCTACTATCTTTCCATTGCTCATGCAAAATTTGTGTTGCATCCTTCAATTGGTAAGTGGCTAGGTCCGCTTTCTACCAAAGTTAATCCATGATGGCAAGCACCTTATACACCTCATCTACAAAACCTTGAGGATCTTCCTCCACGTTGGAGCCATAGAACGCCGGAGGGTTCATTCTTAAAAACTCTCTCACCCTAGAAGAATCCATCCCCCTTATTGGGTTTGCCGAAGCCACCACCTCTCTATTGGTTTGTGCCGTCAAGGTTTGAGCCAATAATTGCATAGACGCTCTAAACTCTGCAAGAGTGGCATTCCCAATTGGAGGGTCATTTGGAACTTGAGGAGAAGCTTGGTTTGGAACTGGTGGAGGAACCTCTTGTTCTTCATAGTCTTCCTCATCCCTTCTAGCATTAGCCCTAGTATTAACCATAACCTAAAAACCCATAGGGCAAAGGTTAGAGGAAAGACCTACTAGATCTAAACTCTATAGCACGACTTAGAGAATGAAGAAGTGAACTTTCCTAAGCATCCAATAGCCTCCTATTCATAAATGTGGCATGCATCACATTTATGAACAAGACTCTACTAGACAATCCTAGAACCATTCTAAACCTTGTGCTCTGATTACCAAGTTTTTCACGACATAGGGGTACCCCGTAGACGTAACATGGCATACTTGACCTCGAAGGGGTCTCATACAATCCCTTAGCATAATCATAACATAAGATACTAGAAAAGTACGAAAAAATTTAAAACTTCTTTAAAACTATACAATCAAAAACATTTTCATAAGGAAGCAGAAGTCTTTACTAACTCTTTATCTTAAACTATCTTGTTAAAGTCATGAATAAAAGGCTTTGGAAACAGCCCATATAAAGTCTAAAACATAAGAAATGACATAAAAGGGAAACATGGGTTTGTCCTCAAAGCTATGAGGACTCAGCAAATCTTCAAGTCTTCTTGCTTCTTAGAAACCTAGCCTTCAAAGCAAATCAATCTCCGACACCCTACATTTGATTAGAATGTACGCAATATACATTAGTACAAAATGTACCAAGTATGAAAGCTAGCACAACATCATAAGAGCATCTCAACATGATTAGTCAACATAAGACATAAGCATAAGAGAAAATAAAAAGGTCATAACATAATCATCATAGTCATAGCATAGTCTCCAATATATGCATCATATAAACATAAGTCAACATAAGACATGGTTAATGAGCATAGGACATAAGTCATAATCATATAAGCATAATTGACTCCTAGCCATCTATACCATAATAGCATTATTCTCAAGTAAACTCAAAAGCATACATGTGCAAAGCATGGATAGTATCCCATAATACTACCCAAGTCAAGTACCCCTTTTTGGTCATCTTAATCATAGTCCATAAGCAGGGTTAAGTCTTAAGTCTTTCTACCATAAGGGCACCATACTCCTAAGTAATCTCAAGACACACTTGTGCAATGCATGAAAGGCATCCCATACTACCCTTCACACTAAGCATAGCCTTGAAGTCATCTTAGTCATACTCACCCTCCTTTGGCCTCATTATTAGTTTAACTCTAATAACTAAGGGAATCTCTCACCTTTAGTCAACTATAGCAAGGAAGGCAACTATGGTACAATCATATCTCAACTCATATCTTTAGTAACCCTAAGTAATACATGTACAATGCAATCATAGCATCCCATAATACTAATTGTGCTAAGTACCACTTTTAGGTTTTCTTAATATTGCTTCTTGGTTTGGAACCTAGTTCCTCTCTTTAACTTTAGAACACTATGAGGTACTCTATTAAGCACATCTAAGTTCATTATTAGGTTGAACCCTACGAGATACTCCTTTTAGTATGTCTAAGTTCCTTACTCATATGGACCCTATGAGATACTACCTTAACCATATCTAATTACATTCATACTATTGAACACCATGATGTACTTTATTAAGAAAGTTTTAGTTCATTTATGCTTTAGAACACTATGAGATGCTTCTTTAAGCATGTCTTAGTTCATTGGATAGGGAGATTGCTACTAGGAACCTTGACTCAACTTATGTGAAGGCTCCTATCTTATGAGACCTAACTTTGGGAAAACCCACACTCTACTACATAAGAGTTCCCCCTTTAACTTGGATAGTCCTCACATCAACTAGGTATGGTTCTCCTTTCTACTTGGAACCTGCACCCTACCTTGTGTACTCCATCTAATCTTCAATATCCACTTGAGGCCTAGCATACACCCCAAGATTTACTTGTTAAGCCTTGCTTAACACTCATAACTCATGGAAGGATGTCCTTGACAACCAATCCATGTTCAAGTGATTCTATCACTTCACACTTTCAAGCATTCATATGGTAGGTTAGGTGAGTATAAGCCTTTTACCATAATCCAACCTATTAGACTTCTATTCTCTTTTAGACTTTACCCTCAAAGCTTTTACATCAATAGTGGAGCACATTAGCTTCACCATAAAGCCCTATTTATCATGATCACAAACCCTACTCTCAAGGTTTCTTTCTTACTCTCTTCTTTATATCTAGATTTCAAGGTATTTTGATCACATCTTTCATTACTAGGTGATTCTAGTCTTAATTTATCATAAAGGTTCAATTCTAGCTTTACAAGTCAAGATCAATCATATTCAACAAGGTCTAGTTTAATTCATGATTATATGATCCTAACTTTGATCAATTACTACTCATGACATTAATTTAGGAAGATTGCTCATGAACCTTCAGTTTCACCTCTAATGGCATAAACCCACAAAACATGTAACTCATCAAATAAACTAGGGTTAACCATTGAAATCACCCAATTTCATCATAATATCATAATTCAATGCCAAATTAACCATGAATAAGTATTATCCAACCCTTTCGAATCATACCCAACTATACCCACACATTGGAAGCAACCCTAGCTTAGTTTAGGGTTCTTCTTCAAAAATTAGGGGATTACTAAGGGGGATCTATGGGTGGAAGAACCCATAGATGAAAATCTAAACATAAATCTAAACATACCTTAACCAATGCCCTAGCACAGGCCTTTAGCAATGGAACCTTTGTTCTTGACCTTGGCTTCAACCTCTAGCTTCTTCTTCAATGGAGGTCTTTCAAGAGAAGAAATATTTGAGTGGAGAGGATTTTGGGGTTTTGATTGGGTTCTTGTGAGAAGTGACTTAAAGTTGGGGGATAATGACTTAAATAGTCTAAATAGGTGAATAAAACTCATATAAAATGACCCCATTAATTAACTAAACGTTTTGGAATTTACTAAACTAACCCTCACTAGGCAGCCATGGTGCCAGGAACCACGCCCCTCTTCACGAGCCGTGAAGGACACCACGGTCTGTAGTGGTGCCCATGGTCCCTTGACCAGTGGCTCCCCTCAACTTACCAAACTCCCTCAGAAACAAGGGATGACCACGAGCCTTCTTACGAGCTATGGTCATCACCATGGGACATGAAGTGACTCGTGGTCCTTTGCATAGTAGCCAAGCTTCAAGGTTTCAACTCCTATAAGGCTAAAGGATCTTCACGGACTGTGGTCAAGACCACTGGTCGTGAAGGTGGTCGTGAACCCCTTGGACAATAGCTTGCCAAGGTTGGGCAGCCTTGGCCCCTTGGCTTAGGCTTGCCCATTTGCCTTGGCACTTTCCCTTCCCATGCTCAACCAAACTCTAGATAGTCTTCTAAGCTATGAGGTCTAACACATACCTTGACGTTCAACAACTAAACCCCTCATTCCCAATACGTAAAGTCTTATCTACGACTCTAATTCTCAACATCACTCTAGAACCCTACCTTTTGGCTCTAGTTTAGTCTACTAATTTTCAGGGCGCTACAGCAGCCCCGGTGGACTCCTCCCCGATTATTGATACTAACACACTACCTACAGAGGCAATATTGCTTACTCCGGCCCCTGGGCCTTCAGGTATATCTAGTGTTGCCCCATTCATGACTCCGAGTTCCTCTTCCACTCCCTTGCCCATAGGTCTGGTACTACTGTTGCTACTGCTTCCCGACCCCCGCTCACCCAGGCTGCATTACTACGGATGGGCAGCTAGCCCACTATGCGGATAGGCATGCCTCCAAGCTTAAGGCCATAGTTCCTAGGATGATAGAGAGGGCCCCTACTACTGTTATGACACCCCTTAGTGTGTCTATTAATGCCCTTACGGCACGATAGCGACATGTGAGTGAGGCCAGGGGGCCACTGATGAGGTTATAGCCCTAAAGGCATCATTTGCTGACCTTAGGAAGGACGTGGACCAGCTGAAGTCCATAGATATGTCCATGATTTTTGGGACTGTGGAGATCCCTCGACATGCCAACTAATATGGATATGCCTTCGGTTACCACTAGAGATGAGGTTCGAGTTGAGGAGGTGGCTGCTACTAAGTCTTAAGATGAGACCGATGAGAAGCAGATTGGTGTCGATGAGGAGTCTACTTATGAGGGCCTTACAACGGTTAAGGAGGCTATGGTAGAGTCAGTTGTGAAGATTTCTTTGGCAGATACACTCATGGCAGACCTTAGTAGAGCCAGTGTTTCTGCTGTTACGTCGGGCACTGATGCCAGGATTAGATTGTTGCATCGGGCACTGATGCCCCGATATATGGAGCGGATGTATAGGCAGGACCCTTTTTTACCTCTCTCTCTATCATTTTTATTGACTTTTTATTATTTTGTTGCATTTGAGGACAACTGCATTTTTATTTATGGTGGGGTGAGGTATTTCCATACCTACCTCTTGTGACTATATTTTGTATATGTTTTTGGGTTTTTGTGTATAAATTGAGTTTCGATATTGTGTTGCGGATGTTTGAGCTTATGACTCCATGTTTTGAATGCAAATGGTTTTTGACCCTTTCTAAAAAAAAATTACCACCTCTTGTGTGTGATTGTGGTTGTTCTTGTGCAAATTTGAGTATCGGTCATGATCAATACTGATGACTTGAATAATGCTCTTAATCTAACAAAAATGAATGTGTGGCTACGATGAGGCCAAATGAAGCTGCATAGACAATGTGTGAACTTTGTGCATCTCATTATAACTAGCCGATTATCAAATGAGTCTCTTGTGATGAACATTGCACACTAGCGAAAGTGTGGAGTCTTGTTTGGTATTGGTGCCATGCGCTTACCGTGAACCTTGTGTGATGACACTTAAAATTTGCCCAGTAGGTCCGGTTGACTAAGTGATGCAAGCTCTTGAAATGATCTTAAGAATCAATTTTGAAGAGTGAAACAATTTGACAATATACCTCTTTTGTGTCCAACCTTGTGAGATGTTTGAACCTTGCTTAAACCCCCTTTGAGCCTTGTCCTTTTCTTGGAAGAAACTTGAGCAAATGTGACCCCTCTTTATCCATACACCCATAATCCTCCTAAAGTGTGGTTTGTTTGAATAGCCAACTTAGGCCAAAAGTCTAAGTTGGGGTTGTGGTGAAAAGAGGAGGTAAATCAAGAAGAATAAAGAAGTCCCCCTTGATCCATGGATTTGAAAAAAAAATGGAACCCCTCTATATAAAAAAATAAAGAAAAGAAGAAATCAAAATAAAAAGAATTAAAAAGTTGTTAAATAAAGTTGTGAAAGTTGCAAAAGAAATGGGGTGTCCGGTATTCCATTGGAAGTTGAATAATGGGGTGAATTTTGAGCAAGAGTAAAAATGCTGAAGAAAGGAAAGGAAAGTGATGTTCACACCACATTTCATGATGATAGTAGCCACTGAGCCTAAATGATCATACATTTACACTCAGCCCCGTTACAAGCCTTAAAAAGACCATTTTGATCTTGAGTGAGCTAAAACGAATGTTGATTGGAAAAAAAGGTCAAACCTATGGGTGAACTCATGCATGTGTTCATCTTTGTGAGTGTGAGAGTTGTTTGTGATTCCGGAGCTATAAATTGTTAAAGAATTGTGTGTGAATATGGAATCATCTTTGTTGTGAGGGCATTTGAGTACCTTTGTTGAGCTTGAACTTGCATTTGAAGCAAGTATTGTGAACTTGAGAATCTTTGATAATGGTGCATTACAACTTGAATCTTTGAGTGCATAATTGATCCTTGCATGAGTAAGTTGAGACTTGTTGTGTGCATCCATGATTGGGTCTTTTGTAGCACTGTTTGAGACATCCTTTTTGAACTGCTAAACTTGAGTTTTACTTGAGAACAAGAAAAAGTTTAAGTTCGGGGTGTTGATGAGTTTGAGATTTGGACTCATTTAAGGCTTTATTTATATAGATTAAGTGTCCTCAAATGCTTATTTTGTGCCAATAACTTATGTAAACCCTTGATTTCCAGGTATATGGATTGAGGAACAAAGCAAGGACACTAATTTGCAAAAGGGAACAAAGCGAGCTAAAAGAATGAAGAAAAGCAAGCCTAGTGATCGCTAAGTCCACTTGGCGAGTCGCCGAATGGCTACTTGACCGCCTGAAGTTCCAGTGTGCCAAGCCCTGAAGGAAAGAACCAAGTTGGCAAGAGAAAGGAGAAATCGATGGATCATCGAGTGGTTCCACGATGCAGTGCTAGATCGCCCAAAGTTACAGTTCTTGAGGGTGTTAAATGCCAAGGCAGAAGGGCGATGGAAGTGACCAAAGGGTGGCTTGCCGAGTGGTTCGCTGAGCCCGACTTACTTCGCCGAGTGACTCTTCGCAGCACAATTTTGGAAACTATAAATACATTTTTGAACATTTAGTTTAGTATCTTAGCTCATATATTTTTAATCTATTTTTCTAGTTTTGAACTGTGAGACAAGTTTTCTCTAGTTTTCCTAAGCTTTGAAGAATTGAAGATTTTCACTTTTGAGAAATTGGAAGTGGGTCTTTGAGATACTTCGAATTGGAGCATTGTAAGAACGAATCTACTCTTACCTTGTTGATGGATAATCAATTTGGTAACGATTTTTACCTTTTTATTATGTCTAGCTAAAACCCCAATTCTTGGGGTGTGATTATGTGATTATGGGCTGATTTAGTTTATGGGTATTGCTAATTGTTAGTTTAAATGCTATTTAGAAGTGAGTTTAATCATTAATTGTGGTTTAATTTAAGAATTGTAGTTGCAAATGCAGTTCTAACTTTGTGTTCTTGGCTTGCTCGAGAGAGAGGTTTTAGAACTAAGGTTTTTGATTGATGATTAGTGGGTATTGGTTTGACCTGGGTCCATCTCGAGAAAGTGAATCCTAAACCCAATCCCACACATTCAGCTTGAGAGAGTGAATGGACTAAGGTGTGGGTTGTTCTTATTTTGCATGCTTGTTGATGTTCGAGTGAAATCAACTTGATTCGGGGTAAATTGTTCGAGAAAAAGTTTATCTCCCCTATAGCCGAGCTTACTCACTAATATCTAGCTATTTACTAATAATTGCAATTACCCATTTGTCTATATTAGCCTATAATCTGTCACATCCCAAGAACCCGTCTCATTATTGTTATTTCGTATTGTTTACCACTGTTTGTAGTTGATAATAGCAACTAAAACCCCGCCCCCCATTTGACATTCGTGTCATCCCCTAATTTGAATGATATTTTTATTCGATAATTTTTATTCCTATGACTGATTTGAACATGTTCTTACTTCCCAATTGACCCCTTGAACACATACCGCTCCCTATGGGATTCGACCCCAACTCATTTATTTGGATTTTATATTGATTTACGATCGTTGAACACCTAGAATTGGATGAGGTGTGCTTTGATAACGTTATTAAATCAGTATATCATGGAGAATTCCTTATCAAGAAATTTGGAGTTTAAATTAGCTCATTTGCAGTAGTAAGAACAATTGGGTAGATTGTACCACCAACTTAATATAAAGATTTGTTTATCAATTATTGCAATTAAACTAAAGTATCAAAGAAATCAAGATTTTACATGCAATCTAGGGGTAGGGGGATTGGAAATTGATGTCACATATGGGTGATTGTGTTCCACTATAGTGATGAACATTCATGAATAGACTAAGTCATCTTAATTGACGCAAATTATCTTTCGATCTCAAAGCATTTGTGCATAGAATGTCCTTTCGGTCTCATCTAACTGCCAATCCTAAACAACCCAAAACCTTATTCTATTCTCTCTTTCAAGAATAGGGAAAATAGATCCAACTCATAACCTCTCTCTAAAGAAAGCTACCATCATCAAACATAAATTACTATTATTGAACTAACTACCCATTTCAATCAATCTATTTCAATCAACAACCAGAGATTAGAAGTAGGAATTAAGTTTGCAACATTAACCCTTGAGTTAACCCCATGGTAATTAGACCAAATTCATGCATGAACATCAACAAAATAGAGCATGGAAAAATACCCACTGCATTAAATCAACACCCAACCCCATTTGAGAACCCCTAGATCTTGGGGTTTTAGCCACCCATCATAAAACGTAAAGAAATCATACCTTCCATGAAATCAGTCATAGGTAACATGAAATTCGACAATTAAGACTGAACCCACTTTGGATTCAATCTTCATTTTCTCAAATTCAGATTCCAAATTGTAAAACTCCCAAAAGCTTAAAAAAAAAAAAAAACAAGTGCTCTTCAAGGGTGAAGTGTTCTTAGAACCTCTCTACTCAAAAGCTCTCAAAACTCCCACAAACTCTACTAAAGAAACTTTATTCCGAAAACTCTCCTAAAAATTATATCCTTTGGGCAGTGTATACTTTCCCAAAAGTTGGCCCAAAAATCCACCATGCAACTAACTCGGCGACATTAGTCAGGTCTGCCAAACCTATTCGGTGAATCACCCTTCGCTCCTCATCTCACCTCGTAATGCTCTAGGCTTCAGATGTATGAACCTCAGTTTGTGAACTCAATTGAGTCAACCTTTCACATTCAGCAAATTGTTGAATACCACCTTGGTTCATCTTTCGAGCATTCAATTTTTGCACTGT
Organism: Solanum pinnatisectum; assembly: GCA_035578085.1. NCBI lineage: Eukaryota > Viridiplantae > Streptophyta > Magnoliopsida > Solanales > Solanaceae > Solanum > Solanum pinnatisectum. Next base: position 14,973,645 of record CM069085.1, on the reverse strand, counting down.
AGACTCTCACTTTGGATGATGTGCATCAGGAACGCCATTTTCACTTGGCACATCGCCTTCTTTACTAGAGTCCGCCGACATTCTTTAGCAGATAAAAGTGCCATGCACTGTCAATTTGAGCGAGGTCGTACTCAATTGGTGATCCACTCTTCATGTTAGGCGATCAACAATATTCATTTTACACTTCTTTTTGTATTTTTTGGACGTTCTTTCAAACAGCAATCCTTGCCTTGTCTGATTGCCATCGTAACTGCAAATCATCAATATTTGATTAGAAAAAGACAAAGTTAGGAATTGAGAACACTAATTATTGAGCTAAATGGACATCAAATGAGTGCAAATCTACCACTCATCACCCTCATCAGTATCTCATCGGCTATAATCTCACCTGTCATGACTCAAGGGTAGGTACCCCTTAGACGTAACATGGCACATGAAATCCCAAAAGGGACCCAAGTAAGACTCTTATCTTATCATCATCACATAAGAATAGAATAATAAAGAATAAACACAATTTCAAGTCTTTAAGAAATCTGTCTTAAAAGTAACGCGGAAGTCCAGACATAGTCTCGATAAGCCACCTACTACCATCAGAGTCTCAAAATACTAGGGCCACAGCCCTTATAATAGAGAATATGAAAATGTCTAGTACAACTAAAGAAATGAAACAACAATAAAGCTCTTGTCCTCGGATCCATGAGGACATACCACAAGCTGGAAGAGTAGTCAACCCAAGCTTGAACTAGAAGGAATCGCCTTAAACGCCAGAACCTACACTTTGAAGAAAAATATAGAAGAAATATGGGTTAGTACAAAAATGCACTAAGTATGGCAGCTATGCATGAAAACCATTTAAGATGCTAAAAAGGGACAATTTAGTTGAAAACTATGCATTTGATCAAGTTCATGAACTATCATAGAATCAAGTGCAAAAGCATAAGATACATACATATTCAACATATTGATCATCTCATCATAAAAAGAAACAAACCATAAGAACCATCAAAGCAACAATATGCAATGTATGGATAAGGTCCCATACTCCTATCCACACTAAGGAATACTCATTAAGTGATTATAATTCATACCTCCAATTCATAGTGGGATTAGCTTTAACCAACATAGACCATAAGAGCTTAACCATGGAATCCGATGTCTACCCCACATTGAAAGGGGTTGTCCTACTTGCCTAAGGTAGAACTAAAACTCTTAGCTTACGTGGATCCACTAGCTAAAGACCTATGTAGGCACATAGTTTATGGGATATGGAGATTTCTTCTAGAAACCCAGACTTAACTATGGTAGAAGGTTTCCATCTCGTGAGACAACTAATTTGGGAACCCGGACTCAACTAGTGTAAAAGGAACCCATTTGGGAAGCCAGACTCAACTAGTGTAAAAGCTTCCATCTCATAGTCATATCCACTCGGTGCTAAGCATCAACTCCCATTGATTTTATATTAAGTCTTGACTTAAGTCGATGATTAAATAAGAATGCCTTGACACTCAACCAACAAACTCATACTTTAGTTCCTAGATTCAATAGGTGAGACTAGTCTTTAAACCTAAGAATCGTTACATGTGACAAACCTTTCACATTGCATTCTATTCATACCTAAGTGTGTATATGAGGATAATCATCCAATCAACACAACAATTAGATTATAATGTAGTTACTTTACTCACAAAGCAATCCAATTGTATACCCACAAGTCTCATACATATGGTCAATTCTCATATTTTTCCCTTCAAGGCTATATATCATATTCAACCAGTCAATCTAGAATTAATACATTAGATATAGATGGTAACATGATTCAATGAACTAAACTATTATAAGAACAATTCCATAATTACTAGAATTCACCCAATTCACAAGCCACAAAGTAGGGTTATGGGGAAAGCATGGATTCATGGGGGATTTTCTCATAAAAGCCTTGATAATCAACAATTCAATCATAATATACATTAACTAAATCAATGAAAACATTTTGAGAAGAATCCATGGCTTAGAATAGAAACCCTAGGTTTTGTTGGAGACTTTATCTACTTTGAAATAGAGAATTTAAGGACTCCATGGTTGAAAGGTTAACCATGAATGAAAGCCACCATACGGGAGATTTTCCACATGAAATTGGAGAGAAGAGGTTGCTTCTTGATCCTTATACTTGACCTTGTTCTTCTTCTTCAATGGAGTTTCTAGAGAGAGAATATTTGGAAAGGTTTTGTTTTGGTTTTGGGAATTTATTCTTATAACTTTAGATGGGTTATTTTAGGTGGGAAAAATACTTATATAGTCCTTTAAAATAAGCTTAAAATGACACCACATAACTATTAATTAATTAGGAAATTACTAAAGAGCCCCTAAACTCAACTGCCAAAAGGCAGTTTCAGGGGTGATCCACGATTGGGGACCCATGGACCGTGGGTGGGACCACGGCCCGTGCTGGTCATTTGTGGTTTGCTTCAGAGAGTTTCCATTTGAGTCCTTGACCTACGGAGGCAAGCAACGAGGCGTGGACCCATCCACGAGGTGTGGGTCCTGCTTGTGGCTACTGCCTTAGGCAGATTCCAAGGGGACTTCACCCACGCTGGCCCCTATGTGGTGTGGGTTGATCCACATGGCGTGGAACCCTCTCTTGGGTCACTGACTGGCAGCCCTAAGGGTCTTTTCCCCAAGGGCTCAAGGTTGGTCCTTAGGGTTTAGGCCTTGACCTCCTAGCACCAAACCATAAATTTTAAGGTAATTTTAAGGTTATAATTCTTACGTCAAGCTTTAACTCACCCACATATATGTGCTCTATGTCTATGATCCTGCTTACTAAGACTACCTTGCCATGGCAGAGGACAGACTTGTTCTGCAACTACATTATTTACTGCTGATGAAGCCAAACTAGTATCTTGCCCCCACATTCAAATCCTTCTTATCAACCTGCACTCACAACGCATATTATCAAAAATAATAAAAATAAAAGAAAAGACTTAGGTTGCTTCCCAAGAAGCGTCTTATTTAACATCGTGACATAACATAGTTCTTAATTTCTCAACAATCATTCTTGGGGTTCCGAACTGTGTCACTAGGGAATGTTCCCTTTTGCCTTGGATTTAGATGAGTTGATATTTGGCACAATTGAGTCTTGAGCTTTTTGATAGACACCGAGTAAGAAGTCATTTGAGATAAAATGGAGAAGTCATTTTTGAATTCCTTCAACACTTTATCGGATCATTCATCCTTGTTGAAGATCCTTGTAAGCATATCCTCAGTGTGACTTCCTACTGCCCAACAAGTTCTTTTGGACGTGAACGATCATGGGGAGACACGTACCTATCTTTTTCGATCTCCCTATCTCTCTAATTTCTACCCCACCAATCTTTCCAACCACCATCTATATCATTGTTCCAACATTGGTTCCCACATTGTCATTGATAATTGGTGTAGGAACCACCATCTCCTCAAACTTGGCATCATTCGGGCACTGCCCATTATTGGTTCCAACCGCATTTACCGCCTTGAGTCCACCTCCTATGACATTTTAGACAAACAAATCGAGTTGGGTTATCATTTTTGCCATGTTTTCATCTCTTTCATAATCCTTCTCGATTTGCTTTTGCTCAAACTAAATTGAAGAGTAGGCACTTAGTCCTCTCTAGTGTACCATGCTTGGTTGACCTTGGTCATGTCATCTAGCAATAAAGCAACCACATCGTACGGTTGTCTTATCAATCCACCTTAGACTAACTGATCAACCACACCTTTATTGACTGAATCAAGGCTGCAATAAAAGTATTGTAGCTGCAAATTGTTCGTAATGCCATGAGTTAGACATTGCAAAAGTAACTTTTTGAACCTTACCCACGTCTCATGTAGAGTCTCACCTCCAATATGTTTGAAATTTGAATATGGGTTCGAAGTTTAACCATCTCCGAGGGTGGAAAGAATATCTCTAAGAAGCCATCATTTAGCTCCTCCCACGAATTGATAGAATTATTTGGCAATTCAACCAACCATGTTGTAGTCTCTCCTGTTAAAGAGAATGATAATAACCTCAAACTTATGGACTCTTCAGACATATGATTGAACAAAAATGGTGTTCAAGGTGTTCCTCATGAGCTAGTCCGCAAAAAAATCCTTTTAGTTGGAGCAATTGTAGCGTTGTTTCGGTAATGTGAAACACAACCTTGTTAGATGTGGGAGGCATTCAGCTCACATGGCTTGAATGACATTCATTTCCATGTCATTCAAATCACCCATGTTGTGATTTTGACCAAAGTGACTATCGTTGTCACTACCATGATCACTAATTGTATAAGACTTGTAAATCAGCCAACAACACGAAATAAAAATCTACTACAACTAAACAAAATTAAATATAATTTCTCAATTAGAATTCTCAACCACCACTCCCCTGTAGCGGCGCCATTTGGGATAATGCTGAAACGTCCTCCTTAAAACTAATTAAAAGGGACATCGATCATAGTCAATAAAAATTTCAACAGTCGGGGTCAAATCCTACAGGGAATGATATATCGTAAAGAATTCCTATCAAGAAATTTGGATTGCAAAATGGCTCATTTGTAATAGTAAGAATAAGTTGGTGGATGATTCCACCAATTTTATAAAAAGCTTTGTTTATCAATTATCACAATTAAACTAAAATCTCAAAGAACTAAAGAGTTAACAAGTAATCTAAGGGTGTGGGAATTGGAAATCAATGTCACGTAGGGCTAACTATGTTGCTATATAGTGATGAACATTCATGAATAGGCTTATTCATCATCATTGATGCTAATCATCTTTCGATCTCCAAGCATCTATGCGTAGAATCTCCTTTCGATCTAATCTAATTGTCAATCTAAATAACTCAATACCTTACTATGTTCTCTCTTTCGATGCAGAAATAAGGTAAATAGATCTAACTCATCACCTCTATTTTCAAGAAATTTAAATACATCAAACCTAAATTGCTAGTATTGGACTAATTAGCCACTCCAACCAATCTCTTTTGAGCATCAACCAGAGATTGGAAGTAGGAATTAAGTTTGCAACCTTAACCCAAAATTAACCCCATGATTATTAGAAAAAAATCATGTATGACCAGAAGCAAATTAGAGCATAGAAAAATACCCAATAAATTAAATCAACACCCAACCCCAGAATTGCACCCCTAGACCTTGGATTCTAGCGACCCATCACTAAAAGTAAATAGATTATACCTTCCATGAAAGCAGCCATGGGTAACATGAAATTAAGCAATTACAAATAAAACCACTTTGGAATTCAGGGAGGTGCTGGTTTTGGTACCGTTCCATCCTAGTCCGATTCTATTCGGCTGTACCCTCAGTTAGTCCCAGTCTGGTAACTACTGGTTCGTCTATTTTATTTTTTTTAAAATTTTAAATTTAAATTAATGGAGCCGTTGGGCAATGGGTATTGAGCCCCACTCAATGGCTCTTTCACCCCCATAACTCCCCAAAACACCCCCTACCCCCCCCCCTCCCAAACTTTTTTAAATACCCCAAACTTTTAAAATTTATATTTTTATCCTTTTTTTAACTATAAATACCCCCAATCTTTCATTATTTTTACCCACAAAAATATTCTTCATCTTCTACTCTCTAAACTCTCAAAAGTCTCAAGTCTCTAATCTCTTATTTTATTTTAAATTACAAATTATATTAATTTGAAAGATTTGGTGGATTACGAATTTGGTCTTTGGAGCTTCAAAATTCAACTTTCAATTTTCGGCTTTCAGTCATACACGTCTACTTTTTTTAAGTAGACGTTTTGTACATTCGTTCCAACTAACTTTTCATTTAGCTATTTATTTGTTTGTATTTAATTATGTATTTATTTATTTTTTAGGTAATTAGTCTCTAGTCTCTACTTCTTTAGTTATTTATTTGTTTGCATTACATTTTCGTATTATATATAATTTACTCAGTTTTCATATTTGAATATGGACTCCGGTAAAAAAAATATTGACATCGGTAAAATAACCATAGTTGATTCGGTCACTAATTTATTTACCTCAAATTCCAAGAAAAATAAAAAAAAAACCGATAGTTCTTCAAAATCTAAAACTAGAAAAGCTACTCAATTAAGAATAAATATGGAAGATTATACACATGTTGATGAAACTGTTTTTAATATTGATAGTAATAGTGGATTAGATCCCTATCATGAAGCTTTACAAAGAAGGTTTGGTAATTTTGATGAGGAATTACCTGAAGATGATGAACATGATAATGTTAATGATTATATTGATACTTTTGATGATAATGATGATGATGATGAAACTAAGCTAGTTACGGCTACTACTCCTACTCCCAGTCCCGCTCCCTTTCATTGTCCTGCTCACATTCCTCCGTACATCCTAGGCCTAAGGTAGAACGTGCTAAAAAATCAGTTATGTGACAATTTATGACTCAGAGTGAACATAAAACACAAGTTATTTGTAATAAATGTAAACATAGAATGAATCATAAAACTGTAGGAAAATAGGGTGGGATAGGACATTTGAGTAATCATTTAATGGGATGTTGTAAAAATGAATTTTTGCATACAAAAATAATATCTGCACTTTATTATCCAACTATTTGCTCTATTTTACCAAATATTTGTGTTACTTCTAGTAAATTTTATAAATTCAAAAATAAACCAAGATTTGAAGATTCTGTTAAGAAATGATTGAAAAATTTTAAAAATATTTAATTCCTATTCCTCAAATTTATTTAACCGCTTGTTTGTTAAACCTACATTACAAAGATAAAGGTGCATCATGAATGGTTGATAAAATATATTTTAATTTAGGCATTGAAGATGATGAAACACCTAGTTGTCAAGAAGTAAAAGATAGTATAAAAATTGAAGCTAGAAAATTGTATGACTTGTATAATTCTCATAGAAGAAATGTAGTACGTAATGAAGAACCTCAAAGTTCTAGGTGTAGATATAATGAAGATGATCTTGATGATATGCGGGCTCGCTCCGCTCTATGCCCAAAGCCTCAACTCAATTACTTGGACAGAGGGATTTGACCTACCAACTGCAGGCTCGGTGCATAATAGCAGATTCGTAGGTCAATAAACCGTTGGATTTGAAATCGAACTCTGTACCTTGGGCGGATAGGAATTGAGACTTTCAATGGTCCGCTCTTCTCTCGTCGTGATCGAAGCTGACCCCAGAAGTTGGGTATTCCTTCTTAAGAGGACACTAACCCCCCTCCCCCCCCCCCCCAGTTCTAACCAAATTTCCTTCTTTCGCTGTTAAGCAAGTCCCCATTATATTCGGCTGACTTTCTTAGAAGCTTTTCAAGAGATACTCTCTCTGTGTATTGAAATCCGACAGAGTCTTCTTCCTACTTATGTCCAGGTGGGGCAAGTCTAATATGTCTTTCCGTAATCGCTGTCATAATGAATTCTTTCATTTGAAAAGAACCCTTTCAAGAAAAGTCAATATATAAGATAGTCGCTCGAGCAGTGGGTTGAAGTTGTTATCTTGAACTTTCTCATAATGACAGAAATGATTTTGATGCATATATTAATCAAAATACGGAAACTATTAAGTCCTCACAAGGTTTTACTGATCTTCCAAATTGGTGGAGCAATCGCGACAAGGGATTTCCAAAACTTCAACCGGTTCCTCAAGATGTGTTAGCTATTCAAGCATCTTCAGTAGCTTCGTAAGGCACTTTTAGTGCAGCAAGATTTCAAATTGGAGAGCACAGATATTCATTAGCCGCAGATAACTTGGAGACATCGATACTATTTAGAGATTGGATTAATGGCGAGAGAAGGTGTTATGGGCGTCCACCTTTACCAACCAAGTTTGAAAACGATATTGATGAAATGATGCAAGATTTTAGTGACGACGGCATTGATGCATTGGAGGAACTAGCCGATCAACCAATTCCAGATCATGTTACTAGAGAAATGTTAAATGATTTAAGAAAAGATTGGCTTGGTAGCATGAATTAAATGTCTATTAGTATGAGTATGATAATTCGAGGTCTAATTCAAACAGAACCCTTCCTAGAAGGTGGCTGTGTAGATTAGGTCCTGTAATCCTCTATTAATATTTTGTAACTCAAATTGTACTATTTAATTAATATTAATAAAACTATAGGTTATTTGCCTTAAAAAAAATTATTATTGTCTTCAATTTTTATAACTTTTAAAGTTCGAAATTTATACTTTTAAACTTTAAAAATTTGAAATTTAAACTTTTAAAGTTTGAAATTTAAATTTTTAAACTTTTAACGTTTGAAATTTAAATTTATAAAATTTTAAAGTTTGAAATTTATATTTTTAATAAACTTTTAACATTTGAAATTTAAATTTTTAAACTTTTAAAGTTTGAAAAATTGAACTTTTATACTTTTAAAGTTTGAAATTTAAAATTTTAAACTTTTAAAGTTTGAAATTTAAATTTTTAAACTTTTAAAGTGTTAAATTTAAACTTTTATACTTTTAAAGTTTGAAAGTTTGTATTTTAAAATTTAAAAGTATAATTTTAAACTTTAAAATTATAAAAGTTTTAATATTATTTTATTAATGTTCCTAATTTTTTAATTTTAATAATAATTCTTTTTAAAAAAAAAATATACCTGTTACTCCTGGTTATCGGTTCGAGACGGATATATGTATATTTTGCCGAAACTACTGGTTCTGATACCTTTCCGCCACACGGTACCCGGTTCTGGTCGCTCCAGGTCCAATAGTGCCGCTATCGGTTCCGTTGCCAATCTAAATAACTCAATACCTTACTTTGTTCTCTCTTTCGATGCAGAAATAAGACAAATCGACCTGACCCATAGCCTCTATTTTCAAGAAATTTAAATACATCAAACCTAAATTGCTAGTATTGAACTAATTAGCCACTCCAACCAATCTCTTTCAAGCATCAACCAGAGATTGGAAGTATAAATTAAGTTTGCAACCTTTACCCAAAATTAACCATGCTTATTATAAAAAAGAATGTATGACCAGAAGCAAATTAGAGCATAGAACAATACCAAAGACATTAAATTAACACCCAACCCCATAATTGCACCCCTAGACCTTGGGTTCTAGTGACCCATCACTAAGAGTAAATAGATTATTCCTTCCATGAAAGCAGCCATGGGTAACATGAAATTAAGCAATTACAAGTAAAACCACTTTGGATTCGCTGCTTAACATGAAATTAAGCAATTACAAGAAAAACCACTTTGGATTCAACTTCAATTTGTCAATTCAAGCACAAAAGTTGAAAAACCCCAAAAGGTAGAAAGTGTTCTTCACAAAAGTTAAGTGTTCTTTCTATAAAAACTCAAAGTATTTTTCTATTTAGAACTCTACTTCACTCCTTCTCTAATTTCTCTCTCCTTTGGGCTATTTATAATTTCCCAAAATTACGCCCAAAACCCAATACACGACTCACTCAGAAATATTAGTCAGGCTTGCCGAGCTCATTTGACGAATCGACTTTTGTTCCTCAGCTCACCTTTCCATGCTCTAGGCTTCACGTATTTGAACCTCAATTGGTGAACTCATTTGAGTCATCCTTTCAAATTTGGTAAATCTTTGTGTACCACCTTTGTTCGCTGTTTGAGCATTCAGTCTTTCTTTTTACAATGTCATTTTCGGCAATGTTCAACAAGGTTGCCTTTCTCTTTCGGTGCAACGCCTTCTCTAATAGAGTTTGCCGACCTGGTGCGATAAACACAAGTGTTATGCACTATCATTTTGGGCGAGGTCGTGCTCATTAGGCGATCCTCCCTTCTCGTTTGGCGATCAATAATGTATAGTTTGCACATATTTTTGTATTTTTGGTCATTCTTTCAAACATCACTCCCTGCCTTGTCCATTTGCCTTCATAACTGTAAATCATCAATATATCATCAGAATAGGAAAAAAATAGACATTGAGGATACTAATTATTGAGCTAAATAGACCTCAAATGAGTGCAAATCTACCATTCATGAGTCATCCACATAAAGCAAAACGATAATAAAGTCACAATCAGAAAATTTTTGCACAAAAACAGAATGATCTGAAGAAGTCTTCCTAAAGTTCAGCTGATTCATAAAAGAATCAAACATCATGTACCATTGTCTGGGAGATTGTTTTAGACTATACAAGCTCTTCTTTAACTTGCAGACATAATTCTCTTTTCCCTTGACTTCAAAGCCTTCTAGATGCTCTAAATAAATTTCTCCATATAAGTCACAATGGAGAAAAAAAAGTTTTAACATCCATTTGTTAAACCTCTAAGTGATAGCATCCAAGGAAGCTTTACTCCCTTGAAGGATAAAGATGAAGCTTTAGAAACTCCAAGGAGGACCATCAAAAGATCTCAAACCAAGGAGTTCAATAATAAGCTCAATGGGCTTCAATCGTAGATCCAAAGGTTTCTTGTTGGGGAAGCATAGCTCAAGGTCATAGAGATGAATTGTCCAAATGCTATAGCTATTTGGTGGCCCAAGTCAAAGTCCAAGAGAAGGAATATTAGGATCCAAAGTTCAGTTTTGAAGAAGTCCAAAGTGATGCAAAAAAAAGCTTAAATTAGCCCAAAAGAAGGATTATTTTAGCCCTTAAGTGGAGCTAAAATCAGCATCCCAGTAGAACCAAAAAGGGGCGCAAAAGTCACGACCAAGGGGGTCCACAAAGTCCTTAATTTAGCCACAACTATTAGGGTTTTAGTTTTACCTTAGCCTCCAAGCTAGAGTTTATTTTATTAAGTTCTAGATTGTTCTTTTAGGATTTATTAGTGCTAGCAGCCAACTTATTTATTCTATAAATAGGAGTGCTTTTTCATTTATTGAAAACATATTAGATTGATATTAATAATATTTGAGAGAGTTCTTTTGAACCTTTCTAAGTTATTCTATGAGAATTTATCTTTAAACCTTTACTAGTTTCATAGTTTAAGATATAAAGTAATTTCTTCTTATGATATCTGTGATTTCTTTTTGGTATTCTTTAGAAGGTGATTAGTCTATAAATACTAATTATTGTCTTTAGTTACTCATAAAGCGGTCAAGATTCAAATCTATTGTTTTGATTCATTTCTCCAAAAATCTGTCTGTTGTTACTTGGATTTTATCAAGGCCTTAGAACATTAAATCTTTAGAAATTCTTCGATCCTTCCGTTGAATTTTCCATATTTTTTTATTTAATTTCTGTTTCTTTTCTATAACAACTTACGCACTCTAATTTACAACTCCATATTTGTGATCCCCTTAACCTTGTTGTTATCACTAAGTCCAGACTTGAAGCCAAGCCTAAAACCAAACGAATGGAAGGCATCTTCACAACCGGAGAGAATATCTCATCAAAATTAATTCCCTTTTTCTGGTTAAAACCTTTCACAAATAATCTAGCTTTGTACCATGGAACTAGATTACCATCTTCATTTTTCACCCTAAAAACTCACCTGTTTTTTAAAGCTTTTTTGACTTTAGACAGCTTAACCAAATCAAAGATATGATTATCATGTAGATTTTATTTCATCTTCCATAGCGTCAAACCACCTTTATTTTTCTTCACTTTTCATGGTCTCATCAAGACTCTTAGGTTCTCCCCCGTCAGCCAAGAATACATACTCATTGGGAGACTAACGAGATGAAGGTATTTTCTCTCTAGTATATCTTCTGAGAGAACTCTTTAGAGCATCAATAATATTTGGTTGCTGACCAACCACATCGTCTTGCACTAGAGCATCAATGACATACTAGTCATTCTAAATATGATCACCATCTTCTCAACTTGATTTTCATCATTTTGAAGATTTTCATTAGGTGCAATAGTCAAAAGAACTGGATCAACATCAACTAGGTTCTCACTACTCTAAGAAATAACCTTCTCATCTTTGTCAAGATCTTCAATTGTTTGGTTTTCAAAGAACACAACATTACGACTTCTAACAAGTTCTTCTCAACTAGATCAAAGAAATGATTGCCAAATTCATCTTGACAGTAACCAACAAAGATACATTTCCTAGTTTTAACATCCAGCTTTGACCTCTCATCCTTAGGAACATGCACAAAGGCTTTACAACCAAAAACTTTAAGATGATCATAAGAGATATTCGTACCAGATTAAACTCTCTCAGGGACATCACCATTCAAAGCAACAGTAAGAGATAAACTAATAACATAGGCATCAACTATTAAGTGCTTCTGCCCAAAAGGAATCTGCCAGCTTAGCATCTGAAATCAGACATCTAACCCTTTCAACTAGAATTTTGTTCATCCTCTCTGCCAAACAATTTAGTTGAGGAGTCTTTGGAGAAGTTTTTTTATGTCGAATACCCTGTTCTTTGCAATAACTATCAAAAGGATCAATATAATCACCACCATTATCAGAACAGATGCATTTTAATACTTTCATGTATGTCTCTCAACCATGGCATGAAAATTTTTGAACACATCAAGTACTTAATCCTTGGACTTCAAAGAGAATACCCAGAATTTACAAGAATGATCTTCAATAAAAGTCCAAAAGTAAAGTGCACCACAATGAGACTTTACCTTAAAAGGACCACACAAATCAAAATGTACCAATTCCAGCATATCAAGCTTTCTTGAAGGTGGATGACTCTGAAAAGAAACTATTTTATGTTTACCGGCTAAGCAATGAAAATATTTCTTCAACTTTGCTTGTTTCACTCCATAAAATAAATTCTTGTTAGCCAAATTGTCAATCCCCTTCTCACTCATATAACTCAGCCTTCTATGACATAACTCTGATGAAGTATCATTCTCCACTAAATTTACTGAGCATCTAGAAATGGAGTCCTAAAATACTTACAAGTTAGACAACTTGTCACCATGAGTCATAACCATTGAACCTCTTGTAAACTTCTACTGGCCAGCACCAAGGGTATTAACATAACCCTTATCATCAACGAATCCCACAAAAATCAAATTCAAGAGAACATATGGAGCGTGCTTGACATTATTGAGAATTAGTTTGAAACCATTGTTACATTCCAAATAAATTTTCCCAATGGAAAGAACTGCAACCTCATGATTATTTCCCATTTTCAGGATCCCCAAATTACCTAGAGTATAAGAAGAAAATAATTCCTTCTTTGGCGGGACATGAGAAGTAGCATCAGAATCCACAAATCAGCTAGACTCATCACGAACAAGATTAACAACATTTTCATCACAAGAAACAAGAAGATCAGTAACAACATCAATACGATTTTCATTATCGCCATCTTTCTTTTGTTGTTTCATATCTCTCTTGTATCTGTAGCAATATTTCTTGATATGCTCATTCTTGTGGCAATAGTCACATGTAACATTCTTGAATTTAGACTTTGACTTGCCTCTACTTTTATCTCTGTCATTCTAACCTCTAAACTTGCTTCTCCCACTGTCTTCAGTAACCAAAGCATCGGAGTGTGAAAACGAAGAAGATGAGCATAGAGATCTTCTTCTTATCTCTTCATTTAAAACACCACTCTTAGCATATTTCATAGTTACAACACCATTGGAAGTAAAATTAGTTAATGAAATTCAAATTCGAGTTTCGAAAGAGTTTGGTACAGTATTAAGAAGTCAAAGTCCTTGCATCCCTTCATCAAACTTCACATTCATTCGAACAACTGGTCAAAAACACCCGAAAAATTAGTAATATGATCAGAAATACGAGTGACCTCTTTATACCTGATTTTCATCAATTGTTTCAATAGAAACAACTTATTATTGCCAATCTTCGAAGCATAAAGTGTCTCTACCTTGTCCCACCAACTTCTGACACGTGTCTCATTCACAATGTGATTTCTAACATTATCTTCAACCCACTGTCTTATATAGCCACAAACCTGCAAGTGCTCAAATTTCCATACCACATTTGCCATAGACTAAGGTTTATTAGAAGCAAACACAGGTAAAATGCATCTTCTTAATAAATAGAAGATATTTCATCTTGTCTTTACAAGTATGATAATTAATATCATTCAAACATACCATCTTACTCATATTTGACTCCATCATTCAAATAGACAGCCAACAACAACCTTATGCTCTCATACCACTTTGTTGGGAAAGGCAAGCACAAACAAATGTGCACGACAAGGCAATAGCGGAAGAAATTCAATCTAAACTTTCCATTCTATTTGAACCAAAAGTAGACAAACTAATGCAAAAACAAATACTATTTGGGAAGCAAACAAATCAACCAAAGAAACAAGACAAAGTAAAATCAACACATGAGACACCAAATTTAATGTGAAAAACCTCTTTGGGGTAAAGAGTAAAAACCACAAGACTAAAGCTCCGCTATAATAAAATAAATAGTACAAATTGTTCTCTAAAATGACCACCAATAAAGTGTCAAACAAATGAGCAGCACAACTACAAGATAACACCAAAACTAGAGAAATAAAAGAAGTAAAATCACCAAACGCAACTATTGTTCACGAGCTAAAATCTGAAGCTACAGGACTCCAAATCTTCCTCTGTCGTTCTCAATCAAAGATCTTAAGTTGTCCAAAAATCAACTCAATTGGACAAGGAACGAAGCGGAAATCACGAATTGAAATTAGCTGCTAGGGATTGTGCTAAAATTTGCACTCTCACTTTTCTCTCTATATGGTTGTTGATCAATCTCTTGTGAAACTTGAAAATAAGACCTAAAAGAAAGTCTTACAAATGCACCATAATAAGGGGGGGAAAACCAAAACCCAACAATGGGATGGGGCAGATGTAGGGCAAACCCGCAAAGATGTTATCTTGTCTAGCATAGCATATAGCCCTGCTCTGCCCCGCATATTTTACTATTTTTTTAATATATATAAAATCCATTAACTGAACTAAGCTTTAAGTCCTCTTCCATCTTTTTCTTTCATTTTATACATAGATTTAATTAATTGTGTATTAGTTATACAAGAGTCATCAAAGTTTGTAGAACTAGGGAGGAGTGAAATTAAAGAAGGTAAAGAGAAAAAATCGGAAATATTATAAGAATGAATTTAGGATTTAAGTATGACTAATGTCCAAATAATTTAACGGCTAAAAAAGAAGGGAAGAAAAGTCTGTACATGATATTTGACTTGCTTTTATTTTAGAATAAATAATATTAGGATGAGTGTTGCGGGAAGGGTCATCAGTAGGGCCCAGAAATATGACATAGCATGAGTACTGGAAATAAAAGACTTGTATGAATCTATTTGGTTGTAGGAATGTTATTCATCTATTGCATAATTGAGTTTGGTACGTTTTGGTGTTTCAGATTTTATAGCACAAGACGAAATTAAGATTTTGAATATTGAAGGGTTATTTGCTGAAGAATCCTACCAACCCTCCATCGAATATTCGTCTTTGTTTTTGTTTGATTGCTATTTTGGCAAATAGAATGGAGAAAATGATGGGTTGTCTTCTTGTCATTTTGCCTCTGTGGAGTTGCGAAAGGGAACAATGGGAGTTTTTTTCTCCCTTTATGGCATACCAAGTGTGGGGGCAAAAATGAAGATGTTGACGACTCCAAAAGTCAGCGCCAAATGTGGCAGAATCACTAGGCTTCCACAGGCATCTATATCTCCCATAAATCCCAAACTTCAAAATTAATTTTAAGTGACACATTAGATCATGCACTGGAGAAGCCTGTTACTTACTTTCTCCGCCTCTAACAAAGACAAACACACCGACAACCTACCATCAAAATGCATCTAATTCTAACAAAACTCATAATAAGTACCACAACACTTCCCATTTGCCTACAATAACTATCAATTAAGAAGTCTGTATGAGGGCAAATCCTCCAACCGTTTTATGTTTTCTTCCAAAAGCTCCCTTTCAATTTGTCGACGAGTGGACTTCATAACTGTCTGCATGAAACGTAACAGATCTAACATCAGAAATGTAGGGCACTTGGTTTACATGGAAAAATAATTTCTGAAAATGTACTTTTCAAGATAACATCAGTCTCTATCATGCCAATCATCCATAGTATATGAACAACTTCTCAACAAAACATTATGCTAATATCAAACTGTGACTGAAAAAAGGAGTTAGATACTGAGAATTTATTTGAGTACACAGATAAAACACAAAGTGGTGCAAATCAAGAACTGTATGGATTTTTGCTAGTTGTTGGTGCAACATCGCTAAAGCCAACTTGTTAGAGGCCGAAGCAATCATTGAATTACCCAAATCTTTTGGATGTAGTGTCTTTTTGCTGACTTACATCAATAATACTTTCTATCTTACCTATAAAACTACGAAATACTCCACAAACCATTCTTAACCCATAGCTTCAAGCTACTAGCACCGAGGGAAACTAATTCCTACACCATGCGGCCAAGGATACTACACCATGCGGCTAAGGATACTACACCATGCGGCCAAACTGAAACTTTGAAGCGAGCAGCATATAAAGTGGAAAAAGCATGGGAACTTCTAGGGGTTACAACTGCTGTAGCCAAACTGAAATTTTTAACCAGCACATAAAGTGGGAAAGGCATGGGAACTTCTAGAGAGCATATGGACTGGATTTGATATGAGAAGAATTGAATTAGGAATAAATGTTCCACTTCCTCAACTAAATCTCACTAATTTAAAAGTACACACAACTTCATAAAAACTTAAATGCACATACATTGAAGTCCATATATGACGCGTGCATGGCGAGCCACTGATGATCCATCAGCTTAAACGTGATACAATATAGCAGATCAAATGCTGATTCGTTTTCTGTACAAAGGTGAAAGACATGCTTAGAAAACAAAGAAAAGCCAAAATGCAGAAGCACCAAGTGGTAATACTTAAGGGGATAACTAAAAGGAAATGAAGCAGAACTTCAGACGATGGTCTAGCAATTTACCTGCAAGAAACTTCAAAAAAGTAGCTCCCACCAGATTTCTTGGTTTTACTGCAAAGTAGACACATAATAGCTGAATGAATCAACACGAGATCTCCTAGACTTAGATTTGCCTTTTTACGTTTCACTGTAAACAAGTGCATAGAAGGAACACATACTAGCTTCTATATCAAGTATCTGGATTAGCATAAATGTGATGTTGACACCAGCAACAGCAAATGGGTATTCCCATAATGCCCTATCACCTTCCTGCTTTTGAAGAAGATCCTGGAATGATTTCTGCAAATAAAATTAGGCAAACGATCTTATCAAAATAAATTAGGAAGAAGAAAGGACGAATTATGAACCTAGCACATTACTGCTTGAACTTGGCTATACATAGGCTGTTCTTAATAATGTGTACGCTTCAGTATATAGTTTTGCAGGTTTATTTCATACTTTTTAAACAAAAATGGAGCAAGGAAATTGTTTGATTCATCAGTCTAAACATTACATGCTCCGGATACAACTCTTCACTAGAATGACTTGCTATGTGCAAGCTCAAAATTAGGGTTTTGAATTACGTCAAAGTACGCTACCAGACAGCTATTTTTATGCTTTCTATACCATTTTTTAAACAAGAAAGCCTCCTTTCTGTCTTGTGGTAAAAGTTCAAAGCATAAAATGTTGAATCTCCTACCCAGTGTCACCCAAGAGTGAACTATTTCAACCTATGTTACTCAGACTCTCCAAAAATGATGTCGCACCCATGTCGGATCCTCCAAAAATGCACTACTTTTTGGAGGATCCAATACGCACTCATTAACATTTTTGAAGAGTCCGAGCAAAATAAATTTTGACACATGAAATGGTGAAATTCAATTACTTAACCTACAAAGTAGGCTTCCGTTGTATCAGTAGGCTTCCTTTGTATCATACCATTGTGTAACTCAATAAACATCAACTAAGTCAAATAGTCAATAGTCATCCACTAAAAGAAAAGCAACTTTGACACTTGACAGAAAAAGTTTACACTTCTGCGCCAAAGGTAGATAACTTATGTAACACCCCCCAAAGGTTCCTAGTTCAGACCAGAAGTTGTGCAGTTCAGAATCTGCATGAACATGGTTCACGGGTCGTAAAAGGAAGCACGGCTCATAGAAACCATCCATAGATGAGACTCAGAAACAACAAATTGGGTTTGAGATTTCCGAGCCACGTTTACGGCTCGTAGACCCTTTTACGGGTCGTAGATACTGATTCTTACGGACGCACTTTACGGCTCGTAGATTCTTTTACGGACCATAGATGGGTCTCGTAGAATCAAACTTCAGAATCTCAGCCTGATTTCTACCGAAAGGGTTCTACGGTTCGTAGATGGAACCACGGACCGTAGATGCCCCTTGTATGCCTTTCGACAATTTTTAATGAGGGTTGTTTTGATCTTTTCCCATTCTTTTAATCCCTTTACTACGTCGTTTTGGACTATTCTAAGTGGGATCAAGGGATTCCTAGTGACCCTAACCACTCATTCCCTCCTAACTCTCCAAAATCAATTTTTTTTCCTCTCAAGTCTTCTCTCAAGCAAGAATTAAGGTACCAAGCTTCAAGTCTCCATTCCAAGAATCAAGTCAAAGTTTCGACTCCAAGTATGTGGGATTTCATCAATGGGTATCCCTTCACCCATTGAGACCCAAGAAAACCCCAATGCATCAAGTTTATAATTTCTACAAAACCTAGGGTTTCTAGGATCTTTATGGGTTCTTGATGAATTTAATTCTTCTTCATGATTAGCCTTCAATTGCATGATTTTAATTATAATCTCATGTTTTCAACGGTATTTTCATAAACCCATAGTATACAAGTATTTTCATGATTTAGTGGGTGTTTTAATGATATTTTCATGAATCCATATTATACAAGTATTTTTCATGATTTAGTGATTGACTTATTTTTAGTGTTTTTTTGGCTTTTAAGGTATTTTTTCAAAAGCTGAAAAAGTACGAAAAAAAAAACAAAAGTCAAAAGTTGTGTGTTCCCAACTTATGGCTTTTGACTTTTAACTTATTAAGCCACTTAAAAAAGAGCCAATCCAAACAGAAGCATGTTCAGTGTTCAAAATCTATGGCACTGCATTCATCTATCCATAGAGAAAGAACAATTATATTTAATGTTGTCGACATTTGGTCATTTCCTTAAAAAAATGCTCCTAGGCACTAGTTTCAAGACAATCTTCTGAAGTCCCTTCTGGACTTTGGTTGGCTTTTCCTCTATGGTGTATTTCTTCCACCGGAATACCACTCTCTTTCTTTCTCTTTTTTTAACTCCATTACGGTTCAAATGGACAACAAAGTTTCCCTTCTCGTAGGCAGGGGAAGCTCAATAACTGTATTTTTAAGTCAGACTTGTACTAAAAAGAAAAAGTCATACGATGCAGACGCAACACTATACCTAGAGTCTTATTTGTTTTAATATAATCTCAGATTGAAATCCTACACAAAACGTCCATAGGGATTTCGGATCTGGGGGGAAGTCTTACGATAGCGCAAAGTCTAGATCAAAAGCTGATGTTGGTACGATAGGTTGAAAGTGCTAGGCATAACATGAGGAGAATGATTCTTAGCAGGAGAGCATTTGGTTGGGCAAAAGGCTAAACAGAGGCTTCAGGGATTAGAGGGAACGCGTCCAAGTCATGAAGGTGCGGAGATTTCTCAACTAACTTCTTTATAGCTCTAACATTCAATCAATATGGGAGATACCTATCATTAATTTAGTTAAAGGTAGCAACAGAGCAGTTATTATACTTCCAGAAAGTGCATTCAATGAAGGGTGGGAGAAGTTAGCTAAGAAAATAGAGGCAATCAATTAATAGGGGTACAAAACAAACAAAACCCTTTAGACTGTCAGGGGAGGCAGCTGTGTTGCTAACAAGGGGAAAGGAGTTATAAAGACTCTTTGCAGAAAAGTAAATGGACCAGCACTGAGACAGAGATAGAGAAGAAGGCAACATGTTGAAAGCTCGAGTCCAGTTGGAAGACAAAGACTTGGCCCGTTGACTAGTGAGGAATTCTTCAGAGAAGACGATACACCCACTAGAAATGATAGAAGATGGGCTCAATAGACTTGGAATGGAACACATGGAATCCAACTCTATGATATGAATGGAATTTTATTTCTTTTTGAATTCCAGTCAGAAAAGCAACAGAACACGTCTTGATAGGTGAGTGGAGAAGACAAGGGCACAGATTAAAACTTCAATGGTGGTCACCGACCATAAGGGCTTCCCCAAAAACTCATGAGTTCGAGTGGTGCTGGATTTGAGTTCTAGGGTTTGCCTCTACATCTCTGGTCTAGGACAATAATGAAGAAAATTGGAGATCGGTGTGGTGGCAGGATAGAGACAGATGAAGAAACCAACCTCAAAAATCACCTCTACTAGGCTAGGATTCGTGTCAAAGGTCCGACAGAAAAAATTCCAATATCCATTGAAATCGCCTATGATGAGACCATCTTTTCTCTACCTATATGGGTAGAATCACTGGTGACTTTTCGTAAAAATACAATGAGGGAGCTACAAGTAAGGAAAGAGAAGAGGGTGAGTATCGAGGAACGGACCCATCAAAGCTTTTGAGGCTTAGAGATATTCATGGGTCTTTTTTTTTTTTGATAACCGAGAAATCCGTTTGTGACCCGCCCTTTGGACCAATCACAGCCTTGTAAACCTAAGAGAGAAAAAAGGGGCCTTTTTGGTGAAAGTAGTCACGTGGGTGGACAGGTCACAAAGGGGCCCACTTCAGAGCAAATAGAGGGCCACTTGGTCTTAAACACTAGACCAAGCCATTTGGGCCTATTTAAAGCCCATTTTTAAAGGAATGTCCACAAGAACCTGACCCTGTTATCTGCCATGTAAAGCACTGGGAAAAAAAGCATGAAACTATATACTCCTCAACTGAGCAGAATCTGATGAAGGAAACAAAGGTGAAAGACTCAATTAGCAATTATATACAATTGAGTGTCAACACAGGCGAATGCAGAAATATCACCACAAACTTCGGGAGAACTAAATGAAGAAGAAATTGAGTTACATGGTCAGAATAGTTCAAAACAAATCACAATTCTGGGTGACCCAACACCCATCCAATGTGATGCTTTGGAGTGCAGCAAGGAAGTAGAAGGCAAGGCAACAGAATGGGGACAGAACAATATATTAAGGCTAAGCAAGGAGTTTAGAGTAGCTTTAGAGACGTGCACAGAGGAAGCTTTCAAATTACTACAAAAAATTGACCAGAGGAGGCTCAAAGAGTTAACAAAAAGAGAACCCATTTCGGTGATATGTGATAATCAGGTGGTCCCCAAAGAAGTAATGAATCTTATCTTTGATGTTAATTACAAAGATAAGGATTCCAGGAGTGCAACAAGGAGTAAAGTGAGAAATCCAGCCCCACATTTATCATGAAGCTAAAAATATTTTCATAGAATGTGAGGGGGCTCAAAATGGATACTAAGAGGAATCTTGTAAGGAGTAGAATACAACAAGAGGGAGATTTATCTTCTTTTTTAAAAATTTTGAAAAAAAAAAAACAAGAGGGGGTGGACATAATAGCATTGGTGGAGACAAAACATGGTGGGAGGTAGGGGAGTATTTGCCGCAGTTGGGGGAAACAAATGGATCAGAGAAATGTGGATGGAATCTTTAGGTAATAAGGGGGGTATCTTGATTATGTGGGGCAGGAGGAATTGGAAAGGGGAACCAGTAGAAAGGGTAACCAAAGCATTACTTGCAAGTTTAGTGGTTTAAATCAAAACCTATTTGGTTCATCACTGCAGTATATGCATCATGTGATGGGAATGAGAGAAAGGAATTGTGGGAGAAGTTGGGAGAGGAGCTTATGTGAAGGGCCTTGGGAGGCATGTGGGGATTTTAACACTACAAGGTTTCCATCAAAAAAGACCAATTGTAGTAGAATTTTTGGGGCTATGTCTGACTTCTCTAGTTGCATCAATGAATTGGAACTTGTGGATCCCCCTTTATTTGGGGGGATCCTACACATGAAAAGGAGGGGCAAATCAGAAAAATGGTTCAAGAATCGCATGGGACCCTTCATGGAGCCCTTGACGGGCCTTGAAGGGGTACCACGGCTTGTGGTGGTGCTCGCGAAGCCTTCCAGAGCCTGGCCAAGAGGAGCTCCCCTCCCATGAGCCCTTAGACGGCTCGTGGTGCAGCTCACGCCACGTGGTGGTGCCTGTGAAGGGGAGGCAGAAGATTCATGTACTTCTTTCCTTGGGATGAGATGTTCACTCAAATTAGATAAAGTGTTTTGCCCAGCTTGGGGTCTGATCATAACCCCATAGTATTGACTTGTGGAGATGAACCTTTCAAAAAATCATTCTTCAAATTTGAGAAGTGGTGCTTAAATGTGGAGGGTTTTAGAGACAGAGTCAAGGAGTGGTGGGGCTCCTTTAATGTGACAGGCCGTCCTAACTTCAGACTAGCCTCAAAATTGAGCCTCTTAAAAAATAAGCTCAAGGCGTGGAGCAAAGAGAATAGAGGGAATTGGAGGTTTAGAAAGAACACCTATTGGAATAAATTGGCAACTTTGAATACATTCAGGTGCACAGACCATTAACAAATGATGAGCAGCTTTTGAAAGCTCACATAGGCAATAGCAATGCAGTATGAGGAAACAGTTAGAAATGTGAAGATCCACTGGAGATAAAGATCAAGAATTCAGTGGATAAAGAATGGAGACAAGAACACCAAGTTCTTCCACATAATGGCTACAGACCATAAAAGAAACAATCCTTCATGATTAATGGAGAAGTGTCTTCAAATCCTGTGGTAATCAGAAATGCAATTGTGGATTTTTATGAGATTTTGTACAAAGAGATAGAAAGCTGGAGACCACCTTTGAACATCTTGGATGTTCAAACAATAATCACAGAAGAACAAACTTTGTTGTCTAGAGATTTTGAGGAGGGAGAAGTTTAGGAAGCAATAAAACAGTGTGTTGTTGATAAAGCACCAGGACTAGATGACTACACAATGGCTTTCTTCAGTGCTTTATGGGAAACCATCAAAGATGATGTGATTCTGACCTTCCACAAATTCCATGCTCATCAAAAGTTTGAGAAGTGTTTTGTGCTTTAATTCCAAAGAAGGTGGGGGGCAAATGAGCCAAGTGATTTTAGACCTATTAGTCTGATCACAGGGGTATACAAGATCATAGCTAAGGTGCTGGCAGAGAGGTTGAAGAAGGTGATCAGTAAGCTAGTAAACCAACATCAAATGACCTTTTTATTAAAGAAAGGCAAATCATGAATGTTGCACTTCTAGCTAGTGAGTGCATTGATTCTACAACTAAAGGAGTCCCTGGACTGATGTGCAAGCAAAATATTGAGAAGGCATAACTGGGAGTTTCTAATTAACATCTTAAGGCAGATGGGGTTTGGGTGGAGATGGCTCAGTTGGATAAATTTTTGCATCAAAACCACTAAGTTCTCCATTCTAGTAAATGGAGAACCAGTTGGTTTTTTCCAGCAGAAAGAGGCATGAGACAAGGGGACCCACTATCCCCTTTTCTCTTTATCATAGCCATGGAAGGTTTGGACAGGTTGATGCTTCTTAAAATAACTGGATAAGGGGCTTTTCCATAAAGAACAGGGTATATGATACAATTGAACTAACACACCTATTGTATGCAGATGACACAATGGTTTTCTGTGAAGCTGAGCGGGCACAGATTTCCTATTTAAGAGTGATCCTGGTAGTTTTTGAGGCATGCTCAAGACTCAAAGTAAATTGGAGAAAAAGAGTGGAATTTTCCAATCAAGGAGGCGCAACAGGTTGAGGCTCTTGCAAGTATTTTGAAGTGCAAGGTAGAGAAGCTCACAACATTTTACCTAGGAATGCCTTTGGGCTCCGACCACAAAGCAGAAAAAGTTTGGGATGCCATTATTGAGAAAACAGAGAAGAAATTAGCTATATGGAAATCCCAATACCTATCTCTGGGAGGTAGAGTTACACTAATTAACTCAGTTCTAGATTCTTTACCCTCTTATGTGATGCCCCTCTTTCGTATTCCTAATAGGATAGTGGAGGTTTTAGATGCACTTAGAAGAAACTTCCTATGGCAAGGGAACAAGATAGAAATGGGATTCAATCTGGTTAAATGGATTGTAGTACAACAAAGTAGGAAAAATGGGGGACTGAGAGTGAGAAATTTAAAAATTCATAAAAAGAGCCTTCTTTCAAAATGGTTATGGAGATACAATCAGGAGAAGCAGGCCCTACAGAAAGAGATAATAACTCACAAATTTGGGCAAGTGGACTTCTGGTGCACTAGTGAAGTTAATGAAACTTATGGGGTTGAAGTGTGGAGGACCATCAAAAACTTTTGGGTGAGTCTCAAGAACAACTCACAGATAGTGGTGGGCAGAGAGGACAAAACAAAGTTCTGGTTGGATGATTGGTGTGGAAATGGGATTCTAAGGGACCTATTCCTTGATCTTTTCTCAATATGCATATTTAATAGGGGAGATGTGGTCACCACAATGTTCAAATTTGGTATTTATAACGATGCTAAATGACCGGGAGATTGATGGAGTGGTAGAGCTTTTGAGCTTGATTGGTGGATTCCCTGGTAATACTCTAGCGCCACACAAATTAGCATGGGGAAATCACAAAGATGGGGTATTTTCTGTGAACAGACTATACAACTGGGGGCGTTACGAGAGTTGGAGCACTCTAAGAGACATCGATAAGTAGTGTTAGCCAATCAAGAACTCTCATTTTCAAAAGATAAAAGAGGCATAGATGAGGATGTCGGGAAAGATGTGTGGACATACTAAGAGAGATTAGGATTAGAAATGAGGATAACCGGGACAAGATGGGAGTGGCTTCGGTGGAGAACAAGATTCAGGGAGTGAGGTTAAGATGGTTTGAGCATATGATGAGTTGCATGGATACCTAGTGCGGAGGTGTGAGAGGTTGGCTATGGATGGTTTCATGAAGGGTAAAGGTAGACCAAAGAAGTATTGGGGCGAGGTGATTAGACATGACGCAGTTTTAACTTACCAAGGGTGTAACCTTAAATAGGAGGTTGTGAAGGGCACATATTAGGGTAGAAGATCAATAGGTAGGAGTGCAATCTTGTTGTCCGTCCATACTCGTAGTTGTAGTATTACTCTTGCAGTTTCTCGTCCTTTGATTTTGTTACTCTCTGTTGTTTCTTGTACTTCAACCATCGTATTATTTTGTTGTAGTATCGTTGTGTTACTATCTCTTGTTTTGTTACTATATGTTGTTTCTTGTACTACCATTACTTTCTTTCTAGATTACTTTGGACTGGGTTTTTCTTGAGCCTATGTACACTATACTTTTCTTAGACCCCACTTTGTGATACTACACTGGTATGTTGTTGTAGTGCTCGGCCCAGTTCACATGCACCTCAACTAATTCCATGAGATATTTGCTACCTCCCACCAACACAATACAGGATAACTCTAGATAAGAAGAACTCACCTAGTGTGTTTACGTTTGTTGTGGAATTTGAACCTGAGAGTTGAAGGTTCTCAACTCACTTCATTGATCGCCACGCCAACCATACGAGTTTATTGTTATCTTTTTTAGCCTTCATTTATGCCAAATTCCAGAGCCTTAACTATATGAGTGAGTTCAATGAAATATACTTGTGTCAAATGGTAAAAGTTTGGGATGGCACCAATGTTTTTAAAAGCACCCATTTCACGACTTCTAAATAATGAAGCAACGCGAGGCGAGGGGAGGTGAGGCAAAGAGGTTTGCATGAAACAATTGCGTCTGTCCTTGAAACATGAGATCGCAAGGAAGTAGTCACTTTGCTTATTATATAAATGTGACTTCTTAGCAAAAAGGGGAAGCTAGGACTTATTTTAGATTGAAAAATAACTAGAGTTACTAGGTTGCTTCTTCTTTCTCTCTACGACTAGGGTTCTTCAAAATCTGCTAGTGTTGTTTCTTGAAAATTCAAGAAATTTTCTTCTTTGTTTCACTGCATCTTATTTGCGCTGCCATTTCTTTTCTTTTTTTCCCTTTTATTTTCTACTTTTATTTTTTTTTCATTGCTTCTATAATCTTCTTCAACTTTTCTTCCTTCTATTTTCTTTATAAATTGTTTCATTGTCTCTACATTCTTTTATTCTCTTGTTATTGTCTTAGCGATTGTTAATTTATTTAAGTGGGCAATCTTATATTCTTATTTAGTTAGTTAATTCATTTTCTTCAACTTTTCTTCTTCTCTGTTTTTAAAAATTTGATTTGCATATATATAAAAGTTTCCTTGAGTATTTTATTTAGTTATTCTATTTATTTGTGCAAGGTTTATTTTGAATTTTTTTAAAAAAATTCAACTGAGGGCTTTGCTTCTTGCATTAAGCGAAGTAGACCCTCATCACTTTTTTGCACTTATCGCTCTCAAAAACACTACATGCCATATAAGTTGCTCATCAACTTTTCTTTATAATGGATATGCCATCTTCCATTAATAATCAGTACCATCAGAAAAGGATACCACAAACTGGAACTTGTTCCACCTAGACTCTTACAATTCTGTTGATTTTGTAGTCTAAATATGCCCAAAATACTCAAAAAAAAAAAAAAAAAAGAACTGACATGTCAATTAACAGCTTCATACTCTGCAGTCTATGCAGCAAATTTGTTTAATTTTACAAGTCATTTGAAATAGGGATGTCAATGGTAGAAGATTCTCTCTTTCTTTGTGGGTCAACTGAGATCTAGGTCAATTTATGTAAAAAGGGGCAGCCCCCGGTGCATGATGTATCTCACAAGGTCTGAGGCAGGACCTCACCTCAAGGGAGTGTGATGTACACAGCCCGGGATGACGCAAGCATCAATAGTTGATTCCACGGCAAGACCTATAGGTCACACAGTGACGACTTTACCTATTTATCCAAAACATTGGAAAGGAAAAAAAATCTACCTGATTGATCCTATGTTCATTCTTAGGTCACCCCTATTGTCATTAGATAAAAATATTGATAGAAATACTTACCCAGTTTAATAAAAGAAATTAGATGCTACAGTATCTCAAAGAAAACAAAAGGGTGCCTGCAAAACATTTCTGTTTGACAGTAGCAAGGAATAGCAGAGAGCAATTTGACCATCCTTTAAGATGTCCATCAACCAACACAGTCCCAACTAATATAATGTTTTTGAAGGTTGAGGAATCAAATAGAGTCATACTTTTACAATTGCATGAAAGAAGAGGTGCATAAGAAACCGTGAGAACTGAGAACATACAGAAATAACACAACATCTGAATAATAACTACAATCTCGGGAGACATAGTCATGAAGACCAGTTTAAGAAACATAGATGTTACATACCAATGATTACCAAATAATAGCACTTGTTGATACTAACGATTAGCTTTTCAGTATAGGCATAAAAGGTTTACATTACACAACGTTATTTCTCCATAAAGAGAAGGCAAAAAGAGGACGTACCGGGAAATTTCTCGCAAAATATAACAAGTTCTCCAGTGATATGAATCCAGCACCCCTATCAAAGCCAATCAAACATGTCAGTGGTAAACCAAGAATGGAAGGACCAGAAAGGCCGGAAGAAGTCAGAAAATCCAGATTAGATAAGCTCAATCATCAGTGATTTCTTATTTAAGATGCCTAGGGGGGGGAGGAAGAGAGAGAAAATACTGATGTACCTAAAGTCGGTAGATGGATCCTTCCCTTGCCAACCCATTTCCTTCCATTGCTCAGATATTAAACCATGGAGTTCTTCCACAGGGAAGGCAGCTTTCCACAGTGCTCTTAAAGCTTCCTTTTGGTAAAGAGAGGGGAAGAGAGAGACGAAGATGAGCAGTAAGAACGTAAATTTAACCTTAATGGAATATTTAAAATCCGTAAAGATGTTTTCTCTTAATTTCATAGGGAAATGGCAAAGACGTCTTCAAATAGAGGATACCTGATGTTTAGGAATTGAACCATCATATGCAACATCTATACGGTTTTGTAGTTTTTGCAAGCATTCCTCCTAACATTAACAAAGTGGAAGAGAACACAATAAGTGTCGATGTGCCAAAGACACTCCATACTTCCTCACAGTGCTGTGAAACTTAACATTCTGAATAACATATTTTCTAAGAATAAAACTGGATAAGTTGACATAAGTGGGGAACTGAAAATAAAAGGCTATATTGGCAATCTGGTTAGAATTATCAACTGTGGTATCTGAGGATTGTGGAGGAAAAGGGAGAGCGTGAAATTTTAGATATAAGACATTCATTCCTGAGACTTAGCACAATTTAAAAGAGAGTTAAAGAATATGTGAACCTCAACATGAGCTCAATTAGCCAAATGACTAAGAAACCAAATAAAATTCATTACCACTCGCAACACTCAGCATATTCCCTATTTGTTGCAACTTTCAAGTGTAAAATCTTGGAGAAACAATCAGAAAACAAATTTGTATAGCATATTGGAAGTACCACAACGAAATCCTATCCAGAATACAAGCTTTTAATAAGAGAGGATCAAAAGAATTCAATACTGCATCGTGTTGACACTCCTAGAAATTTACCTAGTAGGAAGCTTACACTTCATATAACCTGCACTAGAATCTAAGTTGTGCGGGCTCTTCACTTTTGATGCTATACCCATGTCAAATTCTCCAAAAATACACTCCTTCGGAGAATCCAACACGCACCCACTGACATTTTTGAAGAGTCCGAGCAACATTGACTAGAATATTACCTGAGCTGGTGTCAGATCAAATGATGGACGAGCATCAATATCAGTTCCCTGGGCACAAACGCATGAAAGACCTCTGCCAAGCCATGCTGTTGATCCGGCCATGACCTCTGCAGTAACAGAAAGAAACAATAATCTAAGGAACATGGGAGGTCAAGTTCCCAGTAACAACATGCTTCATAGATTATAGAGATAGAAAAAAAGAAGATTTAGACACATGAAGAGAAGCGCATTCATTTTTTATTATTAAGAAGAAAAGTTGATCCTTTATTTATTTATTTTCCTTTTCTGGTGTAAGGAGTTAAAGTGTATCTTTCTAGACACATAGAAAAGACAACTCAAATGAGCAAAGTCTAAGTTGCTTGGACTCTTCACTTTTGGTGCCGCAACCGTGTCGACACAACATGGGTGTGGATGTGGGTGTGGGATCCGTGTCCGATTTGGTCAACAAATTTTGGGTACTTTGACCAAAATCAATGGGGAAAGTCTGGACAATTTGTGAAATTGAAGAAAATGGAATATCTTTCATATAGAAATTTCTATGGCACTCTATTTCCTTTAATCTCCTTCCAAGATTCTCCTCAAGTTCTCCGCATAATATCTCATAATTTAGGTTTTATAACTCTATTTTTAGATATTTTAATTATTTTTAAGTGAATCCCCGCACCCGTATCCATACATGGATCCATAATTAGATCATGAAGGATCCGACCTCTAGATCCACACCTGTATCAGACTCCCACACCCGAGTCCGAGCAACTTAGAGCAAAGTTTCATAACTAACGAAAAAGTGTCAAGAATGCATCAATTCAGCAACTATGACAAGGTTCAATTGTGTAATCAGGATAATATCACAATTAAATACATGTTACATGCATGGGTACGAAAACAAAAGCTCACAAATGTTAGAGAACAAATATCATGGGCTATACTACTCGGTTAGTTAGTAGAAATCCTACCTACCTAAATTGGTCATTGAGAAGTGGAAACATCTGTATACTTTTTTGCTTTTTCAGTGTTTAGATTATGTTGATGATGTGAAATAAGCACAAAGAGACTGTTGCAGATGTACAAAAACAGCAGGGTATGTTGAACATAAATATACCATTCAAGTGTCTAAACATTCATGAACTAACCTTTTTTATGCACAAAAAGAGAAAAAAATAACCTCCCAACATTGGGTACAAAACAAGAACAACCTTCACACAACTTCACTAGCCAATTGCCTTTTACAATTGTCTATTAAAAAACGATTCCCATTTGAAAGCTAAAATTAGATGCAATCATGTAATGTAAATTTATTAAATACAGAGGGCACAATCCACAATCCTGCTTTCTCATAATCTGCAACCGTGATATGAACAGCCTGGTTAAGTAATCACGATACCCCCTATGCAGCCCGTAAATTCTCAACCACTCCATTCTAGTGTTGTGTCCACTCTAAAACTATCAGTGATAGTTAAAGCTACTTTTCAGACATTTTTCCGTATATGAAAGGTCAACAACCGACATTCATTTTAACCTAGAAACCAAAACTATGAAATAATAGATTTTTGTCGTCCTTGGAGAAGAATCAAATAGACGCCTCTCTATAGGCATATTTGTCTACTGTAAATGTCAAAAAGCCATTCCGCAATTTTACAAATAAGCTGGCTGTTTCAGCCCACAATTTGTGCATGCATCTTTCTTGCGGAACAGTGATGAAAAGAAAATTTGCGGAAATTGGATGCAAACTCACCACAAAATTCAACGCAACTAGGCATGAGTAAACCAAAAATTTCAATCCACAGATAAAGGAATAGAAGTAGAGAGAGAAAGTGAGGCATCAAAAAAGACTCAAGTGCGTTATTAAATTAAATTAAGAAGGAATATACCATACCAGAAGATGAATGGCAAGTACTATTCCCTCTTTCAAATCCTTGCGATATCCTCCTCACTGCCACGAACGATTCTCCTCTATCCTCCATTTTTACCAAAACAAAATCTACCTTTTCTGGAAATCGATTTCTTGAAGAGAAATGGAAGGTTCCTTCATTGAAGCCGTAAGATCTGCAACAAGGAAAGTATTTATTTATATACTATACTATACTAATACTATGTGTTATATCCAGCTAGCAGATATAGTTGTTCTGATTGTGATCTTTCCACTGATTCTTGATACCAATTTTTCTTCTTATCAAATCACGGAATGAGTGAGGTCGGGGACAGCGGATAGCGAAGTTTTGGGTGGGGTGGGGACTGCGGATCCAATTGGTTAATCTATGAGTTTATTTATATTTATCGCTCATGTATTAATTAATTTTATAATTTGTACGTAGAATAAAAGTTATTTATATACTTACTAATTTTAAATAATGTTTTGTTCCTAAGTTACAATAATTTTATAATTTGTAAATAGAATAAAAGTTATTCATATACTTATTCATTTAAAATAATGTTTTGTTCCTAAATTTCAAATGTTATATAAAAGTTATTCACATATTAATTTTATATGATGTTTAAAAAAATTTATGTGGATAGAAGTTAAGTGGTATTAGTTATAAATGGATTGAAATTCTTTAATCTTTTTACCATGATCATACGGTAAGAAGAAATAGAAATAGATTGTGTATAATACCGAAGTCTATTTCCCTTTCGGGAGGAACAACAAGAAGATCATATACAAAACACTTTGGGAAAGTCATTGACAATCGGAATGACTCAACAGTAGGGGTTTTAGAATCCATACCCGAACAAGATGATAGAAGCAATCTATAGATATCATTTTCCTAGCCTTTAAGCAAGATATGAATTGACCCTTAGACGCTGAATTTCCCCTTTTTCGTTCTAAGATAGATTTGTTTGGAACCTGGAATGTGACCAATCAGATCCTACTATCTTGTAACACCCCGGAAATCTAATGACCTAAGCGAGAGCCTATCATGTAGTCTAGTGTCCTAAAAAGGGTTAACGTCAAGATAAGAGTCATAAAATAACTTCCCTAACTTAGTATTAAGGTCCTAGTGCCTAAACGCCAAGGCATGGCCCCCAAGGGTCCTTGAGGAGGACCCAATGGAAGGTCTAAACAACTGTAAAATACAGCATGATCCACGATTGGGCACCTACGAGTCGTGGGTGGAACAACGCTCTGTAGTTTGGAGGCGTGGTTCGAGACTTAGTCTCCCCAAGCTATCCTTCCAATGCACCCTCTCTAATCCAAACCACGCCCATGCAGGACAAGTCGTGGTCCCATCCATGATCCGTGGATGGGATCCGTGGATCACCACATGCAAAAGTTGGTTTGGGTTCGGCCAAGGGAGGGGTGTTTTCGTAAATTCTATTTTAATTAATTAAGGGTAGGAAGGTTATTATTAGTTATTTTAAGTATATTTAAAGTACTTTTAACTATTAATAAACTCTTTTAACTCCTCACAACTCACAAACTCAAACTCAACCAACTGCCCTCCCAAAAATATTCTCTCTCTAAACTCCATTGAAGAACAAAGAAGAAGGTCAAGATAAGGGTTCAAGCTCCAAGCTTTTCACTCCAATTCGTGTGGAAGTCTCCCTAAAGTATGGATGCTTTTCAATCTTGGGTAGTTATCCCCCAAGAAGTCCCTAAAAGTGTGTTTAAGAATTCCATGTAGGGTTTTTACTCTAGTCATGGGTCTTCTTCCAAAACGATTTCTATTGTTCAATTATGATCTATTATGATTAACTCTAGTCATGGTTAGATTATTGTAGTATTGATGGATTTTGATGAAAATCTCTCTTGGAGCCATGATTTCCCTTTCTTCCTAAATTGTGAACTAAGGTGTGACTTGATTGACCATGGAAGTTGATAATTGATTATATTTATGTTTATTAAGTTGTTGAATCATGAAATCTCTCTATCTAATGATATAATTCTAGAAGTTAGGGGTTGATGTTGGTTCATGGCCTTGAAGGGCAATTGACTAGGGTTTGCATATGTTGATGTTAATTGTATATGAGTGTGTGATTTACTTAGATAGTAATGATCCTATATCTAGTGTGCAATGGAGGTATTGATGCAAGATCCTTCTTCCCTATACTCTTACACTTGATTATGCATGAAGTATGTATGTATGTTTATGATAAGCTTGTTGTGTTGATTGAAAGGACATTCTCATGATCACAATACGACTACAAGGTGAAAGGTTTACTCTCATGCTAGTGTTTCTAAAGTGAAAAGAGCATTCTCACTTAAGGAACCTATGAGCTATTATGATGATATGTGGGCATGAGTGCCAAGTGTATTCTTTTATGAATGTAAACTTATGTAAAGACTTAACATTAACTCTTAAAGGGAATTATACTTAGCACCGAGCGGATATGAGTATGAGATGGGTTCCTTCACGCTAGTAGTTGGGTTCCCAATATGATTATCTCATGACATGGAAACCTCCACGTTAGTAGTCAAGGTTTCTAGAAGCAATCTCATTATCCCATAACTATGTGCCCACATAGGTTTTAGCTAGTGGATCCACCTAGAAGCTATTATGAAAGTTCTACCTTAGGCAAGTAGGATACCTATTTTCGGTGTGGGGGTAGAACACCAGATTCCATGTAGCTCACATGATCTATGTCGGTTAATGCTAATCTTCCTTATATGATATGAATATGAACTATGATAAGAACATGATCTTTAATTATTACTTCTTAAGGTGCACTACTTAGCATGAGTGGGAGTATGGGACTTCACTTAGGCATTGCACAAGTAGACTCTAAGAGGGGTCATGGTGAGGTTCTCTTATGTTATGAAGGCTTATGAATTATGTATGAAAGTAAGTATGAATTATGAGGTTGACTTCACTTGTTACAAGTTATGAATGTGAATGACTCCTTACTTATGTATGTTGGATATGAATAAGGTAAAGTAAGATATGTATGTTGTGGGTGGCCTAAATGTGATACTTGGCATTTGGTAGGGTTATGGGATCTTACCTTTGCATTGCACTAGTATGTCTTTGGGTTGCTTATATGTTTGTTTGACTTATGTTGCTTCTTAAATGTGCATTATGGTTTTCAAACTTGATAAAGGCATGATTTCAACTAAATGTCCCTTTTATGCATGTTTTGAGGATTTTGTGCATGGCTTCCATACTTAAGTACAATTCATTGTACTGACCCAAATTTTCTACATTCTATGAGTGTAGGTTTCGGCCGTTGATACATACTACTCTCTTTAAGTGAAGCTTGGGTTGACTATTCCCTACGCTTGCTGAGTCCTCAAGTTCGAGGGCAAGATGTTTCCATTTTCTAGCTTTTATGTACTTTCCACTTTTGGAACTATATTG
Source organism: Solanum pinnatisectum (assembly GCA_035578085.1). NCBI lineage: Eukaryota > Viridiplantae > Streptophyta > Magnoliopsida > Solanales > Solanaceae > Solanum > Solanum pinnatisectum. The sequence goes on along the minus strand of CM069085.1, from coordinate 14,939,795 downwards.
ATGTAAAAGGGATTTTGACCCTCTTTGTACTCTTTAAGTACTAGATTGTGATTGAGACAAGTCTAGATTTGAAAAACTTTCATCTATGAAAGTTTTTCAAATTTTTCGCAATTATTCTATGTCTTTATGTTATGATGATACTAAGGGCTTGTACGACACCCCTTCGGGGTCAAGTATGCCATGTTACTTCTAGGGGGTAGGCCTGGGTCGTGACAAACTTGGTATCAGAGCATAAGTTTTTGGGATAATACTTAGGTTGATGTCTCATGAACCACATCTAGTAGAGTCTTGTTCATGAGTATGAAGTGCGCCACACTTATGAATGAGGGGCTATAACATGTTTAGGAACTTTCACTTCTTTCATTACTCTTTAGTCGTGCTTGGAGTCCTAACTCTATGAAGTCCTCTCCTAACCCTAATTGTCTAAGTATGCTCCAACCTTAGTGGCGGACTCTAGGGCCAAGATGAACAAGTTCGTTATGGGGATATCTGACTTGGTGGTAAACGAATGTTGTTCGGCAATGCTGATTCCAAGTATGAACATTTCACATCTAATGGTTCATGCCGAACAAATAGAGGAACAAAAGCTCAAGCAAGTGAGTAGAGAAGTAAAGAGGGCAAGGATCGATGATGGGAATTCTTCCAATGGTAAATTTGAGGTTCAAGGCAAACCAAGGTTTAAGAGAAGGTTCTCCAACCAAGGCTCCTCTAGCACTCCTAAGGTCAACAAAGAAAGGGTGTCTACCCCTAAGCTGCAAGGTGGTAGTAGTGGTGGCTCTTATGCTGATAGGCCTACTTGTGCAAAGTGTGTCAAAAAGCATGATGACAAGTGCCTTGTTGGCACAGATGGGTGTGTTTTTAGTTATGGAAAGAGTGGTCACATGAAGATGGATTGTCCCATGCTAAGGGCTCAAGGAAGAGAGGGCAAGCAAGTCCCTCCTAGTGGCCCAAATTCCGATGCTCCTAAGAAGAATCACTTCTATGCTCTCCAATCCCGAAGTGATCAAGAGGATTCCTCGAATGTTGTTACCAGTATGTTGCAAGTATTTTCCATTGATGTTTATGCATTATTAGACCCCAGAGCCACTTTATCATTTGTTACACCTTTAGTGGCTATGAAATTTGATGTACTCCCCGAAAATTAGAGGAACCATTTTTGGTGTCTACCCCAGTGGGTGACTCGGTTCTAGCAAAAAGAGTTTAGAGGAGTTGTCCCATTTCATTGTCTCATAAATTCACTTTGGTTGATTTAGTAGAATTAGATATGTTGGACTTTGATGTCATCTTGGGGATGGATTGGTTGTATGCTTGTTTTGCATCCATTGATTGTAGCACCCGGGTGGTTAAGTTTCAATTTCCAAATGAGCCCATTTTAGAATGGAAGTGGGGAAACTCTATTCCTAGAGGTAGTTTCATTTCATATCTAAAAGCTAGGAAAATGATCTCTATGGGGTACATGTATCATATTGTAAGAGTCATGGATGTTGAATCTGAGACTCCTTCATTATAGTCGGTCCCCATAGTAAGGGAATTTCTGGAAGTCTTTCCCGATGACTTGCTCGGAATTCCTCCCGAACGGGAAATAGACTTCGGCATTGATCTTTTACCAGATACTCAACCCATATTTATTCCCCCTTACCGGATGGCTCCGGCAGAATTAAAAGAATTGAAGGCACAATTCAAGGATTTGCTAGATAAGAGTTTTATTCAACCAATCATATCTCCATGGGGTGCTCTGGTATTGTTCATTAAGAAGAAAGATGGGTCTCTTAGGATGTGTATTGATTACTGCCAATTGAACTATATCACTATAAAGAATAAGTACCCTCTCCCTAGAATTGATGATTTGTTTGACCAACTCCAAGGGGCAAGTTATTTTTCGAAGATTGACCTAAGGTCGACCTATCACCAACTTAGGGTGAGAGGGGCTGACATTCCTAAAACGGCCTTCCAAACAAGATATGGTACTATGAATTCCTAGTTATGTCTTTTGGTTTAACAAATGCCCCAGTAGCATTCATGGATCTAATGAATAGGGTATTTAGGCAATATATTGATTCATTTGTGATTGTCTTTATTGACGATATTTTGATCTACTCAAAGATTGAGGGTGATCATATGAAACATTCGAGGATAGTATTGCAAATCCTTAAGGACCACCAATTATATGCTAAGTTTAGCAAGTATGAGTTTTGGCTAAGATCAGTTGCTTTCCTTGGCCACATTGTGTTGGGTATGGGTATTGAGGTTGATCCTAAGAAGACAGATACAGTCAAGAGTTTACCTAGACCTCTATCTCCTACCAATATTAGAAGCTTTTTGGGTTTGGCCAATTATTTAGGAGGTTTGCTGTGGGTTTTTCCTCCATCGCTTCTCCATACCGGAGGGTACCGATGGGTTTGTAGTGTATTGTGACGCTTCTCGAGTGGGTTTGGGATGTGTCCTTATGCAACGAGGTAAAGTGATTGCCTATGCTTCGAGGAAACTTAAGGTACATGAAAAGAATTATCCAACTCATGATCTCAAATTAGCGGCGGTGGTGTTTGCCTTGAAAATATGGAGGCACTACCTTTATGGGGTCCATGTAGATGTCTTCATCGATCATAAGAGCCTTCAATATGTGTTTACCCAAAAAGACTTGAATCTACGACAAAGAAAGTGGTTAGAGCTTCTAAAAGATTATGACATGAGTGTCCTTTACCACCCTTGCAAAGCTAATGTAGTTTTGGATGCGCTAAGTAGATTGTCCATGGGTAGTGTGACTCATGTAGAATATGAGAAGAAGAAATTTGTTCGTGATGTGCATAGGTTTGCCCGTTTGGGTGTTCAACTAGTAGATTCCACCAAGGGTAGGGTTATGGTCCATCATAGTTCCGAATCATCCTTTATGGTTGATGTGAAGTCTAAACAACACCTTGACCCAATATTGATGGAGTTAAAAGAGTCGGTTCTCAATAAGTCCGTGGAGGCTTTCTCCAAGGGGGGGATGGAGTGCTTAGGTACCAAGGTAGATTATGTGTTCCGGATGTTGATGGCTTAAGGGAGCAAATTTTAGAAGAGGCTCATGGTTTGCGGTATTCTATTCATTCGGGAGCCACCAAGATGTACCGTGATCTACGGGAAGTCTATTGGTAGAATGGCTTGAAAAAGGATATAGTGGGTTGTGTAGCCAAATGTCCGAATTGTCAACAAGTCAAGGCTGAACACCAAAAACCCGAATGTTTGTCCCAATATATAAAAATTCCCACTTGGAAGTAGGAGGATGTGAATATGGACTTTGTTGTGGGTTTGCCTCGTACTCGAAGGCAACATGATTCTATTTGGGTCTTTGTTGATAGGATGACTAAATTAGCCCACTTTATTCCAGTCAAGATTTCTTTTTCGACAGAAGACTATGCCAAGTTGTACATTAATGAGATAGTGAAGTTGCATGGGGTTCCCTTATCTATCATATCGGAATAGTATCGCTTTTCACCCTCAAATGGATGGTCAAGCAGAAAGGACCATTCAAACCTTAGAGGACATGTTGAGAGCACATGTGATTGATTTCAAGGGTAGTTGGGATGACCATCTCCCATTGATTGAGTTTTCCTACAACAATAGTTACCACTCTAGCATTGCCATTGCTCCGTTTGAAGCACTTTATGGGAGAAGGTGTAGATATCTGGTTGGGTGGTTTAAGGTAGGTGAATTTGCTCTAATTGGTTCCAAACTAGTTTATGATGCTATTGATAAAGTTCGACTTATTAGAGATAGGTTGAAGACGGCCCATAGTCGGCAAAAGTCTTATGCCGATAATAGAAGGAAGGATCTAGAGTTTGAAATTGGTGATTGGGTCTACTTGAAAATACTACCTATGAAGGGTGTGATAAGGTTTGGTAGAAAGGGGAAGCTTAGTCCCCTGTATGTAGGCCCATATCAAGTCTTGAAATATGTTGGGAAAGTTGCATATGAATTAGACTTGCCAAATGAGTTGGCACCGGTTCACCCGGTGTTTCATGCTTCCATGCTCAAGAAGTGCATTGGTGATCCGGTATCCATCCTTCCTTTAGGGGATTTAGGAGTTGATGAGAACCTTTCTTATGAAGAAGTCCTGGTTGAAATTTTGGACCGGCAAGTGAAGAGGTTGAGAAATAAGGAAGTAGCCTCTGTTAAGATTTTATGGAGGAATCACTTAGGTGATGGTGCTACATGGGAGGTTGAGGCCGATATGAAGTCCTGTTACCCTCATCTTTTTCCTTCTACTCCTATCCAAACTTGAGGTAAGTAATTCCTCTTGAGTTTTTAGTGTTTTGGGAGTCATGTGTATTGTATGAGTTTTCCATTATTTCCTTATATTGTGCATGCCCTTGTGAGAATTCATGTTTAGTATATATTGAGTTTTCATGATGTATATGTTCCTCATGTTGATTTGCATTGTAATAAGATGATTGCATTTTTGACTTCATGAGGTGAAATGATGAACATGCTTAGTTATGTTTTGATAAATGACTTATTGGCTCCATATTGATGTATTGAGCTTACTTGAGTTGGAGAAGGTAGTTCCTCCCATGTTTATGTGAATTGATGAATTTTGTGCATATTGAATTGGTAGATGTAGTTCCTACCTTCTTGAGTTGCATTGACTTTGTCTTGTGAAATGGAGTTGAAGTTTCCTCCTTCTGAATAGTGCATAAGGTGAATAGTGCATTTCTAAATTTTGCACATTTTGATATTTCATGCATAATGGGCTGTTAGTCTAGAGTTTCTAACTTAGTTTGGTGTCTAGATAATCATTCGAGGATGAATATTCCCAAGGGGGGGATAATGTAACACCCACCCCGAAAATCTAATGACCTAAGTTAGAGCCTATCATGTAGTCTAGTGTCCTAAAAAGGGTTAATGCCAAGATAAGAGTCGTAAAATAACTTCCCTAACTTAGTATTAAGGTCCAAGTGCCTAAAGGCCAAGGCATGGCCCCCAAGGACCCCCCAAGGGTCCTTGAGGAGAACCCAAGGGAAGGTTCAAAAAGCTATAAAATACAGCCTGATCCATGATTGGGTACCCACAAGTTGTGGGTGGAACCACGCTCCGTGGTTAGGAGGCGTGGTTCAAGACATAGTCTCCCCAAGCTGTCCCTCAAATGCACCCTCTCCGATCCAAACCACACCCATGCAGGACAGACCGTGGTCCCATCCATGATCTGTTGATGGGGTCCGTGGATCACCACATGCAAAAGCTGGTTTGGGTTCGGCCAAGGGAGGGGTGTTTTCGTAAATTCTATTTTAATTAATTAAGGGTACGGAAGGTTATTATTAGCTATTTTAAGTATATTTAAAGTACTTTTAACTACTAATAAACTCTTTTAACTCCTCAGAACTCACAAACTTAAACTCAACCAACTTCCCTCCCAAAAATTTTCTCTCTAAACTCTATTGAAGAACAAAGAAGAAGGTCAAGATTAGGGTTCAAGCTCTAAGCTTTTCACTCCAATTTCATGTGGAAGTCTCCCTAAATTATGGATGCTTTTCATTCTTGGGTAGCTATCCCCCAAGAAGTCCCTTCAAAGTGTGTTTTTAAGACTTCCAAAACCTAGGGTTTTTACACTAGTCATGGGTCTTCTTACAAAATGATTTCTATTGTTCAATTATAATCTATTATGATTAATTATGATGGTTTATGGTTAGAGTATTGTAGTATTGATGGATTTTGATGAAAATCTCTCTTGGACCCATGATTTCCCTTCCTTCCTAAATTGTGAACTGAGGTGTGACTTGATTGACCATGGAAGTGATAATTGATAATGTTTATGTTTATTAAGTTGTTGAATCATGAAATCTCTCTATCTAATAATATAATTCTAGAAGTTAGGGTTGATGTTGGTTCATTGCCTTGAAGGACAATTGATTAGGGTTTGCATATGTTGATGTTAATTGTATATGAGTGTGTGATTTACTTAGATAGTAATGATCCAATATCTAATGTGCAATGGAGTTATTGATGCAACATCCTTATTCCCTATACTCTTACAGTTGATTATGCATGAAGTATGTATGTATGCTTATGATAATCTTGTTATGTTGATTGAAAAGACATTCTCATGATCACAATACGACTACAAGGTGAAAGGTTTACTCACATGCTAGTGTTTCTACAGTGAAAGGAGCATTCTCACTTAAGGAACCTATGAGCTATTATGATGATATGTGGGCATGAGTGCCTAGTGTATTCTTTTATGAATGTGAACTTATGTAAAGACTTAACATAACTCTTAAAGGGAATTATGCTTAGCACTGAGCGGATATGAGTATGAGATGGGTTCCTTCACGCTAGTAGTTGGGTTCCCAATATGATTATCTCATGACATGGAAACCTCCATGTTAGTAGTCAAGGTTTCTAGAAGCAATCTCCTTATCCCATAACTATGTGCCCACATAGATTTTAGCTAGTGGATCCACCTAGAAGCTAATATGAAAGTTCTATCTTAGTGAAGTAGGACACCACTTTCTGGTATGGGGGTAAAACACTAGATTCCATGTAGCTCACATCATCTATGTCGGTTAATGCTAATCTTCCTTATATGACATGAATATGAACTATGATAAGAACATGAACTTTAATTATGACTTCTTAAGGGGTACTACTTAGCATGAGGGGGGGGGGGGGGCATGGGACTTTACTTAGGCATTGCACAGGTAGACTCTAAGAGGGGTCATGGTGAGGTTCTCTTATGTTATGAAGGCTTCTGAATTATGTATGAAAGCTTTGTATGAATGCTAAGGTTGACTTCACTTGTTACAAGTTATGAATGTGAATAACTCCTTACTTATGTATGTTAGATATGAATAAGGTAATGTAAGATATGTATGTTGTGGGTGGCCTAAATGTGATACTTGACATTTAGTAGGGTTATGGGATCTTACCTTTGCATTGCACTAGTATGCGTTTGGGTTGCTTATATGTTGGTTTGACTTATGTTGCTTCTTAAATGTGCATTATGGCTTTCAAACTTGATAAAGGAATGATTTCAACTAAATGTCTCTTTTATGCATATTTTAAGGATTTTGTGCATGGCTTCCATACTTAGTATAATTCATTGTGCTAACCCATGTTTTCTACATTCTATGAGTGTAGGTTCCGGCCGTTGATACATACTACTCTTTTCAAGTGAAGCTTTTGTTGATTATTCCCTAGGCTTAGTGAGTCCTCAAGTTTGAGGACAAGATGTTTCCATTTTCTAGCTTTTATGTACTTTCCACTTTTGGAACTATATTGATGTAAAAGGGCTTTTGACCCTATTTGTACTCTTTATGTACTAGATGGTGATTAAGACACTAGATTCCTACTTTCATCTATGAAGACGAAGTTGACTTCTATTGTAAAAGTTTTTAAATTTTCCACAATTATTCTATGTCTCTATGTTATGATGATGCTAAGGGCTTGTACGAGACCCCTTTGGGGTCAAGTACGCCATGTTACTCCTAGGGGGTAGCCCCGGTTAGTGACATATCTATAGAAGCATAGCAAGAGTGAAGTAAATTCATCCAAAGAATAAAATCGAATCTAGAATATCAAGCTATACCAAATCAACATGAGTGACTTTATGTGAAACAGAAACAAAAACATGGCAATTTCTACAACTTGTTTAGCAATGATAGAATCACTAACGAGGGTAGAGACCGAAAAAGGTTCTAGAAGAATAGTGGGATAGACATCAAATCTCATAATCACATAAGGAGTTACAAAAGACAATGTAGCATCTAGATCAAGCAAAGCATACACATAAAGATGAAAGACTTATAACATATTAGCCATTTTATCTGGAGAATCCTTGTGATCCTGTCGAGTCTAAAGAGCATAAAACCTATTCTGATGAGGAGCACCCGAACCAGAACCACTAGGGTGAGCTTTCCTACCATTCCTCCCCTTAGATATGAGTAACGAACAATCTCTCATCTTGTGACCACTCTTTCCACAACCATAACAAGTATTTGTATTGTCTAAGTGATGTTTGTGTAATCAAGACACAACTTCTAATTCAAGTGTCTACGATCGTAC